>CM061223.1:71742681-72342681 GCA_030844895.1 Ambrosia x helenae
GTGGTCCATAGGGTTTACCTATGCATGTGGAACCACTAGGTGTCACTTATACGAGTTTGAACAATTTGAACGTCTTGGACAAACGGGTTATATGGTGTAATAGTATTACTGTATGTGCGTAGGATCATCTTAATAACAAAGATAATGATCAAACAAGTTTGATTCAGGTGCGGAATCCCTGAATTAATCACAAAATGATAATAATACTAACAAAACACAAAAATCATCTTCAAATCATTCATTTCATTAATTATCAAACTCAATTACACGTTTAAAACGATGTTTATAATCAATTACAGATGTGAATAAAGTTGACTCAAAACCTTAGGGAGAACACTAGACTGGAGGAAAAACAAAATGATCAAAAACTACTTTTCAAAAATGAACTTGGCCTTATATAGGCCTGCATATTCGCCGATATAGTATGGTCGAATGTGCAGGTTCGACCAATCACACTGGTCGAACCAAGCAATACATTAACATCTATAACTACCTTTGACATCCTGTTCTCCTTCGCACCTTCAGTCTCCTTCGCACCTTCAAAAACTCTCCTTCGACCATATAAATCTTCCTTCGCCCATTCGACCAAGGACAAAAACATATGTTAATTATAATCCAAAGCATTAGTCGCACAAAATGCATCTACAAACTCCCCCTTTTGTTCATAAGCTTTATGTGTAATTGTTTCTTTTGTTCTAAGGTCATTACCGGTGCATAAACTTGTTTCGGCTTTTTCTTTTTCACATGAGGAGCATCTTGAACCTTCACGAACTTACCCAACTTCTTATCGTAATCGCATCCAGCATTTATATCATGAGCAAAGCATAGGAATACACCGTTGGTATTTGCTTTCTTGATCACAATCCTTCACCTCACTGTAAATCGGATTATAATACAACATAATGATATCCTCATGTGAGCAGTTAATCAACCACATAGGATCAAATATGTGTATTTTCTTGTAATCTTTCACACGTCTTTCAAAATAATCACAGCCTCTGCAGTTTTCTAGTCATAGTACCACCAGATGAAATCTTTAGTAAAGTGTTGAGGAATCTGCATCAACGGAATGTGTTTCAACACTTTCGGTGGTTTATACTTCAACGTCACCTTGGGCATTCTAGTTATCTCATCAATCTCTTTCTTATGAACAATCCTTTTCGGATACTGAGGAGTAAACAAATTCCATTTCGTCCTACTTTCCCTCGACATACGATCAGCAAAATAAGCAATGTGATCCTTCACAGATCCAGTTAACTGGTGCCTACATACATCTTCAAGTATCCCTTTCTCCCACTTAACGGCTACACACTTCAACTGTTTTACAAACTTCCAACCCAACGCTCTACCTTTGAACATCTCGTTGTGTAACTTGTAAAAACTTCCCTGGATCTCTGTCTTGGGACGATTTGCTTCTTTCTCCTTCAGTTTCCTCAATAACTCTTTCAAACTATCAGATTGTTCTGTACTCGGTTTATCCTGCCCTGGAAATACTTCTTCCATGAATCTCTTACTCTTTTCACGAGCAAGTTTCTTGGCTTCTTTCAACAACTCATCAGTAAATTCAGCAAATCCAGAATCTTTATCCTTCTTGAAATATTCTGGATATTCTTTACTGGTTATATCTTTAATCTCAACCTCCTCGAATACAAGCACATCACGATCATCTGAATGATTACCTGCTTCTTTTTTAGGTATGTTGGGAATCTGATTATCAACTAACAATTCTTCCAATGTCTTCCCAACCTGTTTCGCCAACCTTCAATATTTCTTTCGACATCGCCGCAGAAACTTCTCCATCCTCCAAATCTGGATCATTATACTCCAATTCAAGCATCTGTCACTGGATTCAAAGATCTCAGAAAATCTGCTAGTCATATCTATCATCCAGACTCTATCTGTTAACATCTGGCGATACATCTTCTTATCTTCTTCTGATAGTGATCTAAGCTTCTCATTCCAAAAGATCGTATCATCATTAACAGATCCTCCAGGAGCTTTTGAACTGGATCCTCCTTCATCTTTTCCAGATCCTCTTTTCTCACACTTGTACTTATCAGTATCATCATCATCATCACTATCTAAACTTGCAGAGCTGTTTCCTTCACCAGAATTATCATCAGAACCATCATCGTCATCATCATCTTTCTTTTTCTTTTGAGAAGTTTTACCAGCATCATCATCTAACTCCTCATCTTCTTCTTCATTATCAGATGGTTTGAAATCAACTTCTTCTTCATCACGCTCTTTGTCTTCTTCACCAGCTTGCAGTTGAGGAGCTCTAGAGTACAAGTCTTTAATCAAACTATCCATTGTCTTGTTACTCTCTTTCAGCTTCTTATTCTCCTCTTTTAACGTAATAAATCTTCTGGTGTTTCTTTGTTCGTGTTTTAACAACTTCTTGTTTCTTTTCGAAGTCGTTTAATCTCAGCTTCAAGTGCTTCCTGATTGTCATGAGATGTTTTAATAACGTCTAGCATTTTCTTGTCGTTGTTTTTCAATTGCTCAATCTCTGCTTGCTGCTGATTGATTATCTTCATCATGTCAGCTAGCTTCCGGTTCACAGCATTCATCACATCACTATCAACTGTGACCTTTGGTGTAGAAGCTTCAGCAACAGCAGGCAACTTTCCTTTCTTAATCTTCTTCAGCACTCTATCCAGTGCATTGTTGAACTCATTAACAGGTAAATCAGCTTCCTTTTCAGTACCTGATGAAGTCTTCTGCTTCTTTGCAATTGGAGTAGCAACCGGTGATTTTGAGCTAGATGTTGGTGGTAGTTTCTTTCCAGCAATCAATGATTCAATTTCCCTAGCTCTCTTCTCCATAGGTTTCAACACCTTCTCTTTCTTCTTGAATGGGGTTTCTTTTGTTTCTCCCCTTGCATTGGCGATCTAGGAAAATCTCCTGATCCCAATCCTAATCCCTCATCAGTTTCATCTAAATGAATAGGGCTCTTAGTTCTCTGTTCCTCCAACGACATATTGAGACTGACAGACTCATCAGCCACAGTGGCCTTGGGCGTGGTGCTCTTCACTGTCTCTGCGTCAGAATCCCATCTCTCATCTTCTTGCGTCTCTTCAGAATCTACAGATGCCTCATCCACCAAGTTAACCCCTTCTTCGCCATACTTTATGTCGTCTAGAAACTTTCTTCTTAGCTGGTTCAGCTTCTGCTTCAGTTTCTTTTTCTTTACCTTTTCCACTCTTTGCTCCAACATTCACCACTTGACGCTTTCGTTTTGCATCAGGGTCTACTGGATGTAAAGGATTGTCTTCATCTGATCCGACATGTGTGCGTGTGTGATCCTGGCCGAATGCAATTCCAAGGGCTGGTGATCGGGTGAGATGGAATGGCAAGTCCCTCACTTGATTTCTTGTGCCATTTTATTAGTACATCTTCCTTATTAGTGTAATAGATTGGCCAAATGATGGATTCTTGTCTTGAGGATTTTTGGCCGATCACTATGACAACAAAATTAACCATTTGTGGCAAGGCATCACATCTAGGAATGAGTCAAGGTAGTTGGAAAGGTTATGGAAGTGTGTAAGTGGGTTAATTTGGCTTTTAGTTATCATGCATGGCATATAGGACAAATTTAAGCAAGAATTGGTGATGGTGATGTGACTTCGGCCGATGAAAGGTAAAGGTAGAGAAGATAGGTTTGTCCTAAGATATAAGTGGAAGTTGATCAATAGTGGGAGGTTGTAACTTCCATGTCTTTACTAGAAAGGGCTAGTTCGCATGACAGGGACAACTATATATTACTTGAAAATAAAAGTATGTAATAGAAAATAGATCTTATTTTCCCAACATATGATACTTTTAATAAAGTATATGTTCCTTTTGAAAAAAGAGTTGTTTAGTTCATAAACACATTGATCTTTACTATACTTAAATATCATATACACTTGTGTTCATACCTACTCATGCGTGCATCTATACTTGTATCTATAGATATGTGTGTTTCCGCACATAACCATAAGTAGGGATGTCTAAGGGATCTACACATGTACATACATACCCATATGCATATGAATCTTGGTAGTCCATACACATCTCTATCTATGCTTATGAGGTTGCTTTACACATGCACATACATCATATATATACACGCACGCATATGTATGTATGCATACAAGTGTACTTTGTTTTCACTATCTAAGTAAAGTAACATGATAACTTAACTTCTTATACATTTATACATACACATATACACACGTGCATATATACATGTATGTCACGCATACATACATGTGTATGCATATCCACGCACACACATATATTTACACGCATACATACATACATTGTTATCTATGGTGATCTTTTATTGTAAATGATTAACTAGGAATCAAGGTAAACCATGTGATAATTAAACAAACTAAAGAAGTAACTAGGTTAAGGTTTATACCTCCTAGTGGATCCAAGATAGAAGGAAAAATGCTAGCACTTCCTTGGTTGCCCCTAAAACTTGTGTTATGTGTGTGTGTTGCGAGTAGAGACGGAGAGCAAGACAGGTTGTGGTGTGGTGAAATGAGCACCCAATGCCTCCTTATATAGAGGTGGAAATGAGAAGGTGCAAGAAAGATGATCAACAATTTAGGTAAGTCAACTTCTATGGATTCGGGTGATTAGGAATCCTTCCTTATTAGGCTAGTAATCTCCATATGTTCCATATCTTAGTGACAAATCTAGTGTCTAAATCATGTCATGGAGGGTGACTAATCTTGTGTTGGTGTTGGGTGGATTCTAAGCATGATTGACCACACATGAATGTCAACTTATGGGACTAATAAGCACATGTGATTATAGAGGTTGACTATGATTAAAAAAAAAGATTAGAGGGGTATAGGGGGCGGCGGTTTGGGGAAAGGAAGAGGGAAAGAAGGTGGCAAGTATTTTGGGTAACAATCTTCCATAGTTCTTGGTGATTAAAGGAATCCTACCATGTTTGGTTAATGATCTTGCTTTTGTCTCAAATCTTGCTAGCAAATCATGTGTCTTAATCGCATCTTATGGTTGACTACACTCCATGATGGTGTTTAACTTAACAAGACTAAAGCTAATGTGACAACACATGGGGATTCTTAGAGGTTTAATCAAGCATGTGATGGATTAGAAAAAAAATAATAATATGATATGGGGGGGGGGGGTTCTTGGCCGAAAAAAAAGAAAGGAAGGAGGAAGGAAAGTGGACTTTAAAAAATGGGGTAAACCAACATTCTTGATCTTAGGTGTTTAAGGAATATTACTTTATATGGTTAAGCCACCAAATCTTGTATTTAATAGTCTTAGAAAGAATAATAAGACATGACACTACATTGATGATGTTCCAAGTGTTGAGTAGAAAATAAGACATTAAACTAAGTGATGGTGATAATCTTTGGCTAATAGTTTTCATAAATACTAGTGTTGATCACTTGCTTCACCAAAAATGGTTAAGTTTATAAAGAACTAGTTCGTTCATGGAACAAAAAGAATATGTAATGCTAGTTATAAATGCACTTGTATGTTCATATATATATATATATATATATATGTATATGTGTGAGTGTTGTGTACACATGTACACACATGTATTGGTATGCTAGTTGAATAAACACTAGACTTTATTCATAAAGCTCATGATGTTTCCCATTGTATTGTAAAATAAATGGGCATTTACACATGATTTTGGAAAGTTACTTGTAAACATATAGATTTGTGTCACCAAGATTTGTTGATACGGGTGAAATTATATTTGTTCGGACATTGCTAGACTATCTCGGGGGACTTATGCATATAAAATGTCATAAATGATGCATGGAAAATTAAACGTTGACTAGAGAGTGTATGGATTTTGACCTGGCTAAGCGGGTGTCACATAAAATGATATGCTCACCATTTGTTTTAGACATACATAACTACATGAATCGCGATAATTCACTACAAGAAAAGTGACAATTAAAGACTAAACTATTATGGACTGATATATCAGTCTTGAATACCTAATATCAGGGACTGATTTATCAGTTACTAATAATATCGGGGACTAATTTTAATGTGATGATGTTAGTGACTGAAAAGCAGTCCCTAATATCTCTCCATCTTATTTGAGACTAACTTTCAGTCACAAAAAATGGCTGCATAATATTAGCCTTTGGAGGGAACCCTTTTTGTGAATGAATTTCAGTCCCAAATACGTTCCCTGTATAATAAAAAAATTGAACGACTATATTGGTGACTAAATTTCAGTCTCTAATATATAGTGAACGTATTAGAGACTGAATATCGGTTATTAATTTTCCAAAAAGCTGACACAAATTAGAGACTGATATTCAGTTTTTAGCGTCTTTTATAAATAAAATGATTAGGAATTGATTTTTAATATCCAATTACTTAGACTCAAGATCTACTATATTAAGCGAAGTATTGGTGACATTTTGTAAGTGACATGTATATGTCCCATACCAGACCCTACAAGTTGACCTAAACATTCTGTCCAGATTTTAATCATGCATAACCTCTTATTTAAACAACTCACGTGTGCGTATAATCGATCAACAACAATCAATAATCATCACAAAACATTCATAAGACCTAGCATGATCAAAACCTGTCATAACACATGCAAAATCATAAACCCTAAAGATCAAAACATCACAAACTTGCGCAACAAATACCCTATCATATTACTAATCGCATAGGATCATGTTTAACCCATTCAATCTTTATAAACCTCAAGTTTTAATCTTTTTAAAAAGGTTTCAGACCTGGACAAACTTAGTTATAAGGTTTTATAACATATTAAAGAAGATTAAAACACAATAGATTAAAGATTATACCGCAAGCTTTTCGAAACAATCAACCGAATGCTCTTGAAGCTTCCCGATCGATGTTCTTAGCAGGTGTTTAGGGGTTAATATTGTAACATTTCGCATTGAAATCTTATGTACGTTACAATTATTAATAAAACATCGAACTTTTTTATCATTATCGTGCCCTTTAAAAAATGTTTCATGACACTTTTGGACCCCTAGTACTATGCTATAAGTATATATTATATATATATTAGGTATATAATTGTCAAAAAAAAAAATTGCCTGGGCCGGGATTCGAACCCGAGCCCATGGCCGGTTCAACATACACCCACAACACCAAACCAGTTGATCTACACCACATATCTGCCAACCATCCACGCGTTTTATTTTTATATCATGTTTAGAATCTAGCAGTTGACTTAGAAAGTCAACTGCAAGAACAATCAACCATAATTATCATCAATTTGTGTTACAATTCAAATATGGTAAACTGAGATTGACGCGTTTGACTTATTCGCGTCCTTAACACGCCAATTAACATCAAAACCTTCCTAATTGTGTCCAATTACGCGTTCATGATTGAAACCCAAGTCAACTTACCAATTCGCATCTCTAGAGCCTCCCACTATAAATTGGAACCTCCTCTACAACCTAAACTCGCCGATATCACTTTCCTCATCTCCAATTTCTGATAAAAACATCCTTTCAAGCTTCTTTGCTCGTGTGTTGACTTTCTGTTTTGACCATCCATAAATCACGAAATCATTTTGTAAGTTTTCATTTTGTTGTTGGGTTTTGATCTTCGGCAACCTACGAACAATAGCCCCATCACATCAGGGGCTATTGGTTATCAATTATGGTTATTAAGAAATCTAGGGTTCGATCGATTCAATTTGGGGATAATGGTTCTGCAGGTCTTGTTATTTATTTTAAACAGAGACAAGACAAACACAGCCACTGATCTAGATCAAGTGGTTGTGCCGTCTGTTTGTATACAAGGGGACGCGGGTTCGAGTCCCGTATCCCACAATCTTTTATTTTCATTTTAAAAGGAATTATATAACTGTTTCTGGTATATATATATATATATATATATATATATATATTCAAAACCAAGATTTATCGTTCTCAGGGTCTAGACCAGTTGGTCTAGACTTGTGTTATTAAACACGAACCGGTCCTAGACCGGGTTCGAATCCTAGCTTGAGCAAAACATTTTTTCTTTCCTTTTTAGATTTATATATATTCACTAGTATTTTAAAAATGATTTTAAAATACTAAAACTCCTTTATAAATTATACAAAAATTATTTTATGTTATACTAATAGAAAAGTTTAACATACAATTTTTAGTTTTTCGAAAATCTTTTATTTATTATATAAAATAAATATTACAAGTTTATTCTATTATAATTATAAAATTCTATAAAAATATCAAAACGATTATATAAATTTCCACAAAAATGATTCTGAGTTTATAAAACATTAAACATTTCTGAAATGATTTTTATTTCTGAAAAATCATTTATTCAATATTTTTAATCAATTTTTGTTATTTTTAATCATAAATAAATCATAATAAATTCATTTTTCAATATTTTTGCACCAAAATTTTATATAAATTATTTATGTCCGTTTAGAAAAGAAATAAAAATTTTAATTTAAAAATTCTTTAATTTTAATATTTTTATATATTAAAGTTGTATTTTGACAAATTGAAATAAATAGATTAAATATTCTATTTTTAAGAAAATAATTTTATAAAAATTATTTTCATACTTAAAACTTTATATTGTGACCATCTTTAATCTAAAGTTTACAAAAAGACTTTTGGTTATTTATTTATCGAATTTCTTTTATTTATTAAATGATTCAATTAATAATCAAACGAATACTTATCCCCAATTCGAAACCCTAGAAAATACTTGTAGACTAGAAAGACTTAAACTTATTTGTTACCTTATACATAGGGTAATACTTGGCAACTTTGGGCTACACATATTCTTTTTCTCGAGACTTAATACTTTGCTAAGGTGAGTTTACGTAACCATGTTTATGCAATTCTTTATACTTGCAACATTATACTTAAGCAATTCTACATACATGTCTAGTCGTAAACTTTAATGCCTCATGACTTAGACAACTATTGTTAGACTTAAACTTCAACATACATAATCATTAGCTATGGCCAAGCCGGCGATACTCAATAATAGATCTATTGGATTGACAATCCCACCTAGATTCGTTGACCATCTTTTATGGGGAGCGCGGGTGATTGTTATCGTTCCAACGTGATATTAAGGTGAACCGTGGATGACAGGATGGACCTAAACTTGTCGGAGGTTTGATTATGTGCATACTATACTTCATGTTTATTCATGTAGACTTAAACTTACAATAGACATATGAATTGCTAAACTTTTATTCTTAAACTTAATTGCTTGACATGGCTTATGTATTCTCACCAACTTCTAGTTGACCCCCCCCATTTTTACTACTCAACAGGAAATAATGATGCTTGAAGTCTAGAGCTAGCATGAGGAGACAATTTGAAGTTTATGCTTTGTTTGGTTTTTTTTTTTTTTTTTTCGATGTATTAGAATTTCATTCAAGACTTGTTATGTATTTTCAATTTTGGATATTTTTACTTTAAATAAATTTCAATTAAAACTTGAATACCATGTGCTACTGTATACTCATTCTTACGTGACACCTCGATGTTTCCACCATCGGTTGGGGTGTTACAAATATTTCGTTATAGGGCAGTAGGGGAGATTAGGGTTTGAGTTTAGGAGATACAAGAGGCTTAAGGTTGCTTAAATGCATGTTTAAGGTGGTTTGGTTTCGTTAGCGCCCTGTGAGCGGCCGCGCGGAGCTTGTGAGCGGCCGCTCATAGCTCCCCGACTCGCTCCGGTGTCCTGCTTCATTGCCCGGCCTGTTTCCTTTGATGTTTTTGCTATTTCAGACCATAACAATTGTAACCCCATGTGTTAAGACCCCAACCATCCTAATGGTCCATCCATTATGGTTTTTATTAACGTATTCGGTTTAAGTTCACGTAATCACATACAGTTTGCACATAGTTTCACAGAAGCACGTAATTGCAATCAATCTCAATCAATTAACTCACAATTATTTAACTTCATTGTTCACCAACGTCCGAGGTTCACTAATCATGTATACAGTCTGGTAATTCCCCAAATTACCACTTCATGCAGTTATTAACCTATTACTGTGCAACGTGTGCCCTATCTAGCTAACCTTAGATAGAATGCAAGGAATGTAACTAGAGTTTAGTTAAAGTGAGAACCTGAAATTGCGGGGTATCACATGTGCTATGCTTGTGTTAATAATGACAAAATTAATCAATGATCTTCATGGATGTGTGTGGTGTCATTATCGGCCAAAAAGGAGGGAACAAGAAGAATGTTGGTTTCTACCATTTAGGGAAGTCTACTACCTTTGAAAAATGTTGTGAATTGTTTCCCTTCTAGTTTGGTGTAAGATTTATATTCAATGAAAGGGACACTTGATGTAGGCTTGGTTGTCATCGGCCAATTGTGGGATAAAGGAAAGGGTTAAACATTTTTGGTTAAGATCTTGTCATTGGAGTTTGGGTGTCATTAGTCATAGGTGCCAAAAGAGTATAACCAAATGTTGTCATTGTATTTCTTTGTTAGGTCGCTTTCGGCCGTCAATAATGGGAAAGAGGAGGTGGCTTTTGTTGGTTATTATTTATAATAAATGAGGTAATGATAGACCTTGGATATGTGTGTTGTGTCATTGGAAAAGACACTATGTTTGTATAAGGAAAAGACAAGGAAACCACCCAATACATATATATGTATGTATAAACGTACGTTTGTGTGTACAGATATGCACTTAATGTGTAGTCACAATCACAAGGGGTCTTGTATAGTTAAATACATATAAGTTGCTTAACATATCATCCTTGTGGGATTTACTGTGGGATCGTGGATATGGATAGATATAAGTGGCCGAATATATATACACAAACACATGATTTTTATAAGCTAGTCATCTAGATCCAATTGTTGTGTGTATGTGTATACATATGTCTAATTATTTTTACGTATGGGTTTGTTTCCCATAAATATGAACCGGTGTACACAAGTATGTGCTCGACTAAAATAATTATGGTTATCACGTGTGACCTTGTTTCTATTGTACGTAATAATTGGAAGTTTAGTTGCTATCTGTTGAGCGTGTCATTGGCATGAGTTTTCATTGCCAATTGTTTTGTAGATACACGAAGTGCGACTAATGCTATTGAATTGCGAATTCTATTATGTTTTGACAATTACTGTAACACCCCAACAGATGGCGGAAACATCGGGATGTCACGTATTGATGATTGTTTCAGTAGCACATGGTATAAATTGAATTTTAAATAATTTATTCATAACATAAATATCCAAAATGAAATGATGTCAAGAAATCCAAATACATGACAACAAATAAAGCAACAACTTCAAATAACTTCAAACAAAAACTTCATGATAAATCCTCATGCATACTCAAGCCTCAACTTCATTGTTACCAGAAACATGTTAATTTTGAAAATATTTTTGGGTCAACAAAAGTTGGTGAGAATTACATAGGTTTTGATAATCGAATAAAACTTGTACAATTCAAGTGTCATGGCAAGTCTAGTCCATATGTGAAAACATACTAGAAGTAAATCGAGTGCATAATCAACCCTTGTGACTGTTATATTGTGGTACATCCCATACGCTCATGGTTCACTCGATTATGTTATGCGATAACAATCACCCACACTACCTTTGTAGGAGGCACGTATCCGGGTGGGATTGTCAGTCCAATAGATCTATCATTGTATACCGTCGGCTGATCAATGTTAATGATTATGCTAGAATATTGTGCTTACCCTAGTCATGTTTAAGACATAATGCAACATAGAAAAACACATAGACACTTTATGATTGAATTGCATATGGAATGTTGTAACATGTTTCACCCCAAAAAATAGTGAAAATAGAAAAAGGGCTATGTAAAACTCACCTTAGCAAAATATTATGTCTCGTGAAAAAAACTAGAATATGTGTTGCCCAATCAATGCCAAGTATAACCCTATAATTAAGGTAATAAATATGTCTAAGTCTTTCTAGTCTACAAATATATTCTAGGGCTTCGAATTGGGGATAAGTGCTTGTTTGATTAATAAATAAAATGTTTAATAAATAAGAGAAATTTGATAAATAAATAAACAAAAGTCTTTTTTGTAAATTTTAAATTAAAGATGGTCACAATAATAAGTTTTAAGTATGAAAATAATTTTTATAAAATTATTTCCTTAAAAATAGAATATTAAATCTATTTATTTCAAATTGTCAAAATATAACTTTAATATTTAAAAATATTAAATTTACAGAATTATTAATTTAAAAATTGTATTTCTGTTCCAAATAATCATAAATAATTTATATAAAATTTGGTACAAAAATATTGAAAATTGAATTTATTATGATTTATTTATGATTAAAACTAACAAAAATTGATTAAAAATATTAAATAAATGATTTTTAAGAAATAAAAATCATTTCAGAAAAGTTTATTGTTATAAAAACTCAGAATAATTTTTGTGGAAATTTATAAAATTGTTTTGATATTTTTATAGAATTTTATAAATAAAATAGAATAAACTTGAATTATTTATTATATATATTGAATAAATAAATTTTTGAAAACTAAAAATTGTACGTTAAACTTTTGCACTAGATTAACATAAAATAATTTTTGTAGAATTTATAAAAGAGTTTTAGTATTTTAAAATGAATTTTAAAAATGCAAAGGAATATATATATATATATATATACACTTAAATAAAAAGAATTGTTTGTTGATGCCATGGTTCGAACCCGGGCCCTTGGCCGGTTCGTGTGTTTTAAATCACAAGCCCAGACCAACTGGTCTGGACCCTGAGAACGTTTGATTTCAGGTTAATTTAATTATATAATATAAGGGAAACTTGTTTTATATTCATTTTAGAAAAGAAAAGGATGAAAACGTTTTGCACGGGACTCGAACCCGCGTGTATATGATAACAAACATCAGACACAACCACTTGATCTAGATCAGTGGTTGTGTTTGATTTCAGTTCATTTAAAATATAAAACCTTGTACTGACTGGTGTTCTTCCCCAATTGTAAGCGATTGAGCCCTAGATTTTCAATTGATTGATTCACACAACAATAACCCAATTAATCAGAGGGTTATTGTTGTGTGAATGCCGATGAATAAAACCCACAAGACAAACATTACTTACAATAACGATTCGTGTGATTTTGCTCGGTCAACAGAAAAAGTCAACCACGAACAAGAATTCTTCGTATGATGAATTAATACAGAAATTGAAGGTTGAGAAAGAGTTTTCGGCGAGTTGTGAAGGATTTGTGATGTTCAATTTATAGGGAAAGGGTTTGGATGAACGATTGGAAAGTTGACTTGGTGATGACGCGTCTTCGTGTACAAATGGTATGTTTTAATGATAATTGGACGAGTAATTGCACGCGTAAAAGTCAGAAATCACCAATCCATTCCATAAAAAGGATTAGAAACGCGTTTGAATTGGGTAATTAAGGCAGATTGGTGTCACAGTTGGCTTTCCTAGTCAACTGTGAAGAACCATACACGTGATATATTGATTATAGGTTGGGATTTATACCAAATATATGTGTAGACCAGATGGTGATGTTGTTTGTTGTGAAGGTTAACCCGGCTTGGGGCGCGGGTTCGATTCCCGGCCGAAGCATTATTTTTTGACATTAAAATCTATATATATATGTATATTATATATAAATAATATAGTATTAGGGTTCCAAATGCGTCACAATAATAATTAAAAGCGAATAATAATAATAATAATAATAATAATAATGAAACTTGACGTTTTTATTCATGATAATAGTAACGTACAAGTATAAATGCGTAATGTTACAGTCTCCCCTACTTTTAGGAACTTCGTCCCAAAGTTGGAGTTGGAGAGTCTGGTGGAAAAAGATGTGGGTACTTAGACTTCATCTGGTCTTTACGTTCCCAAGTGAACTCTGGACCTCGTTTAGATTCCCAACGAACCTTAACGATCGGAATGCGACTGCGCTTGAGTTTCTTGACTCCAGTATCAACGATCTCGACGGGTTTCTCGATAATGTGCATAGTTTCATCGATTTGAACATCTTCAAGAGGAACATGGAGGTTCTCATCTGCTAAGCATTTCTTGAGATTCGAAACATGAAAAGTTTGGTGAACATTGCTTAGCTCAGGTGGAAGATCAAGTTTGTAAGCCACTTTTCCAATCCTGTCAAGAATTTTGAATGGGCCTACGTATCGAGGAGCTAATTTTCCCTTTCTACCGAAACGAATCACTCCTTTCCAAGGGGATACCTTAAGAAGTACAAGGTCCCCAACCTGAAATTCCAAGGGTTTACGACTTTTATCAGCATAGCTCTTCTGATGACTTCTAGCCTTGAGAAGATTATCCTGAATGAGTTGGATTTTGTCTGTGGTTTCCTGGATTAGTTCGGGTCCAGTGATCCGGGCTTCACCAACCTCAGTCCAACGGACAGGTGAACGACATTTACGACCATAGAGTGCCTCGAAAGGAGCCATGTTAATGCTGGCGTGATAACTGTTGTTGTATGAAAATCCCATGCGCCACCAAAATCGATGACACATGCCTTGAGCATATCCTCAAGTGTCTGGATGGTCCGTTCAGTCTGACCATCGGTTTGAGGGTGATAAGCAGTGCTCAGTTTCAACTTGGTACCCAAAGCGTCTTGTAAAGAATCCCAAAAGTGAGAGGTGAAACGACCATCACGATCAGAGATAATGTCCAAAGGTATACCATGACGACATACGATTTCACTTACGTACATCTTTGCCAACCTTTCCACAGAATACTTCTCATGAATAGGTAAGAAGTGGGCTGACTTGGTCAAACGATCGACGATTACCCAAATGTTGTCAAAACCTTTGGGTGTACGGGGGAGTTTAGTGATGAAGTCCATTGCTATGCTCTCACATTTCCATACAGGAATTTCTGGTTGTTCGAGCATACCAGATGGTCGTTGATGTTCAGCCTTGACCTTTGAACAAGTGAGGCATTTTGCAACGAAAAGAGCAATATCTTTCTTCATACCAGGCCACCAATATGAATAACGAAGATCTTGGTACATCTTGTCAGCTCCAGGATGAATAGAATAACGAGACTTATGAGCCTCGTTCATGAGGAAGGTACGAAGATCATCACGGTCAGGAATCCAAAGTCGATTAAGAAAATAGAGTAGGCCATCAGATTTGGTTACAAGTTGAGTCTCAGCACCACAAGACATTTCGTCGTACATGTTACCTTGGGTGACTGAAGTATGTTGAGCCTGAAGGATACGATCCTGATTATCAGTACGAACTCTCGCACAATGAAGTTTGATACGCTCTTTACAACTGAGTGCGTCTGCCACAACATTCGCTTTGCCAGGATGGTAGCGAATTTCGCAATCAAAGTCGTTAAGTAACTCAACCCAACGTCGTTGCCTCATGTTAAGATTTTTCTGGTCGAAGACATGTTGGAGACTTTTGTGGTCCGTGAAAACCACACATTTGGTTCCATAAAGATAGTGTCTCCAAATCTTAAGAACAAAGACGACAGCGCCCAATTCAAGATCATGGGTGGTATAATTCTTTTCGTGAGTCTTGAGTTGTCTAGACGCATAAGCAATAACCTTGCCTCGTTGCATGAGAACACAACCAAGTCCTTGGTTTGATGCATCACAATAGACCACGAAGTCATCATTACCATCGGGTAGAGACAAGATAGGAGCTTAAGAGTTTCAAATGCTTCCTCTTGCTTTGGTCCCCACTCATAGGGTTTACCCTTTTGAGTTAAGGCAGTGAGAGGAACAACGATCTTGGAGAAGTTGGCAATGAATCGACGATAATAACCAGCCAAACCAAGGAAAGAACGGACTTCTGTTGGAGTTTAAGGAACACTCCAATTCTTCACAGCTTCGATCTTTGCGGGATCAACATGAATTCCGTTCATATCAATGACATGTCCCAAAAATTGAACTTCCTTAAGCCAAAATTCACATTTCGAGAACTTGGCATACAGTTGTTCTTTCTTTAGGAGACCCAAAATGGAGTGAAGATGTTGCTCGTGATCGGATTTTGATTTTGAGTAAATCAAAATATCATCGATGAAGACGATCACGAATTTGTCGAGGTAGGGTCTACAAACCCGATTCATTAAATCCATAAACACTGTGGGAGCGTTGGTCAATCCAAATGGCATGACCATGAATTCATAATGACCATAACGTGTACGAAAGGCTGTCTTGGGAATGTCTTCATCGTGGACTCTAAGCTGATGATAACCAGAACGAAGATCAATCTTCGAGAAGTGGATTGCTCCTTGAAGTTGATCGAAAAGATCGTCAATCCTAGGCAAGGGATAATGATTCTTGATAGTGAGTTTGTTGAGTTCGCGATAGTCGATACACATCCTGAGAGATCCATATTTCTTCTTAACGAACAAGACAGGGGCTCCCCATGGAGAAGAACTAGGGTGAATGAAACCTTTATCAGAAAGTTCCTGTAGTTGACTGGCAAGTTCTTGCATCTCAGAGGGTGCAAGACGATAAGGAGCTTTGGCGACAGGATTTGCACCAGGAACAAGATCAATTCTAAATTCCACTTGTCGAGTAGGAGGCAAACCAGGTAAATCCTCTGGAAAGACTTCAGGATAGTCCCGAATGATTGGGGTGTCTTGGATACTTTTGCCCTTGTCCTTCTTTTCTATCACGTTAACTAAGAAAGTTGTATACCCCTTTCGTATGTACTTTTAGGCAGTAGTACAAGACATGAGCTAAGCTCGCCACAAGGCTTCTCACCATAGATCTTCAAAATCTCACCAGATTCGAGAGGAATGCGAATGACTTTCTCAAAACACAGAATTTCAGCACGATGGGTTGATAACCAGTCCATGCCTTCTATGACATCAAAACTTCCAAGATGCATAGGGATGAGATCGATAGAGAAAGTATGTTCGTCGAGGTTCAGCACACAGTTACGAATAATAGAATCGATCGAGATAGACTTCCCATTAGCTACTTCTACCACTAAAGGTTCCTCTAGGTTTGTTTGGGGTAAGTTAAGTAAAGGTTCAAACTTTAGTGATACAAATGACTTATCAGCTCCCGAATCAAATAATATGGATGCATAGTGGTTATTAACGAGAAACGTACCATTCACCACCTCGTTGTTGTCACGGGCCTGGTTAGCATTGAGATTGTAGGCGCGACCTCGAGGACCTTGGTTCTGGTTGCGGTTCTGGTTTTGGTTGCGGTTTTGGTTCTAGTTCTGGTTTTGGTTACGATTGGGGCAAGTGCTGATATAGTGGTTAGGGCTGCCACACTCGTAGCACTGACCACGAGCAGGCCTGTTGTTTTGTTGGTTAGGAGCTGGAGCATTTCTGGCTGGGTTGTTTTGGGCAGCAGGGCCGTTAGCAGGAGGAGCTCGGCAGATGTTCACAAGGTGACCATACCTTTGACAATTTGTGCAAAAACGACATGGCACCTGTACTAGATGATGGCATTTGCAAGTGTTGCACAAGGGGTGAGGTCCGGTGTATGGCTTCTTGGCTGGGTTTTGTGCTGCTGGTGGGGTGGTAGCAACCATGTAGTTCCTAGCCTTACGCTTCTTGTTGCTTGAGGTCTCGGGTTTAACCTCAATAGCGGGCTGAGGAGTGTCTTTTGCAGCAGTGAGAGTAGCCGCTAGACGTTTGGCTTCCTCCAAGGTGGCAGGATTCCTTCCCCACACTGTGTCCTGGATTTGCATGGGTAGACCACCGATATACTTCTCGATGGCTACAGGCAGGGGAGTGACTTTATGGGGCAACAATAAGCTAAGCTCGTGAAAGCGGGTATTGTAGGCAAGGTTTTCCCCACTATCTTGAGTAAGGGTATGGAACTCATCTTCTAGCTTCTTAACCTCGTTGCGGGGACAAAACTCATCTTTCATAACCTCCTTGACTTGATCCCATGTCATAGCAAGTGTAACTTCGGCTCCACGGGTGCGCTTTTCCTCATTCCACCAAGTGAGTGCTCGTTTGTGAAGAACACTCATGGCGTAACGAACCTTAAAGTTGTCGGGGCATTCACTGTTAATGAAGGTATTCTCAATACCCTCGAACCATTGTAGGAGTCCTGTAGCTCCTTCTTCTCCACTGAACTTAGGGGGATTACAGGAATTAAAGTGCTTAAGAGTGCAGGCTGGGAGACCATTCCCGTTCCCGTTGTGGTTTCCATTTCCGTTTCCGTTGCGTTACCGTTCCCGTTGCCGTTTCCGTTCATCTGGATGACTTGAGCTAGTAAATTAGGAACCAGAGTCGCGATTTGCTGCGCCATTTGTTGAGAAATGATCGCAGCCAGTTGGGCATCAACACCATTGTTGTTGTTGTTATTGTTGTTGTTGTGGTTAGCGTCGTGGTTGTTGCTATTCACTTCATCTTGATTGTCACCACTGTTAAGGCGAGTGCTGCGACGTGGAGGCATGATCTGTAAGGGACACAAATGAAATGAATGAGGTTATATAAGGAATGTAATCATTTATTCATTAATTAAAACGAATAAACGAAAACGCTGACTTATCAAAGATTCTAGATTCTAATAACATATGAAGACATGCTTTAGCCTATAAGTGAACACTCATCCCGAGAATTCCCAGGTAGGCATTCGGGTCCCTCGTCTGATTGGCATATATTCGCAATGCCAGCCTAGACAGAAGACTCAGAATACAGGCGTTCACCCTTCCAGATTGCACGTGTTCATTATTAAAATCTAGAACTTCGACGGGATCTCAAGGTGGTTCAGGTTAAACCTGAGGATTTTGTCCTATTAATCTAATGGTGGATCAGGATTGCAGCAGACAAGTAAGAGTAGTCACTTGTAGGCTTAGGGTTGTATAGGATAGGGATAAGATCAAGGAAGCAATTAGGATTTCAAGTAAGAGAAGCAAGTACTGTTTAAGTCCCTAAGGTTATAGTCTAGATTATTTTCTAATAACCTAATTCCCTATAACCAAGGCTCTGATACCAATCTGTAACACCCCAACCGATGGCGGAAACATCGGGATGTCACGTATTGATGATTGTTTCAGTAGCACATGGTATAAATTGAATTTTATATAATTTATTCATAACATAAATATCCAAAATGAAATGATGTCTAGAAATCCAAATACATGATAACAGATAAAGCAACAACTTCAAATAACTTCAAACAAAAACTTCATGGTAAATCCTCATGCATACTCAAGCCTCAGCTTCATTGTTACCTGAAACATGTTAATTTTGAAAATATTTTGGGTCAACAAAAGTTGGTGAGAATTACATAGGTTTTGATAATCGAATAAAACTTGTACAATTCAAGTGTCATGGCAAGTCTAGTCCATATGTGAAAACACACTAGAAGTAAATCGAGTGCATAATTAACCCTTAGGACTGTTATATTGTGGTACATCCCATACGCTCATGGTTCACTCGATTATGTTATGCGATAACAATCACCCACGCTACCTTTGTAGGAGACACGTATCCGGGTGGGATTGTCAGTCCAATAGATCTATCATTGTATACCGTCGGCTGATCAATGTTAATGATTATGCTAGAATATTGTGCTTACCCTAGTCATGTTTAAGACATAATGCAACATAGAAAAACACATAGACACTTTATGATTGAATTGCATATAGAATGTTGTAACATGTTTCACCCCAAAAAATAGTGAAAATAGAAAAGGGGCTATGTAAAACTCACCTTAGCAAAATATTATGTCTCGTGAAAAAAATAGAATATGTGTTGCCCAATCAATGCCAAGTATTACTCTATAATTAAGGTAATACATATGTCTAAGTCTTTCTAGTCTACAAATATATTCTAGGGCTTCGAATTGGGGATAAGTGCTCGTTTGATTAATAAATAAAATGTTTAATAAATAAGAGAAATTTGATAAATAAATAAACAAAAGTCTTTTTGTAAATTTTAAATTAAAGATGGTCATAATAATAAGTTTTAAGTATGAAAATAATTTTTATAAAATTATTTCCTTAAAAATAGAATATTAAATCTATTTATTTCAAATTGTCAAAATATAACTTTAATTTTTAAAAATATTAAATTTACAGAATTATTAATTTAAAAATTGTATTTCTGTTCCAAATAATCAGAAATAGTTTATATAAAATTTTGGTACAAAAATATTGAAAAATGAATTTATTATTATTTATTTATGATTAAAACTAACAAAAATTGATTAAAAATATTAAATAAATGATTTTTCAGAAATAAAAATCATTTCAGAAAAGTTTATTATTATAAAAACTCAAAATAATTTTTGTGGAAATTTATAAAATTGTTTTGATATTTTTATAGAATTTTATAAATAAAATAGAATAAACTTGAATTATTTATTATATATATTAAATAAATAAATTTTTGAAAACTAAAAATTGTACGTTAAACTTTTTCACTAGATTAACATAAAATAATTTTTGTAGAATTTATAAAAGAGTTTTAGTATTTTAAAATGAATTTTAAAAATGCAAAGGAATATATATATATATATATATATACTTAAATAAAAAGAATTGTTTGTTGATGCCATGGTTCGAACCCGGGCCCTTGGCCGGTTCGTGTGTTTTAAATCACAAGCCCAGACCAACTAGTCTGGACCCTGAGAACGTTTGATTTCAGGTTAATTTAATTATATAATATAAGGGAAACTTGTTTTATATTCATTTTAGAAAAGAAAAGGATGAAAACGTTTTGCACGGGACTCGAACCCGCGTGTATATGATAACAAACATCAGACACAACCACTTGATCTAGATCAGTGGTTGTGTTTGATTTCAGTTCATTTAAAATATAAAACCTTGTACTGACTGATGTTCTTCCCCAATTGTTAGCGATTTAGCCCTAGATTTTCAATTGATTGATTCACACAACAATAACCCAATTAATCAGAGGGTTATTGTTGTGTGAATGCCGATGAATAAAACCCACAAGACAAACATTACTTACAATAACGATTCGTGTGATTTTGCTCGGTCAACAGAAAAAGTCAACCACGAACAAGAATTCTTCGTATGATGAATTAATACAGAAATTGAAGGTTGAGAGAGAGTTTTCGGCGAGTTGTGAAGGATTTGTGATGTCCAATTTATAGGGAAAGGGTTTGGATGAACGATTGGTAAGTTGACTTGGTGATGACGCGTCTTCGTGTACAAATGGTATGTTTTAATGATGATTGGACGAGTAATTGCACGCGTAAAAGTCAGAAAGCACCAATCCATTAAATAAAAAGGATCAGAAACGCGTTTGAATTGGGTAATTAAGGCAGATTGGTGTCACAGTTGACTTTCCTAGTCAACTGTGAAGAACCATACACGTGATATATTGATTATAGGTTGGGATTTATACCAAGTATATGTGTAGACCAGATGGTGATGTTGTTTGTTGTGAAGGTTAACCCGGCTTGGGGCGCGGGTTCGATTCCCGGCCCAAGCATTATTTTTTGACATTAAAATCTATATATATGTATATTATATATAAATAATATAGTATTAGGGTTCCAAATGCGTCACAATAATAATTAAAAGCGAATAATAATAATGAAACTTGACGTTTTTATTCATGATAATAGTAACGTACAAGTATAAATGCGTAATGTTACAATTACGGACGGTCGAAGGTGGAATATGTTTGGTCGAATGTAGATAAGAAGGTCGAAGGGAGAACTCAAGAGGTCGAAGGAAGTTTATGTATTTGTAAAGTGTTGATTCGCCCTGTCAGTTTGGTCAAACCTGCACATTCGCCCATTCGATTGGTCGAATATGCAGGTCTATATAAAGGCTGAATCATTTTGTAATGTTAACCTTTGGTCATTTTTGTTTCCCTCTCTGAGTGTGTATTCTCCCTAGGGTGTCTTTGAGTCTGATATTGTTATCTATCACTGGAAACATCATTTTGTAACAATTATCAAGTTGATTATTAATGAAATGAAAGCTTTGAATGAGATTTGTGTGTTTTGCTGAATATATTATCATTTCTTAATCAATTCAGGGATTCCGCACCTGAATCGATAGACTTGTTTTATCATAGTCTTTGTTTGACAATCCGATCCTAGACATACAAAGTGGTATCAGAGCCATAAGGATCAAACAACTACGAATTGATAATATTTGTGTTGATTTGGACCCAATTTTGATCAAAACTATTCTGTTTTCATTTGTATGCGCGTAGGATCGTCTAAACAACAAAGATAATGATCAAGCAAGTTCAATTCAGGTGCGGAATCCCTGAATTGATCACAAAATGATAATAAAACTAGTCTGTTTTCATTTTAATTGCAAAGATTCTTTCTGACAATCAGATTGATTTGAATTGATCTTTTTCTGATCAATTAAATCTTTTTCGGTTTCAGCTTTAACATTCTCATTCTCTTTTGAAGATGAAGCGCATTGAGAACCCTTAGGTGACCAATACTGTTATGAACGTTTCAAGATCCGGATTTGAGATTTTGGGGTCTCAATCGGTTTCTTTACTTCGTCTTTAAACGAAACTTTCTTGGTAACCTTCTTTGATTTACCATAGACAGGTCCAACTGTTGGTTTGACAACATGTTTAACAGGAACCTTTTTCTTGTCAACAGTTGTGTTCACCATTGGTTTCTTAAGGGGTTTTTCAGTTGCTATCCGGTTACGACAATCAAATGTCATCGAATGATTATCCCTTCTTTGATAAAAATGATTTTGATTGTAAAAATGTTCTTGTTGAGGGACAACACGTTGTTGTGGATAACATTGATTATCGACTGGACGTTGATGATTTTGCTTCACTTCCACCTCGTGCCTTTTGTGCCTAACATACGGGCAGTGAGCAAGTAAATCCCCTCTCCCGGCATTTATAACACGCACGGTATTCCTCAAAGTTATTCTTGGCGTTCGACTTAGAGTATGTAGTGATAGGATATTGATCCTCCACACATTTCCTTCTAAGACTCTCAGGAGCTGGATCCAAAGAGTAAGTCGGCTCAAGAAAACTGTTAGCCTTATTCTTTGGCTTGATGAATTCTGTGACATGAACTTTCGGTTCTTTTGGAATATCCAAGTAAATTCTTTCTAAGACCTCTGGAGGTACATCATTTGTTCGCTCATGCTTTGGGAACCAAATGGTACTCTCCTGCCAAATCTTTTCAATCATTGAATAATTGGCTAATTTGATTGGATATTCCTCGTCAGACATTATCTTATCGGATCCAATCATCCGATGGAAAATCTTGACGGGTTTGTCACAGGATTCATTTATCTTTTCAACAGGCTTAACTGATTGATTCTTTCTATGAGCGTTAGCCATGGGATGCACAATCTGAGATGGTGACACAGGTTCATTTGTAATTATGTGATTTTCATCAGGAATATCACACACCTTCTCAGATACCTTTTCAGATTGATCATCCTCAGAATCAGAATCATCAGTTACAGCAACTACTCCTTCATTGTTTAGTCCCAAAACTGGTCGAACATCAGAATTTGGGTCTCCCACACCATAAGTGTTCGACTCATTATCCGATGTCGAGTCAGACTTAACAGAGCTCTCCGGTGTTATTGAATGTAGAGTACGGTTTTCAAATAACACTGGAGATGGGACGGCCTTGTAGTTTGCACTACTAGACTGTGAAGGCTCCTCTATTATATGATCAACAACATAAGCAATATGCTTATAACTCTCAAGTTTCTTATTCACTTTTTCTGCAAAGCACTTGATGGTAGCCATTTCAAGTTTTGTATTTTCTAAATCATTGATGTAGTTGTTAATGGCTAGTTGTTTCAAAGATAAAGTCTTTTTCAGTTCTGAAATATCTTTCTTCTAACCATCAAGTACTCTGTTAAACTCACGGGCTTCTTTCTGATACGATTGACAGTTGATCTTAGCACTCTCAAGCTGAACCTTGAGTTGCTTATTATCCTCTGTCAATTTATCACAAGCATCACAATGTTTATCACAAATTGATTTTGATGTAGATTCAGTACTTACCTGCTTCGGAGGCTTTATCATCGCCATCAGTGCAAAGTGTGCTTCCTTACCAGCGAAAAACTTTGAATAAGCAATTTCTGGTACAAGCATGATCCACCATGCATGATTTGCGGGTCATCAAAAAGTCAACTTCAACAAGCAGTTGGTTGATGTCATCATCCAGTGAGTTAACACTAGCTTCAGAATCAGACTCACTCTCCTCATCAGAATAAGCTGAATCATACGGTTCTGGCACATTAGTAACCGAATCAAGAATCAAACTAGATTTCTTCTCTCCACAATCATCACTTTCTTCACTCAACTCTTCGATTTTCACTTCAGACATCTTCTTAGTCACTATCTCTTCTTCAACACATACCGACTCATCCAGATCCATCTTCTGTGCAACACACGCCACATTACCAGTGGTAATCTCCTCAACACCCAACTGCATACCCGTCCAATCAAATCCCTCGTCTTTCTGTATCACCAAGGCTTGGTTTTGATTATCTGATTGAGTTTGTGTGTTTGGTGTAGAAATAGGAATGATTGTTCGATTTGGATTTTGTGTGTTTGGTTTTGGTTCTGGTTTTGTGTTGTGGTTTGTCTAGCAGTGTTGTGTTGTGAGGTATTTTGACGGTTCTGGTAGGTATTTTGTGGTTGTAAGCTTGGTAAGATACCTGATTTTGGGTTTGACGGTTTTGGTAGTTGGTGTTGAAAGGATTTTTGTTCCCTGCTGTGCTGGCTGTGTGCATTCCCTCTTGAAGTGACCTTTCCCACCACAATTGAAACATGTCACTTTGGCTTTGTTGAAGCCATATGTAGTGTTTGGGGAAGTAGAAAGATCAGTTCTTCCGGTCTTCTCAATGAATTCGGTAGCTCTCCTCATAACGCTAGCAAATGCCCACTGGATATCAATGAGCTCCATTTCTTCTTTGTCAATCTGTGCATAGTCTTCACTGGTCAAGTTGTTGTTACCAATTTGACTCGCAACCAGCCCGTTATAAGAAGCTACCATAGCTGACACCAATGCTACATGTTGTTGTGCAATCTCAACAGTAACATTGTTCAAGTTCGAGGTTTCCAGCACAATTGAACTTTGAGTAGGTTGAGTTTGGTTCATCTGGGTTTGATTCACTTGAGGAATATAAGATTGTTGTTGAGGTTGGTTTAAGCTTGCAGAATAACAAGTTGCTTGTTGCATAGGTGAAAATGGTGGGATGAAAGTTGTATTAGGATATGATGGTGGGGTATAAGATGAAGTTTGAGCAAGATAGTTGACAGGTGTTTTGGATGGTTCAATATGGCTAGAAACGCACGCAATGTGTGGAGCAACATTTGAACTAGAACTTGAACCAGCAAGAGATCAAGATGCATTACCATGATATAAATCCGGATTCTGAGGAATTTGAGCTCTTTTCGCCTTCCTCTTTTCTTCCATCTCCTTATTCTCAAGTTTCTGGATAAACTCGTTGATGGTCTAGTATTGGTACGCATCCTTTTCCTTCAGTACCTCGATATGTTGATTCCGGTATGGTGGCAACGCATCAGCAAACTTGTCCACCAGCTCCGACATTGGTATGTTTATCTCATAGCTTGAAAGCTCGGTCAGTAAATGACAATACCTCGGAATCAACTCCTTCAGCGTCTCATTCCCCATATAGCTGAAGTTCTCAAATTCTTTCCTTAGTTCCTCCATCCTCAACTTCCTCGTCTTCTCATTTCCATCATGACGATTTCTTAACATGTCCCACAACTGTTTAGATGTAGTGCAAGACCCAAACTGATGTAAGAGGTCAGTATTAATGGCCTGGGACAGTTGAGAAAACGCCTTCTTCTCAATAGCAAATTTCTTTTTCTCATCCTTAGCAAGATTTTCCAACGGAATTGGCTCACCCGTGTTCTCCAAGATCGGAGCAACATATCCCTTAGCAATCATTTTCCAATCTTCCGTCCCTTCTAATCCCATTCCCTCAAGATGAATCTTGAACTTGGTCTTCCATGTGTTGTAATCTACCATTTCCATCAGCTTTGGTGGACGGCGTCCACTACCCGACGATAAGTCTTGAATAAGAGTCGAGATCGCGTTAGTAGTGTGAGAGTGAACCGCCGCTGCTGCTACTCCCCAATAATGAGCCATCGGTTGTGGTTGTGGTTGTGCAACTTGTTGGGGCAAAGAACTAGTCATCGCCATGTAGTTAATCGGTTGGGATGGTTGACTAGACATTTGAGTAGCTACCGACCAAGGATCCATGGTTGTCTATCGTTGTGGTGTTGTATTAGGTCGTGGTGTTGTAGGAAAATTCCACATATCGATCTGAAAATGATTAAACACGAAACGATTAGAAATTTTTTTTAACAGATTCTACGGTCGACCCTTTGTGATGATCGCGTGGTCGAATGTGAAAATCAGTCCACGTTCGACCGTTTGATAAAGCTCGAATGTAGAAAATAACAAACTCAGTTCACTTTCGACCGTTTACACCCACGTTCGACCACTCGATTGGTCGAATGTACCCAATAGGGTCGAATGAACAATAACAGACTAAAACTTTCTAAGTTCGACCAAATAACACTCCACGTTCGACCAAATAAACCCTGGTTCGACCAAATTCTCTCACTTTCGACCAAATCTCCCTAGGTTCGACCCTTCATGTTTGAAAAATGGTTATTCTTTGAAAATCGGTTATTTTGATCAACATTTTCAAATGTTGATGAAATTTGATGATTTTAAGCAGGTTTTGCTTCGGATTAGATTTGGAACAAGTTTAACAAAGAGAATTATGAGTTTTATCCATGAAAACAAGTTCAAATCAATCAATTTAACACCAAATTCAGTTTATCAATGAAAAACAGAAAGTTTTGATCAAAATTGGGTCCAAATCAGCTGTAATATTATCAATTTGTGGTTGTTTGATCCAAATGGCTCTGATACCACTTTGTATGCACGTAGGATCGTCTAAACAACAAAGATAATGATCAAACAAGTTAAATTCAGGTGCGGAATCCCTGAATTGATCACAAAATGATAATAAAACTAGCAAAACACAGAAATCATAATAAACATTTTCTATTCATTCACTTTGATAATCAAATACACTTGAAATTGTAGTTTATAATGATTAAAACACTTTTACAGACTCAATAATAAACCTAGGGAGAACACACACAGGGAGGGAAAACAAAATGTCAAAAGTTACAATTCAAAAACTGATCTTGTCCTTATATAGGCCTGCACATTCGCCCATTTGAGTTGGTCGAATGTGCAGGTTCGACCATTCGACATGGTCGAACCAAGATATACATAATCTAATTTCTTCCTTCGACCTCCCTGTGTACCTTCGACCCTACAATTCCACCTTCGACCGTTCATAATTCTTCATTCGACCGTTCGATATAGAACAAAACATTTGTAATCCGCAATCCAATAGCATTAGTCGCTATATATGCATCTACATCATTAAACATTTGAAATTGATGAATATTGATTGATTTGAACTAGTTTTCATGGATAAAATCTAGAATTCTCTTTGTTAAACTTGTTCCAAATTCAATCCGAAGCAAAACCTACAAAAGATCATCAAATTTCATCAACATTTGAAAATTTTGGATCAGAATAACTGATTTTCAAAGTATAACCGTTTTTCAAAATGAAAGGGTCGAACCTATGGAGAAACGGTCGAGAGTGTGGTTTTTAGGTCGAACCAGGACTTTTAGGTCAAACGTGGAGTGTATTTCGGTCGAAACTAGAAATTTTTAGTGTGTTGGTGTTCATTCGACCATCTGTTTTACATTCGACCAATCGTGAGGTCGAAAGAGGATAGTTTTGGTCGAAAGTGAGAAGATTCTATTACATTCTACCTTCGAGTCTTTAGAAAGGGTCGAACCTGGACTAAATTCCACATTCGCCCCTACGATCACTTGTAAAAGGTCGAAAGTATAAACTGTTTGAAAATTTTTCTAATCGTTTCGTGTTTTATACTTTGCAGACGATATGTGGAACTTTCCAACAACACCACGACCTAATACAACACCACAACAGCAAGTGACAATGGATCCTTGGTCAGTAGCAGCTCAGAAGACGACTAGTTCGATGCCACAACAAGTTCCACAACCACCACAACAACCCATGGCTGATTAATGGGGAGTTGCAGCAGCGGCAGTACACTCTCAGACTACGAATGCGATTTCGACACTAATTCATGACTTATCTTCGGGTAGTGGGAGCCGTCCACCAAAGCTGATGGAAATGGTGGATTACAACCAATGGAAGACCAAATTCAAGATTCATTTAGAGGGAATGGGAATGGAAGGCACCGAAGCTTTGCAAATGATTGCCAAGGGGTATGTAGCTCTGGTTTTGGAGAACACTGGTGAGCCGATTCCATTAGAGAGTCTAGCTGAGGATGAGAAGAAGAAGTTTGCGGTGGAAAAGAAGGCGTTCTCATAAATATCCCAGGCCATTAACACTGATCTTTTACATCAGTTTGGGTCGTGCACCACTTCGAAGCAATTATGGGATATGTTAAGGAATCGTCACGATGGGAATGAGAGAACAAGGAAGCTTAGAATGGAGGAGTTAAGAAAGGAGTTCGAGAATTTTAGCTATATGGGTAATGATACACTGAAGGAGTTGATTCTGAGGTATTGCCATTTATTGACTGAACTTTTAAGTTATGAGATCAACATACCCATGTCTGAGCTGGTGGATATTGCCAAGGGGTATGTAGCTCTGGTTTTGGAGAACACTGGTGAGCCGATTCCATTAGAGAGTCTAGCTGAGGATGAGAAGAAGAAGTTTGCGGTGGAAAAGAAGGCGTTCTCATAAATATCCCAGGCCATTAACACTGATCTTTTACATCAGTTTGGGTCGTGCACCACTTCGAAGCAATTATGGGATATGTTAAGGAATCGTCACGATGGGAATGAGAGAACAAGGAAGCTTAGAATGGAGGAGTTAAGAAAGGAGTTCGAGAATTTTAGCTATATGGGTAATGATACAATGAAGGAGTTGATTCTGAGGTATTGCCATTTATTGACTGAACTTTTAAGTTATGAGATCAACATACCCATGTCTGAGCTGGTGGATAAGTTCGCTGATGCATTACCACCATACTGGAATCAACACATTGAGATCCTTAAGGAGAAGGATGCATACCAATATTGGACCATCAATGAATTCATCCCGAAGCTTGAGGATAAAGAGATGGAGGAAAAGAGGAAAGCGAAAAGAGGACAAGTTCCTTAGAATCCAGAATTATATCATGGTGGTACATCTTCATCTCTGACTAGTTCAAGTTCTAGTAATTCTGTTGCTCCACACATAGCTTGCGTTTCAAACATTGTTGAACCAACCAAAACACCCATAAACTATCTAGCCCAAACTTCATCTTATACACCACCATCATACCCTACTACTTACATCCCACCATTTTAACCTATGCAACAAGCTACATGCTATTCAGCTAACTTGAACCAACCTCAACAACAATCCTACATCCCTCATATGAACCAAACTCAAATGAACCCAAGTCAACCAAACCAAAGCCCAATTGTGTTGGAGACATAAAACTTGAATAACGTCACTGTTGAAGTTGCACAACAACATGTAGCCTTGGTTTCTGCTATGGTAGCTTCGTATAATGGGTTAGTAGCTAGTCAAATTGGTAACAACAACTTAACTACTAAGGACTACGCTCAAATTGACAAGGAGGAGATGGAGCTCATTGACCTTAAGTGGGCATTCGCTAGTGTCATGAGGCGAGCGACTGAGTTTATAGAGAAGACGGGCAGAACTGATCTTTCTACATCTCCCAACACCACATATAGCTTCAACAAAGCCAAAGTCACATGTTTTAACTGTGGTGGGAAAGGTCACTTCAAAAGAGAATGCACACAGCCAGCACAACAGGGGAACTGGAATCCTTTTAACACTAATTACCAGAACCGTCAATCACAAAATCAGGTATCATATCAAAGCCAAAACAACTCCAATTTTCAACCACAAAATAATTACCAAAACCGCCAAAACACCTCACCAAACAATACTGTTAGACAAACCACTACACAAAACTAGAACCAAAACCAAACACCACACAATCCAACCAGAACAATCATTCCAATTTCTACACCAAACAGCCAAACCCAACCAGAAAACCAGAACCAGGCTTTGGTAATCCAGAAGGATGAGGGATTTGATTGGACTGGTATGCAACTTGGTGTTGAGGAGATCACTACTGGTAATGTAGCGTGTGTTGCCCAGAAGATAGATTTGGAGGAACCGGTGTCAGTTGAAAATGATCTGGAGAATGAGAAGACATCTATGGTGAAGATTGAGGAGTTGATTGAAGAAACTGATGTTTGTGTTAAAAATAAGTCAGGATTGGTTCTTGACTCGGTCATTGATGTTCCCGAATAGTGTGATTCAGCTTATTCTGACTCAGAGAGCGATTCTGATTCTCAAGCTAGTGTTAACTCACTAGATGATGATATTGATCAACTTCTAGCCGAAGCTGATTTTCTTATGACTCGCAAATCGTGCATAGTGGATGATGCTTATACCAGAATCGATTATTCTAAATTCTTTGTTGGAAAGGAAGCACATTTTGCATTGATGGTGATGACAGAGCCTCCAAAACAGGTAAGTTCTGAATCTACTTTAGACATGAACAGTGATAAGTATTGTAGTTCATGCGATAGATTGATAGAGGATAATAAGCAACTCAGGGTTTAACTTGAGAGTTCTAAGATCAACTGTCAATCGTATCGAAAAGAAGCTTTTGAATTCAATAAGGTACTTGATGGTTATAAGAAAGACATTTCTGATCTTAAGAAAACATTATCTTTAAAACAACTAGCCATTAACAATTACATCAATGAATTGGAAGAAACAAAACTTGAAATGGCAACCATCAAGTACTTTGCTGAGAAAGTCAACAAGAAGCTTGAAAGCTATAAACATATCGCATATGTTGTTGACCACATTATTGAGGAACCTTCATAGTCAAGTAGTGCAAACTACAAGGCCGTCCCATCTCTAGTGTTGTTTGAAAATCATACTTTACATTCAAAAACACCGGAGAGTTCAGTTAAGTCTGACTCTACATCGGATTATGAGTCTAACACTTCCAGTGTGGGAGACCCTAATTCCGATGTTAGACCTATTTTGTGACTAAATGATGAAGGTGTGATAGCTGTAACTGATGATTCTGACTCTAAGGATGATAAATCTGAGAAAGTTAGTGATATTCCAGTTGAAAATTACATTATCACCAATGAACCGATGTCACCTTCTCAGATTATTCATCCAATGGCTAACGCTCATCGAGGGAATCAGTCAGTTAAGAAGGTTGAGAAAAATGAACAAAGTGACAAACCCGTCAAAGTGTTTTAACGAATGGAAGGATCCGATAAGATAATTTCTGATGAGGAATATCCAATTAAGTTTGCCAATTACTCCAAGATTGAGAAAATATGGTAGGAGAGTACCATTTGGTTCCCAAAACATGAGAGAACAAATGATGTACCTCCAGAGGTTTTAAAGAAAATTTATTTGGATGTTCCAAAACAACCAAAGGTTCATGTCACTGAGTTTATTAAGCCGAAGGAGAAGGCGAATAGTTTTCTTGAGCTGACTTACTCAAAGGACCCAGCTCCTGAGAGTTTAAGAAGAAGGTGTGTGGATGATCAATATCCTATCACTACCTATGCAAAGTCGAATGCCAAGAACAACTTTGAGGAGTACCATGCATGTTTTAAGTGCGGTGAAAGAGGGCATTTACTTGCTCACTGCCCGTACACGAGGCACAAGAGGCAAGTGGTTGAAGTGAAGCAAAAATATCAAAGTCCAGTCGATAATCATTGTTATCCACAAAGACAATTTGTCCCTTAACCAACACCGTTTTACAACCAAAGCAGATATTTTCAAAAGAGGGATAATCGTCAGATGACATATGATCGTCGTAACCGGATCACAATGGAAAAGCTTTTTAAGAAACCAGTGGTGAACACAACTGTTGAAAAGCAAAAAGGTACCGTCAAATCCTGCAATCAAACCAACAGTTGGACCTGTCTCCGTTAAATCAGAGAAGGTAACCAAGAAAAGTTTTCTTCAGAGACGAAGTAAAGAAACCGACTGAGACTCCACAATCTCAGATTCGGATCTTAAAACGTTCGGAACAATTATGGTCACCAGTGGGATCTCAAGGTGCTTCGACTTCAAAAGTGAGTGAGACATCTGAAAAAGAAAAGGATTTAATTGATCAAAAAAAGATCAATTCAAATTCAACTGTTTGTGAGAAAGATTCTTTGAAACTAAATGTTCAAAGACCCAAGACCAAGCAGGCTTGGGTCCCCCAAAAAATCTAATCTTTTTACTTGATATGTGCAGGGAGCTTCAGCTGGCCCTGTGAGCAGTCTTTGGATTGTTGATAGTGGAGCTTCTAGTCACATGACAGGGGATTTATCGCTGTTGTTCGACATAAGAAATATCAATGGCGGATACGTAGCATTTGCTGGGAACAAAGGAGGATACATTACTATGGAGGGTAGTGTGAGTAATGGTATCGTGAGTTTTGAAAAGATATCGTATGTGAAGCAAATAGACTATAACCTGCTCAGTGTCAGTCAAATCTGTGATAAGTAGTTCTCTGTATTCTTTGATGACAAATCTTGCTACATTCTCAATCCAGGTTTCGTACTTCCAAAAGAGTGGGTAATGCTAAAAGCACCGAGAGTGAACAATCTGTACATTCTCGACATGTCAAAAGCCATAACAACCCAGGGTCAAGTAACGTGTTTCCTCTCCAAGGCTACTGAAAAAGAATCTATCATGTGGCATAGGAGGATGGGACACATTCACCTTAGAAAAATGAACCTCTGGTGAAGAATGAACTTGTTGAAGGCGTGAATGTTAAACATTTCCATTTGAACGACAAGTGTGTGAGTTGCAAGAAAGGAAAGCAGCACAAGCAATCCCACAAACCAAAGAAAGTCAATTCAGTTGAATTACCACTTGAGCGTTTGCACATGGACCTATTTGGACCAGTCAAGCATAAAAGTCATGCTAGTGAATTGTACTATCTTGTGGTTACCAATGAGTATTCCAGATTTTTGTGGGTTATGTGCTTGCATCATAAGAGCGACACGTTTAATAATCTGAAGGTTCTGTTCACTCGACTAGAAAATGTCTATCGTCTAAAGATCAAGAGAATTAGGAGTGATAATGGGACGGAGTTCAAGAACGCACAAATGGATGCTCTTTGTGAAGACAAAGGAATTCATCATGAATTTAGTGCTCCGTATACCCCTCAACAAAACGGTGTCGCAGAACGTAAAAACAGGACTCTAATTGAAGCAGCTAGAACAATGCTTGCGGATTCCAACCTTCCAGTAATGTTCTGGAATGAAGCCATATATGCAGCTTGTTATACTCTCAATCATGTTTTAACAGTGAAGAAGTTTGGTAAAACTTCTTATGAGCTGTTAAACAGACGAAAGCCGAACTTAGAGTATCTAGAACCGTTTGGAGCACCGTGTACAATGCTTAATCCATCCGAAAAGTTTGCACCGAAAGCTGAAGAAGGATTCTTTGTTGGATATGCAACCCCACTCAAATGGGTATTCAACAAACGAACTCGTCAGGTAGAGGAGTGGGCTAACGTTGATGTTCAGCGGTATACTCAGAATGTACAAGGTAGCGGTCCAGATTGGATGTTTGATTACAATGATTTATTTGAATCATTCAATCTAGATAGCTTGGTTGAAGAGGCTGTATTAAGATTATACTAAGAGTGTGAAAACGCAGTGACATCACCGTTGGTGTGTCCGATCACCGTAACACCTCAAACAGCTTCTAATGATGCCAATGCTCCGGCAGCTGAAGAAGAAGTGTTCCAGGAAGCTTCCACAACTCTCAATTCATCGGAATCGAAAGATGACGATGATGTCACAAGTGAAGCTGTTGCAGATATTGCTACAGAGACACCTCCAGTGAACCCAAATCCAAATGGTGCTTCATCATCAAACATGGGTAATGATCTGGATTCGACAGAGAATTTGACTACTCAAACGGGAGTGCAAGTACCTGATTATCCAGAATCTCAGATACATCGGATTCACCCGCTCGAGCAGGTTATTGGTGATCCTGGTAGCAGTGTTATGACGAGGGGACAACTGAGGAATGCAAACTCACAAGAAAATCTTGGCGCCCTAGCCTTATATGCTAAAATTCAAAAATCAGGTTATCAGAATGACTTGTCTTTTGCTGGTTATGTTTCGCAGGTTGAGCCTCGGACATACAAGGATGCTCTTTTGAATGACGCTTGGGTAGAGGCAATGCAAGAGGAGTTATTGCAATTTCAGAAACTGGGAGTATGGACACTGACAGATTTACCTCCAGGACGGAAAAAGATTGGAACCAAATGGGTGTTTAAATGCAAAAAGGATGACAGAGGAGTGATTGTTAGAAACAAAGCTCGATTGGTCGTACAAGGATTTCATCAAGTGGAAGGAATCGATTATAACGAGATTTATGCACCGGTTGCACGCTTAGAAGCTATCCGCATGTTTCTAGCGTTTGCATCATACAAGAAATTCAAGGTGTATCAAATGGACGTTAAAAGCGCGTTTCTTTATGGTGTGGTCAAGGAGGAAGTTTACGTAGGTCAACCACCAGGCTTTGAGTATCCTATCTACCGGGATAAGGTCTACGTTCTAAACAAAGCTCTCTATGGGTTGCACCAGGCTCCACGGCAATGGTATGAGGAGCTGCACGTATCTTCTATCCAAAGGATTCAAACGAGGTTTGGTAGATTGCACACTGTTCACAAAACGAACAGGAGATGACTTGCTTCTAGTGCAAATTTATGTTGATGACATTATTTTTGGATCTACTAATGAACTTTTGTGCAGGGAATTTGAAAAAGTTATGCAGGAAAAGTTCGAAATGAGTGCGATGGGAGAGATGCAGTTTTTCCTAGGCTTGCAGGTGGATCAAAGACCAACGGGGATCTTTATTCACCAAACCAAATACATTTCTGAAGTCTTGAGCCGATTCTAGATGGATGATTCGAAGCCGATGGATACCCCGATACAACCTAATCACGGGATTGGTGTTGACGCTAAGGGGAGCTGACTGATCCTTTTACATACAGAGCAATCGTCGGATCTCTGATGTATCTCACCGCATCCAGACCAGACATAATGTTCGCCACATGTCTTTGTGCACGTTATCAATCGAAGCCAAAACAAAGTCATTTAGAAGCTGTCAAACGTATCCTTAGATATCTGAAGGGTTGTCCGTCGAGAGGATTTTGGTACCCTAATGATGATAATTTTGACCTAATAGCTTTTATTGATGCAGATTGGGGAGGCTGTGATAAAGACAGCAAATCCACAACGGCTGGATGCCAGTTTACTGTGATAATGAAGCCGCAATTGCATTAACAAAAGATTTAGTCAATCACTCTAAAGCTAAGCATATCCGGATTAAATATCATTTTATCCGTGATTGTTATGCAAAAGAGTTGATCGATATGGTCAAAATCCACACTGACTATCAACGTGCAGATCTTTTTACCAAAGCTCTTGATAAATCAAGATTTGAATATCTTTTAAAAGCTAATGGTATAAAAGAAAAACAAGACTGATCATCACCTCGGTTTATCGCTTTTTAGTTTTAAATTTTTACTGTTTTTCAGAAAAATACAACAACCCAAATATATGTTTTTCATTTTAGGGGGAGTTTATTTTCAGAAAAAACCAAAAACATTGAAAAATTCAAAAACCATAAAAATTGGAAAAACCTAAAATGATTTCCAGGAGAAAAAGGGGAAATTATAGTACATTAGTGGGGATCTGACACATGCTAAAGAAGTGTAAATGTAATATATAAGGCGTGTGTTTGAGTCTGTGTGATGTGTTGATAGGCTTCGTAGACCTATTACTGCGTGCCTAATGCATACATATTAAACGAATTGTTATATGGATGAACTCCTCATGGGCATATGGTCTTAGTACCGTAATTTCGTTTGATAGGGTATTTGTACAAAATTCGGAGGTTTCGGGTCGTTATGTTATTAGTTATCTGGGGATAGCCTATGTTGGATCAGTAATGCTCTTGATGTTTTGCTTGCTAGTGAACACTTATGTGTTTAGCAAGTTCAATCAGATTTGCACAGCGGAATGAGTAAGTAAAGTTACACTATCAACAGGAGTTATTACTCCCCCTGGATGTTTGAAAACTAAAGACAAGTTTAATGAGAATCTAAGTATTGAATGTGAATGATAACAAATACTCAAACAGATTCTCAATAAATGAAATGGAAATAACAATAATAAGCTTTGAAGGATTTCAGTTTCAATTAAAATCAGTGTCTAAAACAGACGGATGAATCCATCTATTTATAGACTTACTAATGCATGAACCTTGATCAAAAATCAAGTCTGCAACTTGTTGCAACAAGTTGCATTCATGGAACTTGTACAAAAAGATAAAGTAATAATAAACAATTAAACTACTGAAACATAAGGCGGTGGAAAGATTCTGGTACAAGTGCTGATGAATGACAAACTACTGATGAGTAGTTTGTCTTCAGTAGTTCTTCAGTGAACTTGTCTGGTTAGACTTCAGAACTTCTAATACTTCTTCTTCAGTAGTTGTTGAATCCTTCTTTAGTACTTTAGTCGTCTTTCTTCAGTAGTTTTATACTTAGAATATTTGCAGAAGTATGAATTAGACTAAGGTTTACAAAAGTGGTTTCCTCAATCCTTTTTGTCATCAAACCTCCGATCACCATAATAAGTAGGTTTAGATGAAGTGACAGTCTTTTCAGGTAAAAAGTGGAAGCTTTCAAGGTCTAAGAGTTCAGCAGGATGTGCTGGAATAAGAGTGTCTTTTGACTCATTGAACTTGACATTCAGTGTTTCTTCTACTATCTTGGTTCTTGAATTAAAAACCTTGTAGGCTTTTCTAGTGGAAGAATAACCAAGAAAGTAACCTGAATCAACTTTAGCAGCAAACTTTGAAATAGAGTCTTTAATGTTTAGAATGAAACATTGACATCCAAAAGCCATGAAAAAGGAGATAAGGGGTTTTATGCCATGAAGAACTTCATAGGCATTCTTGGAGTGTCTCTTGTTGACAAGGACTCTATTTTGAACATAACATGCAGTGTTAACTGCTTCAGCCTAGAAATACAATGGTAGGCCTGAATCAGCTAACATAGTTCTTGCTGCTTCAATTAATGTCCTGTTCTTCCTTTCTACCACACCATTTTGTTCAGGAGTTCTGGGAACACTGAATTATCTAATAATCCCTTTAGACAAACAGAATTCATTCAGAGTTTTGTTCCTGAACTCTGTCCCATTATCACTTCTAATGGCTTTGACAGATAGAGAATATTGTTTCTCTACTTGTAGAATGAAGAACTTGATGATTTCAGCTGCCTAATCCTTGGAAAATAAGAAGAATACCCATGTGAATCTTGAATAGTCATCAATGATGACCAAGCAGTACTTCTTCTTACCAAGGCTCATGATTTTTACTGGCCCAAATAAGTCCATATGGAGTAGTTGAAGACATGCAGTTGTTTTTTATTCTTCAATAGACTTATAGGAGGACTTATGTTGCTTTCCCTTTAAACAGGATACACAGTGTTCTTGACACTGATATACTTTCAAAGGTAGACCTCTGACCAAGCCCATTTTTGTGACTTTATTTATGGTTTTAAAGTTCAGATGGCCAAGTCTCCTGTGCCAGAGATCAGTCTCTGAAGTTGATGCCTTTGAGAAGAAACAGGCAGTGTTGTTCAGTACTTTGTCCTTTTCAATGTCCACTGCATAGACATTGCCACATCTTTTGGCTATCAACAAAGTATGATCTTCTCTATCAACTTCTGGCCTTCTGGTGATATGATCTTGCATGCTGTCTTTGTGAAAAAGGAAGAATATCTTTTATCACACATTTGTGACACACTCAGCAAGTTGTACTCAAGGTTTTCAACCAGATTGACCTTGTCAAACTGTATTTTGCCAGAAGAGACATTGCCATGTCCTAGCACATATCCCTTGGCATTGTTCCCAAAGGATACAGATCCTTCTCTTTGACTGATAAAGTTGTTTATCAGTTATCTGCATCCTGTCATGTGCATTGAGCCTCCACTGTCAACATACCAAATGCTATTTAAGCCTCTGGAGACCCTCTGCACAAAGTAGCAAATTAGTTAGATTTAGGAACCCAAGCCAGTTTGGCTTTGGGTTTGCTCTTGAGAACATTAACAGTTTGTTCTTGACCAGGTTGAGGAATCCATGTCTTTTTGGCAATGGATTTTTCATTAAGAGCAATGATGGTATCCTTTTGAGGACCACCATCAACCTTGGTCATCAGTAGTTGTACCATATACATGAGATCTTTCATCTCAGCAGTTTGTGAAACTGCTGATGATGTAGGTCTAACTACTGAAAGAGAATTTTGAGAAAAAGATTTTTGTTGAGATTTTATCTTTTTCTGAGAAAAGGTGTTTGCTGTTTTGTCACACCCTCAAATTTCCACTTGCGGAGTTTTACCGCGAGGCGCATGACAAACCAGGATCCAAGTCAACGGTCACAATAAACAACTCTATATGAAGATACATGACGTTCAAAAGACACAGTTTTCATAATCTTAAAAGCAGTAGCGGAAGCATTTAATAAGTTACAGACCATAGACCCAAAAGTACCAAATGTTTATTACAATACATGAACTAAGTCTAGACGCCAATGCAGACCCGTGCACCTAGTTCCATTTGTTGCTACCTTAGCGACCTGAGAAAAACATGCCAAAAGACGTCAACATATAATGCTGGTGAGTTCACAGGTTTGTTCAATATGTTACCAAGTGTTACCAAAACGTTACCATGTCCATACTATATCAGTGTTACCAAGTACGCTAGCTAGGCGTATGTTTTATTACTACTACGATTGGAAACCATTACTAGACACGTTCAACAATGTTTAGCATATGTTTAAGCAGCCCGAATGTTCAGCATGATACCAATGTTACCAGTTCGAGACAACATGCACCCGCCCGGCCCTCCAAGCCGACGAGTAGGGCAGGTCACGCCCAATAGATCTATCCACATTTCCCCCATTGTGCATCCCCGCACATTCATGGTTTCCCCGGGGACTTCCAAAGATTGTATAGCAATACAAAGTTAAAAAGCATTGTATGACATATGTTACCAAATAGTTTAGCGTATGTTTTCTCCCCCAAAAGTTAAAGCAGTAAAAGTAGGGCTGTGAACTCACCTTAGATAGCGTTCTTCGGTTACTAGTAAAAATGCTAAGCCCTTGATAATCCCTCTACCGGTGATCTATCAAAATGTTCACATAAGTATTCCGACTAATAACCATAAGGTTATCTAGTCCCCGATTGTCCAGATTGTAACCAAGTATGTTTTAAAGCGTGTTTAAATGTTTAGCCGACACACTAGACCGACCCGACATCCCGTTGGTGACTCATTACCCTAACTAATCAAGTACACATAGATTACACACAAGGTTCAAGCATAAAACACTTAGTTTGTATCAAAAATCTCATTTCTGCATCAGAACGGTCGAACCAGTCAGGTTAAATCTCCTTCGCCCGTTTTTAAGTTTCCTTCGCCCATTTTACCACGTTCGACCGTTTTGATGTCTCCTTCGACCGTTTTATCACGTTCGCCCAAACATAATCCAGGTTCGACCCTAAAATCTCTCCTTCGCCCATTCGTTTGGTCGAAGGAGTCCAGGTTCGCCCCTGTTGTACAAATTTTCCTAAAAACGCTTCAAACACATTCGAAACACCTCGAAACATCATCAAACACAGCAGTCAGGTATGAATAACTTATCCCTACAAATCCCCACCAATTTTGCCCCAAAACCAACTTGTTTTAATACTTTCCCAAAATGGCAAAATTATGGAAATGTCACATCATGCATGAAATCTTTACCCAATTAGGAAACTTTTTAATACCAACCTATATTCATCTACAAATGCTCAGTTTATCTTGTAATCGAAAACCCTCATTCATTTTATCACTAATACTTAACATGCACAAGCCCTAGATTTCATAAAATCCCCAAAATACCCATAATATCACCATCTATCTAATTGTAACCCTAAACAACAATAAACCAACATCAATAGCAACCTTAGATCATGTTTCTAGCATTAGAACAGCAGCAAATCATTAAACAACACATATCATCACATAACACATATTTAACATATGTTTATTGATACAAAACCTATGTTTAATGATAGGGTTTTGGTTTAGAAAGATGTTTAAAAGGTTTTTATTGATAAAATCTTCCTTAGAACAGATCTGGACATTTAGGGTTAGATAAAAACGGATTAAAATGCCTTAAAAAGATTTAGGATTAAGAACACACCATGGATTCTTGTTTAGATGTTGTAGATAGGTTAGATTATGAAAAAGAAGAGCAAAAACTCCTTCCTTAGTGATTAAAATCGTTTGAGAGTGTTTTGAGACGGTTAGGGTTTGTGAAATGGTGAAAAATGACAAAGTTTGGTATTTATACTATTCCACCTTCGCCCCCTTTCAGTGGTCGAAGGTAGCCTCCTTCGACCATTTCACAGGGTCCAATGAGCCCTATGTTGGTCGAAGGGAATTCTTTCAATTCCACATCCCAGGTTCGCCCATTTACAAAGGGTCGAACCAATACATAGTTCCACCTTCGACCACTCGAAGTGGTCGAACCAGACCTATGTTCATCTAGCTTTCTAGTTTGTCGTTTTTAACGCATTTTAACACAACTTAACACATGAGCATGCAACCTTAGTCTATGTTTAACATATTTAAGCACGGATAATCATCTACACACCATTTAAACACGTCTATGTATATAATCCACCACACGACCCATAATCTACGCATACACTTAATTAGTTCATGTAATGTCACCAACAACGGGACCCGGTACTAGTGTATTCCCAAAATGACTCCCAATGATCCTCCAGATCATTGAACCCTGGACAATCCTAACTTGACCCGACTCAACTAACCTAGTTAAGTCCGTTTATAAACATTTCCCGCTAAGGTAGACTTAGATGTTACCATAAGGTTTAAGCCAAATATGCCGGGTGTCACATGGTTGTTGTTTCTTGGGAGAAAAAGTTTCTTCAAAATCATTTTTGATTTGTTTTCCCACAACCAGTTGTGGAATTTTCTTGTTGTACTGAATTCCTTTTCTATATCTACAAAATTCTGTCTTATGGTTAAATAAACCACAGATTTCACATTCTTTTGCCTTTTCTTTTTCATTTGAAGGCAAATTTCTGACTGTTTTGATTTGTTTTAGGTCATCGGTAGTTTTCAGGTTCTCAACTCCTGATGTAGATGAAACTACCGATGACTTAAAGTCAGATTTTATCAGTACTTCTGAAGAACTTTCTTTGTGAGTTTTTAGAAAGTTTTCATGAAAAGATGTGCATTCTTTCTCTTCAGAAGTTTCATCTGAAAGTATTTTTCTCCAATCTTCAATAGTTTTGGGGGAAAAATCTGTTGATGTTTAAGTGTGATTGTACCCTATGCCAAACCTAACATTTGAAGCACTTTGTTTGTTAAGCAGCAGTTGGTACCCTTTACAAGATTCTACCCATTTTTCACAAGTAACCTTGGTGTCAGCAAGCTCTTTTCTGACATTTCCTAGGTCATCTATCATGATTTTAAGTTGTGCTTGGGTTTCAATAGCATTGTTAGTTAATTTAGAATTTTCTTTTGCCTTTGCAACAAGTTTTCTTTCTAAATCACATTTCATCTGAGTAAATTTTCTCTCAGAGTCATTTACTTTGCCTTGTAAATGCACATTAGTCTCTCTTATGAGAGCAAAAGTTTCTTTACATGGAGTTGAACAAAGTTTTGTTAAAGATTCTTTTGATACCTGAGACAGGGCAGATTTTGAGGTGCAGCCCTCAAATGCCATTAAGGCAAAATTCTTTCTACCATTGTCAGGTTCTCCCCAGTTGATGTCAAACATTTTGTTGTCTGCATCAGGATTGCACTCAGTAGTGTCAAAAGGAAGACTGCTCCAGTCAACATACCCTGAGGTGAACAAGCTTTGTTGTGAGGGTTGCTAAGTCTGTGGAGGTTGTTGAGCAGCTGGAATGGGAGGGATTGATTGTTGGCTCTGCATCTGTTGAGCAGGCATCTGTACATATTGTACTTGTAGCACATATTGGATTTGTGGAGCTTGTGCCTGTACAAAATGTGCACTCCCCTGTGTTCCATTATTCCTATTATAACTAGGGTTAAACTTATTTCCAGACTGAGATTGATTGTAGCTAGAGCTTCTACACTCTCTAGCAAAGTGTCCCAACTTTTGACACTTGTGACATCTAAGTTTAGATTTTTCAAAACCAATTTTTGTAGAACTGTTTAGTCCTGGAAATTTCCTTCCTGGCCTTTTATAAAATTTGTTTGTTTTAATACTTAACATGGCCAGTTGGTGTAAGATGTCCATTTCTTATAAGTCATCATTGCTGAAATTTTTTAAATCATCCATGATAAAACACATGTTATCAGCAGTTTGAGTATATTCATCATTGTCATAACCTGGGAATGATCTTTCTGATGAGATCCCAGTAGTTATGTCAATGTGGTCAAAAGATCCAAAACTATTTGAACAAGTAGGTGAATCTTGTCCCAATAGTGTTGTACTACCTGGTAGATAGTCATCAGCAGTTTTACCAGAACTTTGCAACTTTTTCTTTTGATCGATTTCTCTTTCAAAAGTTAGCAATCTCCCATGTAATTTTGTAAGAGTTAGGGAGCTAAAGTCCGGAGAGGATCTGAGGACTATAGAGTATGTTTCCCATTTTTCAGGTAAAGACCTTAAAAATCTATGAAGCATAGATACAGTTATGTAGGTCTGACCATTTAATTTTAGCTCAGATATTAATAAGGAGAATCTTTCAAATTGTTGAGTTAAAGTTTCCCCATTTATATGAGCAAAAGTTTCATATTGTTGATCCAGGATTTCTCTGGTGTTGGCAATCACCTCTTCAGTTCCTCTAAACTGTTCTTTTAGGCAGTCCCAAAGCTCTTTGGCACTATCACAATGTAATAGTCCAGAGTAGATTTCATTTGGGAGTGCCATTGCCAACATAGAGAAAGCTTTAGCATCAAGCTCAAGTTTTAGGAAATCATCATCTGTATAGTCCTTTGGGTCTTTTGGTATTTCTACTTTAGTTTCAAGAATAATATTTACTGGTTTGTGAGGACCATATATCACAGATTTCCAGTAATGCTCTTGATGTTTTGCTTGCTAGTGAACACTTATGTGTTTAGCAAGTTCAATCAGATTTGCACAGCGGAATGAGTAAGTAAAGTTACACTATCAACAGGAGTTATTACTCCCCCTGGATGTTTGAAAACTAAAGACAAGTTTAATGGGAATCTAAGTATTGAATGTGAATGATAATGAATACTCAAACAGATTCTCAATAAATGAAATGGAAATAACAATAATAAGCTTTGAAGGATTTCAGTTTCAAATAAAATCAATGTCTAAAACAGACGGATGAATCCATCTATTTATAGACTTACAAATGCATGAACCTTGATCAAAAAGCAAGTCTGCAAATTGTTGCAACAAGTTGCATTCTTGGAACTTGTACAAAAAGATAAAGTAATAATAAACAATTAAACTATTGAAACATAAGGCGGTGGAAAGATTCTGGTACAAGTGCTGATGAATGACAAACTACTGATGAGTAGTTTGTCTTCAGTACTTCTTTAGTGAACATGTCTGGTTAGACTTCAGAACTTCTGATACTTCTTCTTCAGTACTTGTTGAATCCTTCTTCAGTACTTTAGTCTTCTTTCTTCAGTAGTTCTATACTTAGAATATTTGCAGAAGTATGAATTAGACTAAGGTTTACAAAAGTGGTTTCCTTAATCCTTTTTGTCCTAACAGCCTATCTGATCTTCTGCTGTAAGTCATTACGGACCTAGATCAGACATGGTATCTTTGTAAAAGAGCTATAAAGCCAAATCCTAAAGTTACCGAAATGAGGAACTTTCAATGTATGAAGATAATCAAAGATTATCTAATGCATCGTATCCAATCAATGATGCAAATCATGATTGATATTAGCCCCCAACCTGGTAGAGTGCACAAGTTACTTTGTAGCATTAAGTTGCTGAAGGTGTGCCTCATACCTTCTAAATTACAGATGACGAAAGCATAATCACGTGTTACAATGAGTCTTTGTGCATTTATTCCTTGATACGGGAGTATGTCGTGTGTGTGGAACCACAGACAATTGAGTTTATACTATAAATAACCGTATCAGTCTAAAGCACTGCACAATAGTCTGCATGTGAGCTTATGTGGACAACAATATCAGCAGTTGCCAGATCACACATTGTCGTTAATGATAATAAATCAAAAGTTCAACGGTGTGATCAGATTTCTTAATTACTGATATGATCCTCTTACCGAAAATCACAAAACATTTACTGCTTTATCTTTACATTTCTACATTTTACATTTCTCGTCAATAATACAAAATTCAAAAAGATTTTAGGTGTGTTTTAACAAAAACTTTCAGAAAATCCAAAAGATTTTACATTTCTATTGTCATTTTGATAACCGATGGTGGTTGATGGTGATTTTCTGAAACTTGATGGACCATTTGAGTTTTGTTATCTTTAAATGAGAAAAAATGAATGTCGGATGTTTAGAAGTTGAGAAAAATATTGAAGGGATTCAATTTTGAGATTTGGTAAAAAGTTCAAAAATTCCAAAATCCATTCCCCCTTCGATGGGTCGAATGTGGAATTTTGCTGTTACATTCGAACCTTCCAAACGGTCGAATGTGAGTGATCTTATGTCTGCTTGCACATTCGAACCATTTTTCTTCCTTCGAACCTTTAAATAGGGTCGAAAGTGGAAAAATTTTCACATTCGCCCAACTAAAAGGGTCGAATGTGGAGCCTATATATACCTATCTGCACCTTCGACTCTCCATTTCAAAAAAAAAATTCAAATTCTGTGATTACCACCCCTTGTTGCTCGTGTGTTCAAAATCTAATCATTGTGTTCCTCATCTTCTGCTGATCATTTTAAGCTATCATTTGCAGGTATTCATCCAGTGATCATAACAGAATCCTTGATTTTATGTTCGAACCCTTGTTTGAATTGAACCATGGATTCTTGACTGTAATAGGCATAATTGATGAAAAGGATTCAATGTTTAAGTGTTTTAGGGGGAGAGGATATCAAAATCCAGGGTTAACATACAACAGATTAGGGAATTGATTGTGCAAAACCTTCAAACCCTAGATTTTAGGGAAAAACATTTAAAAATTGCATGATTATAACAATTGTTTGTTGGGAAAGGTTAATCGGTCATGTTAGAAGCTTTACAAATCAAAATGGCATGTTAAAACATACAAAATCAAAGTATGTTAATTTTGAAGATGAACAGCCATATTCGACCATTCAAAAGGGTCGAATGTGACTCTTTGGTCGAATGTAGCTTGTTCAAACGGTAGAAAGTGGACAAAAACGTTAGAATGTACATTTTTAAAATTGATTTTTCACATTCGAACCTTATTTCCCACATTCGAACCCCATTTCTCACATTCGAACTCACAAATGGTCGAATGTGGAATTCTAAAATCAAAAATCTCAAATTTTGTTTATTTTGTCCGTTTTTAATGTGTTTTCTTGTTCTGTTTTGCAGATCAAACATGTCTGAACCACAAAGTTCTGATATACCCGCAGGTTCATCAAAGAAAGCTGTCGTGAAGAAGCCAGAAGAAGATCTACCGTTCGAAGAGGCACATAATTGTTATGCTTATCTTGGGGATTTAAAGAAACATACTGAATTCACCGGTATTGTTGATTTTCTGAAGAGAAGTCGAGTTGTTGACGTCATTGCTACTCCTGCCATTATTTACAGAGACCACCAAAAGGAGTTCTGGACGAATGCAAGAATGGACTACTGGAATAATGAAACTGCTATCGTGAGCAAGATTCAGGGGGAGCTGGTGATAATATCTGAAGATGACATCAGAAAAGCGTTGAAGTTAAGAGACAGTCCGACAGATCCAAGAGTTTTATCATGGATTGAACAGAGAAGGTGTTTCTTAAGGATGAAGTACAATGGACCGATCACTGATGGTTCATTACATAAAGGTAAACTGTGCCCACAGTTCAAATACCTTGCTCACGTCATGTTACATGTTTTCGGATCTGAGAGTGGAGGATACGACGTGATGAGGAAGAGTATTAGCTCTTTAATGGTTGCCCTAATTTTGAATAAAGCATTCAATGTATCTGGAATGATACTTGAACACATGCTTGAACCATTGAGAGGCTTGAAGAGTAAGAAGTTCTTATTATATCCAAAATTCCTGCAAATGATCTTCGATCAGAAGTACAAAAAGTTGAAGAAAAATCCTATTCAGATTGTAGTACAAGATCACATGAGTTTGAACACATTAGTGAGAATGAAGGAATACAAAAGGTGTACCTATGAATGAGAGACCACCATTGAAGAACTTGTTTGGTCACCTGATCAATCCAGGTTATGTAGATCCAGGTGTTGATAAAGCCAGGAATGCTAACAGTGATTCTGATGAAGATAATCCTTTATGCCCTGTTGATCCTGAAGCTAAAAGGAAAAGAAAAGTTGTTAATGTTGGTGCGAAGAGTGGTAAAGGGAAAGGTAAGGAAAAAGAGGATGATGCGGAACCACCTAAGAAGACATCTCGGAGAAAGAAAAGTGTTTCTAAGAAAGGTATACACTTGGTTGATGAAGAGTCAATGGATACTGAAGAGACTCGGGTATAGGAGAGATAAGATTCTGATAATGAGACTGTCAAGAACACCACGCCCAAGGCCACTATGGTTGGTGAATCTGAGAGTCTGAATCAATCTTTGGAAGAACAAAGAATGAAGAGTACGGTAGTGATGGATGATATTGATGAAGGTCTTGGTTTGGGATCTGATGATTTTGGTGGATCGCCACAGACTGGAACTAAACAGAAAAACCCAACCTACAAAAAGAAAGCCAAAGCTGTTGAGATTGAAAAGCCAATGAAAAAGAGAGCTAAGGATATTGAAAGCTTAATTGCAGGAAAGAAAGTTCTTGTAATGTCTAGCTCTAAGTCTCCCGTGACATCTCCAACAGCCAAGAAACAGAAAACATCTGCTGCTGAGCAAAATATTCCAACTGATGATTTTAATGCTGCGTTGGATAGAGTCTTGAATAAGTTCAAGAAAAAGACTCTAGTTGCTGAGGCTTCAACTCCTAAAGTTACTGTATCAGGAGATGTGATGGATGCAGTGAACCAGAAGCTAACTGAAATGATGAAATTCATTAACCAGCAACAAACTGAGATTGAGCAATTAAGAAAGAATGATAGCAAGATGTTGGATGTCGTTGAATCTTCACAGGAGAGCCATGAAGAATTAGCAGCTAAGATCAAGTTACTCCAGAAAGAGAATCAAAAGTTGTTATTGCATGAGCAGAGAAATACTCGAAGGTATATTACTATGAGACTTGAAAACAAGAAGTTGAAAGCGAACAACAAGAGCATGAAAAATATCATAGATGATTTATATTCAAGAGCTCCTCAATTGAAAGAGGGAGAAGAGGATAAAGAAAAAGAGGAACAACTTGTTGATTTCGAATCATCTGAGTCTGATGAGGAAGATGATGAAGAACTTGATCAGGATACCGGTGATGCTCCTAAGAAAAAGAATGATGATGATAAAGATTATTCAGGTGATAATTCTGGTGATGGTAATAGCTCTGCTGGTGATAATGATGATGATGATGATGATCATGATGATAACACTGATCAGTATAAGTGTGAAAAGAGAGGATCAGGAAAAGATGCAGGAGAGTCTAGTTCAAAAGCTCCTGGTGGTAATACTGATGATGATGATATTTTCTGGAAGGAAAAGATCAGATCCTTATCTGAGAAAGACAAGAAGTTATATCGCCAAATGTTGACTGATAGAGTCTGGACGATTGAGATGACAGGTAGATTTCCAGGGATATTTGAGTCAGATGATATGCGATTTGAGCTTGAGTACAATGATCCTGATCTGGAAGATGGAGAAGTTTCTGCAGCCATGTCTAAAAAGATACTAGAAGGATTGGCTAAACAGGTGGGTAAATCTCTTGAAGAGTTGATGAGTGAGAATCAAATACCGAACATTCCTGAGAAAGAAGCAGGAAATCACTCTGATGATAGAGATGTTCCAGTATTTGAAGAGGTTGAAATGGAGGATATTATTAGTGAGGAATATCCAGAATACTTCAAAAATGATAAATATTCTGGATTTCCTGAATTCTCTAAAGAGCTGTTGAGCCAAGCTGAGAAACTTGCTCGTGAGAAAAGCAAGAAGTTTGTTAATGAAGTGTTCAAGGACTCAGATTGTCAGAAACCGAATGTTGAACAATCTGACGATCTGAAGAACTTGCTGAGGAAGCTTAAAGAAAGAGAAGCTAACCGTCCCAAGACTGAAGTTCAGGGTAGTTTCTACAAGTTTCATAATGAACTGTTCAAAGGTAAAGCTCTCGGATGGAAATATTTGAGACAGCTGAGGTGTGTCGCCGTGAAGTGGGAAAAAGGAATTCTGTACTTCAACAGATTCCACGATATAAAGACACTACCTTATTGGGCTGTTCGCGATATCTGCAGACACACGATGTCTGGAGCTACTGTAAACAACGATCTTGTTGGTTACTTTGCAGATCGCATGGCGAGAGAAAGTAGAACGAAATGGGAAGTGTTCACCCCTCAGTATCCTAAAAGGATAGTTCACAAGAAGGAGAAAGATCAGATAACGGGGTTGAACAAGGTTACTTTGAAATATAAACCACCGACTGTTCTGAAACATATACCTTTGATGCCTATTCCACAATATTTCTCAAAAGACTTTATGTGGTGGTACTATGATTGGAAGACGGCAGAGGCTATTATCGTATTGAAGGACGGTAAGAATGACTTCAAGAAGATACATATCTTTGACCCGATGTGGTTGATAAATTGCTCTCATGAGGATATTATCATGCTATATTACAATCCGATTTACTGTGAAGAGAAAGATAGTGAGCAAGCTGCTAAATACCAACATGTTGTATTTCTATGTTTTGCATGGGATGTCAACGCGGGTTGTGATTTTGATAAAAAGCTGGGGAAGTTTGTTCAAGTTCAGAAAACTGAAAAGAAGAAACCTAAGCAAACTCATGAACCAGTTATGACTAAAGAGCAAAAGAAATTACTGCACATCAAGCTGATGAACAAGAGATTGGATGAAGAGAGAAGGTTGAAGCAATTCAAGCAATAGTCGAGGGGGAGTTTGTAGATACACGAAGTGCGACTAATGCTATTGAATTGCGAATTCTATTATGTTTTGACAATTACGGATGGTCGAAGGTGGAATATGTTTGGTCGAATGTAGATAAGAAGGTTGAAGGGAGAACTCAAGAGGTCGAAGGAAGTTTATGTATTTGTAATGTGTTGATTCGCCCTATCAGTTTGGTCGAACCTGCACATTCGCCCATTCGATTGGTCGAATGTGCAGGTCTATATAAAGGCTGAATCATTTTGTAATGTTAACTTTTGGTCATTTTTGTTTCCCTCTCTGAGTGTGTATTCTCCCTAGGGTGTCTTTGAGTCTGATATTCTTATCTATCACTGGAAACATCATTTTGTAACAATTATCAAGTTGATTATTAATGAAATGAAAGCTTTGAATGAGATTTGTGTGTTTTGCTGAATATATCATCATTTCGTAATCATTTCAGGGATTCCGCACCTGAATCGATAGACTTGTTTGATCATAGTCTTTGTTTGACAATCCGATCCTAGACATACATGTTTCTAGATAGTCGGGTGTTGTATGCGTAAATGAACATTGTTGGAAAATGAAAATGAAGTCCTGAAATTGTTTGAGCTTCGCTAGACTCGGGACGACATAGTTACTGTATTAATGTCTTGTAGATGCAAAAGTGCGACTAATGCTTCGGATTGAACAACACATATGTTTTGGTAAATATCGTTGGTGCGAAGGAGAGATTTAGTAGGTGCGAAGGAGGCTTTTTGTAGGTACGAAGGTAGATGAAAGGTGCGAAGGAAGAAGACATGGACGAATGTGATTTTACTTTATTGTAGAACTTGGTTCGACCAATCAATTTGGGCGAACCTGCACATTCGCACAATCAATTTGGGCGAATGTGCAGTCTATAAATAGACAAGTTTGATTTTTGAATGTAACTTTTGGTCATTATTATTCCCTCCATTTTCTGAAACTCTCTCTAGTGTTTTGTTTAACTCTTTTAACGTTCATACCTTGATTGTAATCATATTTCAACGTGTAATCGAGTTATTAATTAATGAAAAGCTTTTGAAAATGATGATCTGTGTGTTTTAATCTGTTTGACTATTATTTTGTGATAGTTTTAGGGTTTCCGCACCTAAAACTAACTTGTTTGATCATTCTTTGTTGTTATACGATCCTATCACACTCATACAAAGTGGTATCAGAGCCATTCTGGATCAAACAACCACAAATTAATAGTTTCTCAGTTGATTTGGACCCAATTTTGGTCAAAAAGTTTCTGTTTTCAATGAACAAACTGATGTGATAAGATTTTGATTGATTACAACTTGATTTCGAGGTTAAATTGGATAATTCTCTTCATTAAAGTTGTTCCAAATCAATTTCGATTCAAAACCTGATTTAGATCATCAAAATCCATCAACATTTGATAAACATGATCAAAATTAACGGATTTTCAAAGAATAACCGTTTTTGAATTCTCTAGTGTCGAAAGAGAGAGAGTGGTCGAAAGTGGAAATCTATTGGGTCGAAAGAGGGATTTTGTGGTCGAAGGAGGTGTTATAGTGGTCGAAAGTAGACTTTGATTGCTTATTTTGTTCATTCGCCCAGTTGCATCACCTTCGATTGATCGAACGGTCGAAGGAGCAGGAGAACGGTCGAAAGAGAGACGAAAGCGGTCGAAGGAGATTTTGTTATTTCAGTCCACATTCGTATCAATCAAAACGGTCGAAGGAGAACATTATTTCTCATTCGCACGTTCGACTGTACGAAGGAGTATCCTGTTTTAAAACATTTCTAATCTTTTTGTGTTTAATCGTTTGCAGGGCAAGATGTGGAACTTCCCAACAACGCCTAGACCTACTCAAACACCACAACAGCAGACAACACAAGATCCGTGGTCCGTTGCAGCCCAGAAGACTAGTCAAACATCACAGCCAATCAATTATATGGCAATGACTAGTCAAACATCACAACCGATTGACAACTATTGGGGAGTCGCAGCAGCAGCAGTCCATTCGCAGACGACCAACGCCATATCCACTCTTATTCATGATCTATCCTCTGGAAGCGGCAATCGTCCACCAAAGCTAATGGACATGAAAGAGTACAATACTTGGAAGACGAAGTTTAAGATTCATGTTGAGGGACGAGGACTTGAGGGAGCCGAGGCATGGCAAATGATAGTGAAGGGTTATGTTGCTCCTATTCTGGAGAATACTGGAGAACCGATACCTTTGGAGAATTTGGCGGATGATGAGAAGAAAAGGTTTGCGATAGAGAAGAAGGCATTCTCTCAGCTATCCCAGGCGATTAACAATGATCTATTGCATCAGTTTGGATCGTGTACAACATTCAAACAACTATGGGATATGCTGAGAAACGGACATGATGGTAATGAGAAGACAAGGAAGCTGAGGATGGAAGAGCTTCGTAAGGAATTTGAAAACTTCAGTTACATGGGTAATGAGACCCTAAAAGAGTTGGTTCCACGGTATTGCCATTTGCTCACTGAACTGTCGAGCTATGAGATCAGCATACCAATGTCAGAATTAGTAGATAAATTTGCTGATGCTTTACCACCCTACTGGAACCAACACATTGAAGTGTTGAAGGAGAAGGATGCATACCAGTATTAGACTATTAACGAGTTCATTCAAAAGCTGGAAAACAAAGAGATGGAGGAGAAGAGAAAAGCTAAGAGTGCTCAGATTCCACAGAATCCTGATCTGTATGTGAGTGGTACATCTAACTCTCTTTCTGCTTCAAGCACTACTTCTAATGTTGCTCCTCACATAGCATGTGTATCCAATGTTGTTGAACCCACAAAAGCACCCATCAACTACCTTGCCCAAACTTCATCCTACACACCATCATACACACAACAACCTTATCAAACATCAAACTTTATTCCACCTTTTTCACCATTACAACAAGCTGCATGCTACACATCAAGTCAACCTCAACAACAACAACAATATACTCCTCACATGAATCAAATGCAGATTACTCAAGCACAATCAAATCAAAACCCGATTGTGTTAGAGACCTTGAATCTTAACAATGTGACTGTTGAAATTGCTCAACAGCATGTTGCTCTAGTATCTGCTATGGTTGCTTCTTACAACGGTTTGGTTGCGAGTCAAATCGTCAAAGAGGAGATGGAGCTTATGGACATTCAGTGGGCTTTTGCAAGCATTATGAGGAGAGCCACTGACTTTATTCAGAAGACTGGCAGAACTGACCTCTCAACTTCTCCCAACACCACATACGGATTCAACAAAGCAAAAGTTACATGCTTTAATTGTGGAGAGAAGGGTCACTTTAAAAGAGAGTGCACACAGCCAGCATAGCAAGGTAATCGAAACCCGTTCAATTCAACATACCAAAACAGACAAAATCAAAACCAAAATCAAGTTTCATACAACAGTCCCAACATCTCAAGCTTTCAACCCCAAAACAATTATCAGAACCGTCAACAAAATACCAACACTAGACAATCCACAACTCAAAACCAACCTCAACAAAATCCAAACCGAACTATTGTTCCTATCTCTACACCTAACACACAAAACCAAAACCAAACTGAAAATCAAAACCAAGCACTTGTGATCCAAAAGGATGAAGGTTTTGATTGGACGGGTATGCAATTGGGGGTGGAGGAGATTACTGCTGGGAACGTGGCTTGTGTGGCACAGCAGATGAGTCTAGATGAGAATGAGGAGATTGAAGAGGAGGTTGTGATTGAAAAAGTGTCGGAGTTGAAAATTGAGGAAGTGAATGAGGATGTGATTGCTGAGAGTGAAGACAAGAAATCGGGGATGATTCTTGATTCTGTCACGGATGTTGGAGACCACTATGATTCAGCTTACTCGGATATGGAGAGTGAATCTGATTCAGAGGCTAGTGTGAATTCACTAGATGATGACATTGACCAACTGCTAGCTGAAGCTGATTTCCTGATGACCCGAAGTCATGTATGGTGGATGATGCGTGCACCAAGATTGACTACTCCAAATTCTTCGCAGGGAAGGAAGCTCACTTCGCTTTAATGGCCATGACAGAACCTCCTAAACCGGTAAGTATTGAATCTCAATCTCAAGTGTGTGTTAAATGTGTTAAATGTGCTGATTTTGAAAAACTGACAGATGAAAATAAGCTTCTCAAGGTCCAACTTGAGAGTGCCAAAATCAACTGTCAGATTTATCAAAAAGATTTAAAAGATTTCAACAAAGTTCTTGATGGTTATAAAAAGGATGTGTCTGAACTTAAAAAGACATTGTCAATTAAACAACTTGCCATTAATAACTACATCAATGAAATGGAAAATACTAAGTTAGAAATGCCAACCATCAAGTGCTTTGCTGAAAAAGTAAACAAGAAGTTAGAGAGTTACAAGCACATAGCATATGTAGTTGACCATATCATAAAGAACCCTCCCAGTCGAATAGTGCAAACTATAAGGCGGTTCCATCTCCGGTATTGTTTGAGAACCACAACTTACATGCAATACCATCGGAGACTATAGTCAATTCTGACTCCACATCAGAAAACGAGCCTAACACTTCCAGTGTCGGGGATCCGTATTCTGATGTGAGACCTGTACTGGGAAATAATGAGGGTGTGGTCGCTGCTGATGATTCAGATGAAGAAGATGAATCATCTGAGACGGTTGCAAATGAAAGTGATATCCCTGATGAAAATCACATAATCACTACTGAGCCAGTCTCACCGTCTCAGATCGTTCATCCCATGGCAAATGCTCATCGTAAGAATGTGGTTAAGAAAAATGAAAAGTCTGTTGGTAAGAGTGTTGAAAAGAAAGAGGTAAAGAAATTTGAGAAAAATGTGAGCAAACCGGTTAAAAACAAAATTGAAACTAAATCTGAGAAAAATGTGGTTAAACCGGTTGAAAAGAAAAATGAAGTTAAAACTGAGAAAACCAATGAAATGAGCAACGAATCGTGTGACAAACCTGTCAAAATCTTCTATCGGATGCAAGGCTCCGATAAGATTTTATCTGATGATGAATATCCGATTAAGTTTGTCAATTATTCAAAAATCGAAAAGATCTGGCAGGAAAGTACGATTTGGTTTTCAAAATTTGAAAGAACCAATGACATTCCTCAAGAAATTTTAGATAAAATTTATTCGGATAAAGATGCCAAGGTCAATGTCACACAATTTGTTTTGCCAGTTGATAAAGCAAATAGTTTTATTGAACCGACTTACTCAAAGGACCCAGCTCCTGAGAGTTTAAGGAAACAATGCATGGTTGATCGATATCCCATTGCTAGCTTTTCCAAGTCGCCGATCAAAGAAAACTATGAGGAATACCGTGCGTGTTATAAGTGCGGGGAACGGGGACATTTACTTGCCGCCTGCCCGTACGTACGACACAAAAGGCATGAGGTGGAGATGAGGAAATATCATGATTATCCGGTTAACAACTACGGTTATCCACAAAGACGGTATTTCCCTCAGCAAGAATCTTATCATAATCAAAACAATTTTTACAACAAGAGGGAAAACCGTCCGATGACGTATGATAAACGCAACCGGATAACCACTGAAAAATCTGCTAAGAAACCTGTGATGAACTCAACTGCTGATAACAAAAAGGTTGCTCCTAAACCTAATGGAAAACAAGCAGTTGGACCTGTCTCTGTTAAATCAGAGAAGGTAACCAAGAAGGTTGCATTTAAAGATGAAGTAAAGAAACCGACTGAGACTTCAAAATCTCAGATCCGGATCTTGAAAAGATCTGAGCAATCTTGGTCATCTAAGGAATCTGAAGGAGCCTCTACTTCACAGAATGAGAAGAGTGAGAAAAAGAAAATTGTTAGTGAGAAGAAAGGGGTTGAGTTAACCCAAGATGTTTGTGAATTGAAAGAATCTTTGAAACAACCCGTTCAAAGACCCAAGACCAAACAGGCTTGGGTCCCCCGAAAGATCTAACTGCTTTACTTTATATGTGCAGGGAGCTCCAGCTGGCCCTGTTAGCAGCCTATGGATTGTTGACAGTGGAGCTTCTGGTCACATGACAGGGGACCTCACGCTACTCTTTGATATCAAAAACATTAACGGAGGTTATGTGGCATTTGCTGGTAATAAGGGAGGCTACATTACGATGGAGGGTAGTGTAAGCAATGGGGTCGTGACATTTGAGCGGATATCATACGTGAAACAGATAGATTACAATCTGCTCAGTGTTAGTCAAATTTGTGATAAACAATTTTCTGTGTATTTTGATGACAAATCCTGCTACATCTTGAAACCTGGGTTTGAACTTCCGAAAGAGTGGGTGATGCTGAAGGCACCGAGAGTAAACAACTTGTATATTCTCGATATGTCCAAAGCAATGACCACCCATGGCCAAGTCACGTGTTTCCTCTCTAAGGCTACAGAAAAAGAATCTATTATGTGGCACAGGAGACACATCCATTTGCGAAAGATGAACCAGTTAGTGAAGAATGAACTTGTCACAGGAGTTAATGTAAAACACTTCCATTTGAATGACAAGTGTGTTAGTTGCAAAAAGGGAAAGCAGCACAAACAATCCCATAGACCAAAGAAAGTCAATTCCGTTGAACTGCCGCTTGAGCGTTTGCATATGGACTTATTCGGTCCAGTCAGACGTAAAAGTCATGCCGGGGAGTTGTACTGTCTTGTGGTGACTGATGATTATTCAAGATTTTCATGGGTCATGTGCTTGCATCAGAAAAGCGACACTTTTGACAATCTGAAGGTTCTGTTTACACGTCTGGAGAATATATATGGTCTGAAGATCAAACGAATCCGGAGTGACAATGGGACGGAGTTCAAAAACGCTCAGATGGAGGATCTTTGTGCAAACAAGGGAATTCATCATGAATATAGTGCTCCGTATACACCCCAGCAGAACGGTGTCGCCGAGAGAAAGAACAAGACTCTAATAGAGACGGCGAGAACTATGCTTGCGGATTCAAATCTTCCAGTCATGTTCTGGAACGAAGCTATTTACGCGGCATGTTATACTCTTAACCGTGTTTTGACAGTGAAGAAGTTTGGCAAGACTTCTTATGAGCTGTTGAACCGACGCAAGCCGAATCTGGAGTATCTAGAACCATTTGGTGCCCCGTGTACAATGCTGAATCCTTCGGAGAAGTTCGCACCAAAGGCTGAAGAAGGTTATTTTGTTGGATATGCAACCCCATTAAAACGGGTATTCAACAAAAGAACTAGAAAAGTCGAGGAGTGGGCTAACGTCGAAGTTCAAAGATACACACAAAATGTACAGGGTGGAGGACCAGATTGGATGTTTGATTACAAAGACTTCTTTGAATCATTCAATCTAGATAGCATGGTTGAAGAAGCTGTACTTCGCTTATATTACGAGGTCGAAAACGCCGTGACTTCACCGTTAGTGCGTCCGATCACGGTAAATCCTCAAGCAGCTTCTAATGATACCACTGCTCCTGTGATGGAAGAAGAGGTGTTCCAAGAAGCTTCTACAACGCTTAATTCATCAGATTCAGAAGATGAAGACGATGATGCAACAAGTGAAGCTATTCTGGACAATGCTAAAGTGACACCACCAGTGAACCCAACTAATACTGATGCTTCAACATCGAATGTGGGTAATGATCTGGTTTCTACAAAGAATTTGACAACTCAAACGGGAGTACAAGTACCTGATTATCCGGAATCTCGGATACATCGGATACACCCGCTTGAACAGGTTATTGGTGATCCTGGTAGCAGTGTGATGACAAGAGGGCAGCTGAGAAATGCTCAAGCACCAGAAAATATTGGCAACCTTGCTTTATATGCCAAAATACAGAAATCTGGTTTTCAAAATGACTGGTCTTTTGCTTGTTATGTTTCGCAGGTCGAGCCGCGGACATACAAGGATGCTCTTTTGGATGATGCCTGGGTGGAAGCAATGCAGGAGGATTTATTACAATTCCAGAAACTTGGTGTATGGACACTGACAGATTTGCCCCCTGGAAGAAAGAAAATTGGAACCAAATGGGTGTTTAAGTGCAAGAAGGATGATAGAGGAGTCATAGTGCGAAACAAAGCTCGTTTGGTCGTTCAAGGTTTTCATCAGGTTGAGGGAATCGACTACAATGAAATCTATGCACCGGTTGCACGTTTGGAAGCAATCCGAATGTTCCTAGCGTTTGCATCATGGAAGAAATTTAAGGTGTATCAGATGGATGTAAAGAGCGCTTTTCTTTACGGTGTGGTCAGGAAGTTTACGTAGGTCAACCGCCAGGCTTTGAGGACCCTATTCACCGGGATAAGGTTTATGTGTTAAACAAAGCTCTCTACGGGTTGCATCAGGCTCCGAGACAATGGTATGAGGAGCTGAGCACGTATCTTCTCTCGAAAGGATTCAAACGCGAACTGGTAGACTGCACACTGTTCACGAAACGAGCAGGAGATGATTTGCTTCTTGTACAAATTTATGTTGATTATATTATTTTCGGGTCAACTAACGAACTTCTGTGCAGGGAATTTGAAAAAGTTATGCAGGAAAAGTTCGAAATGAGCGCAATGGGAGAAATGCAGTTTTTCCTAGGCTTGCAGGTGGAGCAAAGACCAACGGGGATCTTTATTCACCAGACAAAATACGTTTCTGAAGTCTTGAGCCGATTCCAGATGGATGATTCGAAGCCGATGGATACCCCGATACAGCCCAATCACGGGATTGGAGTTGACCTTAAGGGGGAGCTGACTGATCCATTTACATACAGAGCAATCGTCGGATCTCTGATGTATCTCACAGCGTCTAGACCTGATATAATGTTTGCGACATGTCTTTGTGCGCGATATCAATCGAAGCCGAAACAGAGTCATCTTGCAGTTGTCAAGCGTATCCTTAGATATCTGAAGGGTTGTCCATCGAAAGGACTTTGGTACCCTCATGATGATAATTTTGACCTAATCGCTTTTAGTGATGCAGATTGGGGCGGCTGTGACAAAGACAGCAAATCCACAACAGCTGGATGTCAGTTTATGGGGAGCAGGCTCGTGACCTGGCAATGCAAGAAACAAACCGCAGTTGCACTATCCACATGTGAAGCAGAATACGTTTCAGCATCGAGCTGCTGCTCACAGGTTCTTTGGATCCAACAACAGATGGTGGATTACGGTTTGCAATTTCTTAAAACCCCTATTTACTGTGATAATGAGGCCGCAATCGCATTAACAAAAGACTTAGTAAATCACTCAACGGCTAAACATATCCGGATTAAATATCATTTTATCCGTGATTGTTATGCTAAAGAGTTGATCGATATGGTCAAAATCCACACTGATTACCAACGCGCAGATCTTTTTACCAAAGCTTTTGACAAATCCAGATTTGATTTTCTTTTAAAAGCTAATGGTATTAAAGAAAAACAGGACTGATCACCACCTCAGTCTATCATTTTTTTTTAGTTTACATTTTTACTGCTTTTCAGAAAAATTTCAAAAAACCAAAAACATTGAAAAATTTCAAAATCCATAAAAATTAGAAAATTTCTTTGTTGACTGCTATATCTTCTTCCCTTAGATTAATGCCGTCAGATTTCTGTGAACAAACGATATCTGGGCAGTCACATATTTGAAATGCTCCAGCTTATCCTTGGGAACAGTAAATTCGAAAATCTATAAAAATCTGAAAAATCTAAAATGATTTCCTGGAGTATAAAGGGAAATGATAGTACATCAGTGGGGATCTGACACATTCTAAGTAATGTACTGCTATATAGGGCGTGTGTCTGAGTCTGTGCGATGTGCTGATAGGCTTCGTAGACCTATTACTGCGTGCCTGATACATACATATCAAACGAATTGCTGTGTGGATGAACTCCTCATGGGCATATGGTCTTAGTACCGTAATTTCGTTTGATAGGGTATCTGTACAAAACTCGGAGGTTTAGGGTCGTTATGTTATTAGTTGTCTGGGGATAGCCTCTCTGATCTTCTGCTGTAAGTCATTACGGACCTAGATCAGACAGGGTGTCTTTATAAAAGAGCTATATGCCAAATCCTAAAGTTACCGAATTGAGGAACTTTCCATGTTATATGATGATCAAAGATTATCTATTACATCGTATTAATCATTGATGCAAATCATGATTAATATCAGTCCTCAACCTGGTATAGTGCATATGTTACTTTGCTGCATTAATTTGCTGACCTGTATACCTCTATGCATTATATCTTGTACAATTACAGACGACGAAAGCATAATCACGCTTTACAATGAGTCTTTGTGCATTTACTTCTTGATACGGGAGTATGTCGTGTGCGTGGGAACCACAGACAATTGTGTTTATACTATAAATATCAGTATCAGTATAAAGCACTGCACAAAAGTCTGCATGTGAGTTTATGTGGATCACAATATCAGCAATTGCCAGATCACACATTGTCTTTAATGATAATAATTTCAAAAAGATCAACGGTGTGATCAGATTTCTCAAAAACTGATATGATCCCTTTACCGGAAATCCCAAAAACATTTACAGTTTTTCATTTACATTTTTGCAGTTTATTTTATCGTCAAAAATTACAAAACTCTAAAAGATTTTAGGTGTGTTTTAGCATAAACTTTAGAAAATCCAAAAAGATTTTTTATTTCCATCTTATTTTTGATAACTGATGGTGGTTGATGTCGATTTTCTAAACCTTGAAACACCATTTGAGCTTTGTAACTTTTAAAATGTGAAGACATGATTGTTGGATGCTTTAAAGTTGGAAAATAATTGGACCGGGACTCGTTTTTGAGATTTGGAAAATATTCAAAAATCCCATTTCTCATTCGCCCATTCGGTTGTCGAATGTGGGATTTTACATGTTCCTTCGTATGTTTTATATGGGCGAAGGAGAGTGTTCATGACCATTTATCTCATTCGAACCCTTTTGCCTCATTCGAACCTTTCACTAGGGTCGAAGGAGACAAAAGTTTCTCCTTCGTATGTATAGAATGGGCGAAGGAGTATGCCTATAAATACCCATCTGTCTCATTTGAACCCTATTCAATTTTTTTCAGATTTTTCACTCTAACCTCACCTTGTTGCTTGTTTATTTTGAACCAATCCATTATGTTCGTCACTTCATTCTGATCATTTTGCACTCTTATTCACAGGTTATCATCACGGATTAAAGGATTTAATCTCTGTTTTATATTCCGAGCCCTAACTGTTCAAAACTGTTTAAAATCACCATAATTGTAACAATTGATGATTAGGTTTTATTGTATGTGTGTTTTAGGGGGAGAATTAACAAAAACCATGGTTTAAAAACCGACTGTTCGATCAATTGATTGATAGTTGTGTTTAAACCCTAGTTTTTAAGTGAAAACACAAATACAATACATAATTGATGAATCTGCTAGTTTAGGATTGTTAATCGGCATCATTAGGATTTGTTTCAATCAAATGGACATGATCAGAAACACTCAATTTCAAAATTGAAATTTCAAATTTAGAACTGACTCCTTCGACCAGTACGAATGGGCAAAGGAGAAGTTCAAACGGTCGAATGAAGAATATGTGGGCGAATGAAACTTTTATTCAAAATTCATACATTCGTACCATCTATGTTTCACATTCGTACCTTGTTAATTCTCTTTCGAACCCCCGTTTGGGCGAAAGAGAAGGTTTGTTACCAAAACTTTTCAAGTTTGAAATTTTGTCGATTTTTAACGTATGTTTTTGTTTGTTTTGCAGATTTAACGATGTCTGAACAAGAGAAGACGACGGAACAATCTGGATCATCATCACAGCCTGCCAAGCTTTTAGACTTTGAAAATGCGCATAACTACTGTGCATATCTCGGAGATGTAAAGAAGCATACAGAGTTCGTTGGCATTATTGATTTTATGAAGAGATGCGGGGTGATAGATGCCATTGCTACCCCGACGATTATCTACAGGGATATGATACAAGAATTTTGGTCGAATGCCAAGCTTGACTTCTGGAAGTGCGAATCGTGTTTGACGAGCAAGATTCAAGGACAGAGAGTCATTGTTTGTGAAGAGGATCTGAGAGAAGCGTTGAACTTGAATGATGAGCCGACATATCCAAAGGAGTTTACTTTTATGGATCAGCGAAAGTGCTTCCTCAGAATGAAATACAATGGACCAATCACTGACGGTTCATTGCATAAGGGAAAACTGTGCCCCCAATTTAAATATCTGGCACATGTTTTGATTCATGTATTCGGATCTGCAGCTGGAGGATATGATTTGATGAGGAAGAGCATCAGTTCTATGATGGTTGCCTTAGTATTGAACAAACTGTTCAATGTCTCAGGCATGCTGATGTCTCATTTACTAGAGCTTGTGAACGGCACGAGGAATCTTAAGTTTCTACTTTATCCTCGTTTCCTCCAGATGGTGTTTGACAACAAGTATAAGGAGCTGAAAAGAGATCCTAAGCACATAGTTGTTCAGGAACATATGTCGCTGAATACACTCGCTAGGATGAAGGCGTATAAGGGATTGTCAGTTGATGAACGTCCTCCAGTAAGACGTTATTTGGACACCTAGCTAGAGTTGATTATACAGATCCGGGTGAAGGGCTTGTGAGGAATGTAAATAGTGATTCTGATCCTGATAATCCATTACATCATGTTGATCCTGATGCGAAACGCAAAAGACAAGTTGTGAATGTGGGCGCAAAGAGTGGAAAGACAAAGAAAAAGGAGATAAGGTTAGAGGTTACTGAGCCCGAAAAGAAGAAAAGCACGCCAAGAAGAAACAAGACGATGGCGAAGAAGGGTTTACATATAGTTGATGAGGCGTCTGTTGATTCAGAAGAGACGCAGGAAGATGAACGTTGGAATTCAGATGCTGAGACAGTAGAGACCACCACGCCCAAGGCCACTGAGGCTGGTGCGTCTGCTAGCCAGAACGTTGAAGATCAAGGGAACAAAAGTCCTATTCCTGTTGATGAAGATGAGTTGATTATGAACGTAGATGAGACATTTACTGGTTCTCCTGTGCAAGCTGCTAAGAAGAAGAAGAAACGGGAGAAGCCGAGTATCAAGAGAAAGAAAGAGATTGAATCATTGATAGCTGGTAAGAAACTACCACCGGCTACAAGTTCTAAGTCACCGGTTACTGCACCAGCACAGAAGAAGCAAAAGACTGCGACAACATCGAGCACACAACAGACTGAAGATTTACCTATGGATGAGGTTAATGAGGCATTGGATAATGTGCTCAAGAAGATCAGAAAAGGCAAACTGCCTGATGTTGTTGAACCACCAATGAAGAAGAAAATTTCGGTGGATAGTGACATTATGAGTGTTGTGAATCAGAGATTGTCTGAGATGATGAATCTTATCAACAAACAACAAACTGAGATCGAACAGTTAAAGTCGAATGATAAGAAGATGTTGGAGGTCGTAGTCACATCAGCAGATGATAATGAAGCTTTGAAGAAAACGATTAAGAGGTTGAAGAGAGAAAATAAGAAGTTGCTGAAGCACGAGCAACGAAACACCAGGAGAATCATTGTCTTGAAGGAGGAGAACAAACAGTTGAAGAAGAGTAACAAGCATATGGATGATTTGATCAAGAACTTGTACTCTCAAGCTCCTCAACTTCAAGCTGATGAAGTCGATAAGGAAAGAGAAGAAGAACAGGTTGATTTCGAACCATCCGATGAAGAACTTGATGAAGATGCAGGAAACGATACGAAGAAGAAGAAGAAAGATGATAAGGATGATGGAGGTTCAGATGATGGTTCAAGTGATGGAAACGGCTCTTCTTTTGATGATAGTAGTAATGATGATGATGATGACACTGACAAGTTTACATATGAGAAGCGTGACTCAAGTAAGGGTGGTGAGTCTAGCTCTAAGGCTCCTGGAGAGAATGTGGATGATGATATCTTCTGGAACGAGAAACTGCAGTCATTGTCTGAAGACGATAAGAACAAGTATCGCCAGATGCTCACTGATCGAGTCTGGATGATCGACATGACTAGCAGATTTCCAGAGATATTTGAATCGAACAATAAACTATTCGAGTTGGAGTTTGATGACCCTGATCTTGAAGATGGGGAAGTTTCTGCGGCAATTTCAAAAGAGATACTTGAGGGTTTAGCAAAGCAAGTAGGAAAGACGTTGGAAGAATTACTTGCTGACAATTTCATTCCTAAGATACCTGAGAAGGAAGCCGGGAATCATTCTGATGACCGTGACGTTCCTGCGTTTGAGGAAGTTGAAATGGAAGATATTACGAGTGAGGAGTATCCACAATACTTCAAGACTAATCAAGATTGTGGATTTCCTGGATTCTCAGATGAATTGCTAAACCATGCCGAGAAACTAGCAAAAGAGAAGAGCAAAGCGTTTGAAGACGAAATCTTTAAAGGGCATGACAAACCACGGTTCGAGCAGTCGGAGAGTTTGAAAGAATTCTTGAAGAAATTGAAAGAGAAAGAAAATAATCGTCCGAAAGCTGAAATTCAAGGAAGCTTTTACAAACTTCATAGTGGCATTTTCAAAGGTCGTGCTTTGGCCTGGAAGTTTGTTAAAGAATTGAGAAGTATTGTAGTAAAGTGGGAAAAGGGAATCTTATACTTCGATAAATTTCATCATTTGAAGACTCTTCCCTATTGGGCAATCCGTGATATTTGTCGTCACCGTTTAACGGGAGCGTCAAATAGTCAGATTACCTACTTTGCTGAGAAAATGACTAGAGAAAGCCGAACCAAGTGGGATTTGTTTAAACCACAATATCCTAAACGAATTGTTCACAAGAAGGATATTGATCAGATTACTGGTATGCCCAAGGTGACGTTAAAGTACAAACCACCGCGAGTGTTGAAAAAGATTCCTTTGTTGCCTATCCCACAACACTTCGCCAAAGATTTCATCTGGTGGTATTACGACTAGAAAATTGCAGATGCCGTGATTGTGTTGAAAGACGGAGAGAAGAACTACAAGAAAGTACACATTTTTGATCCTATGTGGTTGATAAACTGCTCACATGAGGATATAATCATGTTGTTCTATAATCCGATCTATTCTGATGCGAAGGATGCTGAGCAAGTAGGAAAGTACCAACGTGTGGTATTTCTGTGCTTTGCGTATGACATTAATGCTGGATGTGACTATGGCGAGAAGCTGGGAAAGTTTGTTGAAAAGCAAAAGGTGCCTGAACTGAAAACGAAGAAGCAAAAGCAATTTCAGGAACCGGTGTTGACGAAAGAATAACAGATTCAACGACACATCAGACTGATGAACATTAGAATGGACGAACAACGTCGACAACAATCCAAGCAATAGTCGAGGGGGAGTTTGTAGATGCAAAAGTGCGACTAATGCTTCGGATTGAACAACACATATGTTTTGGTAAATATCGTTGGTGCGAAGGAGAGATTCAGTAGGTGCGAAGGAGGCTTTTTGTAGGTACGAAGGTAGATGAAAGGTGCGAAGGAAGAAGACATGGACGAATGTGATTTTACTTTATTGTAGAACTTGGTTCGACCAATCAATTTGGGCGAACCTGCACATTCGCACAATCAATTTGGGCGAATGTGCAGTCTATAAATAGACAAGTTTGATTTTTGAATGTAACTTTTGGTCATTATTATTCCCTCCATTTTCTGAAACTCTCTCTAGTGTTTTGTTTAACTCTTTTAACGTTCATACCTTGATTGTAATCATATTTCAACGTGTAATCGAGTTGTTAATTAATGAAAAGCTTTTGAAAATGATGATCTGTGTGTTTTAATCTGTTTGACTATTATTTTGTGATAGTTTTAGGGTTTCCGCACCTAAAACTAACTTGTTTGATCATTCTTTGTTGTTATACGATCCTATCACACTCATACATGTCTAATGCACAAATGAAACGTTATTAATCTAGTTAAGTGTATGGATATTATTCTGAAAAATTGCCCGATGTCACATACCATACAAGTTGTTCACTCGATTTGTGATCCCTTGTACCATGTGTACGTGGGTATATAGTCCATACACGTGACGACTACTACGTATCATTCTTTGTGCTTTCGAAAAGTGTATGGTTTTGTAGAATCTTGGAGATTCTTGATATAGAAAAATAATCATTTTTGTCAAAACCGGTCTCACAAGTTATCATAGGTTACTATATATTACCCTATGTTAACTTGTGTTATGAGGTCATGTGCAACATATTGGTTTTAACATGTGTTCTTGCGTCATTATGTTAAAGACATGATTAACATATGTTGGTGGCTCTTTTAACATATGTTCTTATTAGTCCGAAATTTAACCATGATTATATTAGTTCAAAAATCGAGTCTTGTATATCAAAATATACCCCCACACACACTCGTGAACACTCATAAGTGAAATTGCGAATATGTGGGTAGCTATTTTCATACAAACATGCGTGTTTGTAAACAATTAAAAGGGAAAGGTTCGCGCGTATGTATATGTTATGTTCAAGTCCAAAAATATGATTCCTAGCCTTACCCATGTCTCTATACACATGCACATACACTCGCGTGTATGTGTACGAGTATATATGTTGGTTTTTATGTGTGTGCGTCATATGTACACGTGTGCATATATACATGTAATGTATTTGAACTCAAAGTTTTGTATGTTTTACCCTTCAATACATAATGTTTAGTCGATTATTTGTTCTATTACTCGAGTATATACAGATATTAATGGGTTATAATTCGGGTGAACTTTTATGTTAACCAAAACATTGAGGGATTGAAAGATAAAATGTGGAAGGCCGAACATGCCGAAGAATGATCTGAGTGGTGTTTTTGTTGTCAAGTTCTAGTTTCTTTTTGCCCGCCCTTTGACCTCTATGCTTGCGCAATCTTTTGATAATGGTCGTGGCTAGTGGTGCTCGACTAAAAACACTTCGGCCGATGGTTTTTTTTTGGATCGGACCGAAAGTAATGGGAAGGGAAGTGGATGTGGTTGTATGTTAGATTGTTTGTAAGGTGTGGTGTGATAGAAAACTTGGCCCTATGACCCCTTTTTATACACGACCGAAACATGTTTGCCACTTAAGTATAAAGTGTTAACTTATCAAACTACCTTCCAATTGATCTTACTTGTAGGCTCCCTTGTCCAATTCTTGGAAGGCAAATATGGAAATCAATTAAGCTTTGAAGATAGTGTAGAAGTGTCAAGGTTCTTTGTTGGTATAAGAGGTTGACAATGGAAGATAACCATGCATTCTTTCTTGCTTTGGCCGATGTGAAGGAGATCAAGATATACATGGGAATGGATCAAGTCTTGGAAGATGTTCATGAGGGAAATGAAGGGTCTAAATTGGTATAAGTTGAGTTTAGGGTGTGTTTGTCTCTTATGGCATGCAAGTGGCCACTTTCTTGTCTTCTTCTTCATACATACAACCGTATCTATGCATGTATACGTAGGTATTGTCTATTGCTACTCATGTGTATAGATATATATATGTCGTTGGTGTGTATATGTAGGATTGTAGAAGTGTCTTGTCCTTGTCAATGTATAATCGCATATATATATATATAGAGAGAGAGAGAGAGGTAGTATATAGGATCGGCTAATATAGATGTAGAGGTGTAGTGATTACAACTTCCCAACCTTTCTTTTCCTTTGTATATATATATATATATGTATGTATATGTATGTGTCCATTGAAGTTTTGTCTTGTTTATCTACATATATATATATATATATATATATATATATATATATATATATATATATATATATATGGCCGATGTGTATATAATATGTTATTGAAAATCTCTAGTTTTCCTAGTGTATAGGATTGATTTCATGTGTTAACATATATAGTCTAGTTATGATAATAACATATGTTTTGTCATAAGATAATATTAGCATGTAATTAATATCATGTGTTATTTATCCATAAACATGTGTTATTTTGATCAATTAACTCATGTTACACATGTGTATATCTTGATTTGATATATGGTAAGATTCTATGATTTTATGTGTCGAATATCCATAAAATGTCATATGAATTATTCGGTTTTGGTCTGGAATTGAATAATTTCCCACCTAGATATTGTCACGTGTAATCTTGCTTTGCTCGTACGTAATAATCGGACATTCGGTTTCACTATCTTGAGTGTGCGGTTGGCTTGATTGTTCAATGTCAATTGTTTCGGATAAATCGGGTGTTGCATGCGTAAATGGAAAATGTAATGAATTCTTGAAATAGTTTGGGCTTTGCTAGACTCAGGACGACATAGTTAATGTTAAAAATGTCTAATGTGCACATAAAATGACATAGTTTAAAAGGGCGTGTACGGATCTTGACCTGGAAATTCGACGGGTGTCACAGCTTGGCTAAACCTTTTGTAACTTCCTCTAGACGAACAGTTTGTTTAGGTTTTACACGTTTTCTATTTATTTTAAGTATTGGATTATGTTTTGCTTGTGATGACAAACAATTAAAACATTATTGATGCATTAATTAAGCAGACAATTGGTTGGTGTTTTGAATCCTTTCTTTACAACTTGTTCGGTTGATGACAAAACTTAGTAGCGGGTTGGGTGACATAAAGAAGATTAACTTGACGCTTACAATTGGGTAGTTAATAGGGTTTGATGACTTGTGCTACCAGTTAGTTAACTAATTTCCAGAACTATGTCTATGTGGTTCCCAATTTATAAACTGAAAACTGTGTGAAACCAGAACCTGAAGTTTAGAGGGAGTCAGTTCTTTATTATTAATGTTTTCTGTTCAAATCACTTAATCAATTTTTTCAAGCACAGCAACATTTTACTTCATAAAATATTATTTTTAAATAATTAGTTTAATCAATAAAATTACTATTAACACTTTTCACATACTCCTCGTGGTTCGACAACCCTACTCCCTATACTACAGTCCTTATAGCTAAGGAGTAGTTTTTAAAATTGTTTTTGATTAGCACTCGACACACGATCACCTATGGTCAGTAGTGATCGAGTGGAAACTACTCCTAATTTGGTTAATGAGCTAGTTGTCGCTCAATTATAAAGACGGGATGACAAAGATCCAGATTTTGATCCTAGAGTTGAACATATTGATTCTGGTGATTTTGATGGTACTCGAGTGGCTACCTCTACACATAAACATGGACATCGGAAGTCTATGTCTAAGAAAGAAACAAAGAGAGCCATGAGACAGAAGGACCTTGAATGTTTAATGAAAGTTACTGAATTGTCAACTGCTAATACAACTACAACTGCGCCAACAACAACATCTACTCCAACACCAACACCAACATGTAAAGCATCTATCTTAAAGAAGAAGAAATCAAAAGAAGATGTTATTGCTAAGACAAAACCAGTAGCTGTATCATCATAGCAATACCCATCTGATGTGTCAAAGTCATTGAAGGAAATTTTGTCTAGCTTTGACAAGCCGTCATCTTCAACAATACCAAAACCAAGCTCACAAACTATTGCTAGAGTATGACAAGATGCATTGAATCTAATGCAGCAGCATATAGCTCGTCTAATGAAAGCCTTTGATCTTCAGAAAGCAGCTACTGTGAAAAATCAACAATAACTCAAAGAGCTAAAGGAGAATGAAAAGGATATGCTCAAGGTCATTGCAAACTCCAAAGAAAAGCAAGATGAGTTGAGTAATGAAGTCACGAAATAAAGCTTGAGAATTCAGAGCTATAATTAACGACGTTAATAATGAAAAGAGAATCGTTGTAGTGGAGAATGAAAATAAGGATTTTAGGAAGATCGTTGACATGTTACATGAAAAGGTTCCTAAACTGAAATCGAAAGATCACGATGAGGAAGATGAGGAAGCTAAAGATAAAGAAGGCGATGATAAAAAAAAGATGATGAATCTGGTGATGATGATGGGTCTGATGATGATAATAATGATAATGATGGTGGTGATCGTGATAAAGATGGAGAAGGATTGATTGATTCAGATGATTTTGATGATGAGATAGAGAATTACTCCTATGCGTGTGTTGCTAAATCAGTAGAGGATACTTCAAAAGAATCTAACGAACAAGGCAAATCTGGTACAATTCAGAAGTCGACAAGCTAAGGCTTAGGAAGATGATAAACAAAGTGTGTGTTTCTCTCAAATTTACTTCCAAATTTCGTGAGATCTTCGTGTCGAATGATATGAGATTATACTTAGAGTATCAAGATCCAGAATTGAAAGATGGTGAAATGAACGCCGAGATGACTAAAGAAATACTTGAAAGCGTGACTCAGCAGGCTGGAATAATATTTAAAGAGCTGATTAATCATAAAGAAATTTCAGACCTTCCTATGATTGAACCTGATATTAAGAGGGAGTCTGAAAATTACAAACTCATTAAGAACAAATACTTGAATGAGTTCAATCGGAGTCCGTTTGATACCCTTCCTACGACTCCCTATTTTCTTTCACTATCTATTTGATCCTAACCCTAATTTAGTATTATTACTTATATAAAGATCATTAAAAGTCTAAGGTTCGTTTATGTTTATTATAATTTAATTAATATTATTGTGTCTAGATAAGTATAGTTAGTTTTTTCATTAGTTTGAAATTAAATTTCTCAAAGATTAAGTTGCATGTTTTCCATGTTTTCCAATTTCTCAAAGATTAAATTTCTCAAAGACTTTTCAAATTATCTTCATCAATATCAATGTCATATCATATTAATCATCATTATCAATATCAATCATCATCATCAATATATTAAATAAAAAAGTGAATGAATAGTATGTTATTTGTCTTAGACAGTCTGGAGTGGGGGAAGAGGGGGCGGGAACCAACCTTCATGTCTGGAACACCGTCCCGGTATGGCGTGGTAGGGGGATCTTCTTGGGTGGGAATAACTTCACCGGTGTGGGGGAGGGTTGACTGGCCACATGGGGCTTTCTTATTGGCTGGGGAAATTTATATATAACCCTACTTTTTATATATAAAAAAAATTAAAAATCAAACCGTTGGAAAGTAACAGCTCAAAAAAATTTATATATAACCTTACTTTATATATATATATATATACTATATTAATAAGCATATAGGAAGGGCAGAAATGGTCATTTGCCACATTTTAAGAGTTGTACAACTCATAATGCTTGCTATACAACCCTTTAAGCACCTGAAAACACATCACACAAGGATTACCATCTCCACCATCCATTGTATTCACGCGGATTGTAATCCAAACCGTCCATTTGGAAACCTTCTTCCCTTCCCCAAACTTATCTGGCCCATACATCAGAGATTCAGAAAGTGCTTTTCCAGCTTTCCTCAAACAACCTCTCTCTTTCAAAATTCAAATTCATATCTCCAAACAAGATCTGCAAAACAAATTCAAAACCCTCCCAATCACAAAACTGCCTACCCTCCCATCTACTCCGTGGATTCCAAGTTAGAGAGAGAACAGACGAGAGGCGTATTTCAGGTGGTGACCGGCTATTACACGCAGAAGTGTCTGATTGCGAAGAAACCCAACGTTTAGCTTTTATTCCAGAGGTTTGCCTTCTTTTCTTTGACTTTGTTTTTTCAAGATTTATCTTATGGGGTTTTTTTTTTTTTTTTGTGTTTTGATTTGAGTTTGTTGGTTGTTACTGGTTTGCTCGATTTATGCATGTTTCGGACTTCAATTTTGGCTAAACTCAAATTACGGTTGTTGATGGTTTGTTCGATTGAAGAAGAAACCTGATGTTTAGCCATGTCTTTTTAGCTAAAACTTTTAATTTGACCTATTTTAGAAATGAGATAAAACACCTGGTTAGGTTGAGCACATGTAATTGATAATGTAACTAACCATTTTTGGCCACCTAGGGTTCCGGGGATGACTATCACCGATTCCGGTGGATTCGAACCAGGGCTTAAAACTTAGTAGCTGTGACGGCTTCAGAAGAGAACCCTGCAAATTAGGTAAATCATGTTGATTTTTCTTTCATTTCAGGATTAAACAACCAACTGTATGATATTAAATGTACTATCTAGAGATTAAATGTCCTAATTCGTTTCATTTATCTTCTATAAATTATGACTATTAAGATTATCATTTAACTGATGCAGGTGGATGAAGATGAAAAGTACAATAGAAAGTTAAGAGTCTTTATTCTCTTTAGGTAAGTAGACTGTGTTGACTGATTGTGATCAGTGTTCTGAATTTGAGAGCGAGACCTCAGGTAATTGCTTTTTGATTTTCATTTTTATTATTTTGATTTATAGTTTTCTAATTGTTATTTATGTTTCTTATGTGTTGTTCATGATTTAGGTTGTTTTTGCACCGTAATTTTCTATTTAATCCATCCGAAGTATGAATTTTCAAGACTATTTAAGTTTGTGTTATGAATGTGTATGCATAGTATCTTGTTTTTTGTGTTGTGCAGTGTGCGTGTGTTCAATGTAACTAAAATAAGTAGTTTTGTTTCGTGTACTTGTTAGTGTGTGTTCAATGCAACTATAACCAGTAGTTTTGTTTTTGTGTGTGTTTAATAAACAACCACCAAAGTGTATTGTGTTCGGTGAATGACTTTATTGAATCTATCGAATATCAGATGCTTAATTGATTTTGTTTTGTTTCATGGAGATTTCAGGTTGCTGAAAGTTCAAGACCACAAAAAGAATTAAATTCCAATTGCACTATGGCACTACAAGAAATTTGAGTTTTACCGGCGACACCTTTAGCGGCGACCCGCCTTTTGGTCGCCGCTAAAGGTTAAAACCTAACAGAATAGCTCACAACCCTTGATCAAGATCAGATCGAACGTCCAGGAATTCATTATAGGTGTGGGCATTAGCGGCAACACCATGTCGCCGCTAAAAGTCCAAAAAAATTCTAAAAATTTCATCACCCGCCTCCTATTGTTTCCCTCTTTCTTTTTCCCTCTCATAGTCTCTCTCTGCTCTCTATCTCTCTGCATCTCACTCTCTCACTCTCCTCTTGATCTCTTACTCCTCTCTCATCTCCCTCTTTCTTTTTCCCTCTCACACTCACCAGAACCACCACCACCACCGGAGCAGACCCACCACCGTTCAACCTCCTTCTCCCTCTCGTTCCTGGCCGCCCGACTCCCGACCGACGGTGACGGTAAGGTTTTTTTTATAATGTTTCTGTTTTTTCATTAGGTTATAATGTTTCTGTTTCTAATGTTTTTGCTAACGGTTTTTTTCAATTATAATGTTTCTGTTTTTTCATGTTGTTATAGTGTTGTTTTGTTTGATCATGTCACAAGGTTTTTAATTTTTTGAAAGCCTTTTGTCCGCTAGTTTGTGTTAATGTGATTTTTGTTTCTCACATTGTTGTTTTTTTTTTAGCATTTTTGTTTGTTTTTTGTGGTTTGTTTGATTTTTTGGTGATAACAGAGTTATACCTTTTACATTTAAGGTTGTTGTATGCATACAATGTTATAATTTCCAGTTTACTAATGTTTGATGTTAGACTTTATCTTTTGTTTTGGGTCATTGGGTGTGAAACGTTTTTTCTTGATTATATTTTTGGCGATTACCTTGGCGTTAGGGATGCGTAACGCCAGTTCGGCAGTTGGTGTTTTCGTGTTGTTTTTTTGTGTTTCTGGTGGGTTACCAGTTGGTGTTACTTGCGCTTTTGTGTTATTTTTTCTGATGGGTCAAGAGTTCATTTTTTTTTGGTCATTGAACCTTAAAAGTTTATTTGTTGATTAGATGTCTTGTGATTACTTTGGTATGCCAGAACTGTGATTTCAATGTTATCGGTATTTCACCCGCGGATGGTAGTTAGAATGCGTGTCGTTTGATTAGGGGTCATTGGCTGTGTTTTTGTGTTTATGGTGGCTGTTTATTTTGAAACGGCGATGGCTTTTCAACAAAAATGTAATGCCTCTGTTTATGTTTTGTTTACATATTTCAGTTTTTCGATAACTCTTTCTGATGTGTTTCTGGTGGATAAATACGTGTTTTAGCTTAGGCGTTTAGACGAAAACATGTTATGTACTATAGTTTTGCCGGTTTTTTAAACATCTAGGCCGTAGGATTATGGCGTTTTGACATAAAAGTTTTTATTTATGTTTTGTTTAAGTGGTTCAGTTTTTTTGTGTTTTACATTTTATTTCTTTCGTCCTGAAACCAGTAACAACATAATCAGCAGCCTGTTTTCGGTCATCGAGTCTGAAAGGTTTTTTTGTTGATTAGATATATGGCGTTTATTTTGGTATGATAGAACTGTAAAATGCGTGTTGTTTTATTGTGGTCATTGGTTCTGGTTTTGTGCCTATTTGTGTGGTTCTGCGACGGTTGTACGTGTGTTTTGCTACTTTGATTTTACGGTTTAAAAAAAAACTTTTCAGGTGTATAGTTAGGTTTTTTTGTAGGACAGTTGATTTGGTATGTTCTTATGTTGTTTTGTTAAATTTGTTAGTCTGATATATTTATGGAAGGCGTTTTTTGGTATATTACAGGCTTGACAGACTACTTTAGCTTTGTGGATTCAGGTTAGTTTGCGCCTATTGCCATACCTATTTTGTGTTTGTTATGATAATTGAATTTAGAACTTGCTGAGGATGTGTTTTTGTAAATTTGGACCTGTGTATTAAGTAGTTTTTTTGTTATGTCTTTTGTTTGTTAAATGTATGTAGCCTCCAAAAAGGCGTCGTGTTCTGCCTTCTTCTTTTGAGGTGGGTTCATCATCGCAGGCAGAGGCAACTTCGTCGTCTACCACTGCATTACAAAGAACGCGCAGGTATTAAACGCCAATGATTTTTTATGCCATTTAGCGTCGCATTTATAATAAGCCCTGTTTTTAGTTTCTTGCCGCCACTAATAGTATACCTTTAGCGGTGACGGGCGTCGCCGCTAAAGGTCCCGTTCCTTATAGTGTGGGGTATATTTTTTATTTCTTTTCGAATTCATGTGCGGTGCTTTTGTATTCATGCTATAAATGTGGATATATTACATCCAGTTTGTATGTTCTCATTTTCAATTTCACTGCCTAATCTGTTGTTGTTTGTATGTTGTCATTTTTTAAATTAAAATCCGTGTAGCAATTCACCATATCAAATAGCAGAAGAAGGTCACGGACAGAACATTTAGAAGAAATGAAATCATTGAATCGCTTCAATTAGTAACAGACTACATTACCAACAAGGGTTGTCCATGGGTTTATAACAGTGGTTTGGGCCTTTGGTATCCTAGAACATGGATTTTTACACATAGTAAATGCCAACATACATACTTTTTTTGTTATTATACACGAGTGCCTTCTAGATGTAAAGCACATATGTAACTAATGCCTAAATGACTCATTTCATTACACTTATAGCACTTGCATTACGATAATTGATAACTCATCTTATAATATATGATCAGCCTTTATTAGGCATTGCCAATGAAGAGCAGATATTATTAATCTGGTGTTAGCCTTGTATGATGTTTAAACTTGTTAGCCAATCAAAATGCTTAAAACACACGTTGTTTAATGCTAAGACATTCGTGAAATTGCTGGATTTTAGTAGTAAATCTACTGAATGATGTTTATATATACCTGTTAGCCGATTCCTCTTCTTCTATTAATCGCCGGATCCTATTGTTCAATTTCATGAGGAATAACTTTACTGAAGAGCGAATAAATGTTTGGTGCAAGATGAGAATGGGTATGGATATGTAACAAAGGCATGTGGTGATGCACGTGATAAATAGAAAATTCTGGGACTGAAGACGAATTAGCAATAATCTCATGTATGGATGTTAAAACAAAAATTGGATGTAATTTTGTGTAGGCCAATAATAACATAGTTGCCAAATTTTCAAAACTGTAGATTTAGTTATTTAACATTTCGAATGCTTTCATTATTGCATTTTATTTTAATGTCACAAAACTACATATCATTTGAAACAAGTGTATCCATCAACTATTTTGATACACGTAATTTACGTCACGTAAATGTGTGGAAACAATAGCCATTGTGTTTGATCAACATTTGAAAACGCTTAACTCAACTCGAATAACAGATTCTTGTGAGTATGTTTTTAGAAACTTAAAATATTTGTGAATACCTCTAAGTTCATCAATAAACTAATAAAGAACTCGAGAGGTATTTGTAAATCTTTAAAGTTTCTAAAAACGTTCACAAGAAGTGGATGTAATGTTCAAATCATTTGTTGCGTTCACTTTTGTAAAATGACATAATGTTCAAATCACATTCCTCCTACCATGGATATATTGTACGATGAGCTTAGTACGGGCACCAACAATCCCGAAAATTGGATACCGATACCGAAATACATGGTATAGCACGGCACCTGCATTTGAAAGTAAAATCGGTAAAATACTGATACCTTACCAAAATGGTAGAAAGTACCGATACTGAAAACGAAAGAATGTCGGTACCGTTTTGGTAACAAAATAATTTTGTGTAGGAAATTTAGTATCTATACTCGGTATCATGTTCTCATCTCTATGGCAAGGCTCAGACAGGTGAGGCTTCCGCCGCTAAGTAAACAAACCGAATTGTGAATTGTTTGCGCCGCCGCATCGCGCGGGTTTCCTACTAGTATATATATATATATATATATATATATATATATATATATATATATATAAACACCACTTCACATACCTATAACCTCCCAATATTCACCCATTTTTATACATTTCTTCCTTAATTTTTATACATATTTTCATATTTTTTATATATAAATCTACTTTATAATTTAAACACCCACTCCACATACCTACAACCTCCCATATTCACCTCAATTTTTATAGATTACTTCATCTATTTTTATACTTCTCTTCATACTTTAAAAAAAATGAACCCATACAACCGAGGCTTTGACCCGAACAACCCATACAACTTCATCCCAAACCCGAATACACCACCGGTTCGCCTAACACCAAACCGTCCACCCCAATATCAAACATCGTGTCCAGAATACGCCGCTTTTGCGAGTTACATTAGTGGGCAAATGTATCCCAACTTTCCATTTAACTATTCCCCCATTCCTTCACAACCGCAAACCCCTTTAATGCTACCTGAAAGCGTACCCGAAACTCAACCACAAAATATTGTGGGATCATCATCAGGAAAAAAAACAAATGTTAGAAGAACTCACAGGAATAAGACGGCGGAGGAGAAAGCGTTGGCCGCCGCCAACCGCCAACCGATTAAGTGGACAACCGCCGAAGAGGTTGCCTTAACGCAAGCTTGGATAAGCGAGTCGGAAGCCTCAACTCAAGGTATTTCTAATAGTTTTTTAAACATAATATATATTTTTTTAAATATATATTTTTACGTATGACTAACGGATTTTTTTTAGGAAATAATCGCCACAAAATCGACTATTGGATCGAGATAAACAGTTCGTTCCATAAGTTGATGGATCGAGATAAATGTAAGTGCATATTGTGGTTGTAGCTTTCGGATTCTACAAAGATCGTCGTTGATTTTGAAGATATTGAAGATTTGAAGACACATTCGACCTGTCGAGAGGTCGAAAGGAGAATATTATATGGTCGAATGTATTTTGTTTTAGTCGAATGGTGTTTGATGTTTATTAAGGTTTTGGTTCGAACCCTCGAAGGGTCGAACGAGTCCATTCGCACCTTGTATAGGTCGAATGAAGAGTCTATATATATGTTAAAGTTGGTTTGCAACTTAACATTCGGTCATTTTGTCTAGAGGGGCAGTGTGTGTGTTCTAAGGTGTGTCTAGAAAGTTTTTTAAATGTGTGTTTTCATTAGTATTCAAATTTGTAACGATTATCACTCTAATATTAATGAAAAATGGATTGAAAATGGATCTTAACGTGTTCTGATTTTGATTGATATCATTTTGCATGCGAATTAGGTTTCCCGCACCTGATTTGCTCACACTTGTGTGATCTTTGTTAGTGTTTATCAAAACCGATCCTACAATAAACAAGGCGATTAATGCGTTCAAGGGCCATTATTATCACGCTAGAAATAATCCAAGAAGCGATGAAACTGACGGCGACTACCTCGCCAACGCGCTAAAACCTTATCGCGATGAGAAGGGTATGGACTTCAAGTTTTTGCATTGTTGGGACGTCGTGAAAAACCATTCAAAATGGGCGAACGTCCCCTCGGCAACCGATTCGTCAAAAAGGAGGAAAACAACTTCATCTCATAATCGTTCGGCTGGACGTGGAAACTTGGAGGAAATTAACTTGGATGATGACGAGTTCGACGAGGAATTTAGTCGCCCACCCGATCGAGATAAGTCCAAAAGGAGGGCACAAAAATCCTCTGCTTCGGGTTCGGAATCTGGATACGGAAAAGGTGCTTACAGCGGTGACTTGGCCGATTTAAATGCCAACATCAACTAATTCAACACGATTCAACAACAAAGGCTCGATGAGAAAAGAACCATTCGCGAAGCCTTTGAAAGAAAATTGACTATGAAAGAACAACCCGAAAAGCGCGAAGATATGAAATTTCTCGCCATGTTTGTCGATTACCTAAGCGGTCAAGAGTTCGAGATGACCCTAAAAATGAAGCGCGAGATTATGAAAAAATATAACATGTAATTTTTTTAGGTGGATTTTTAATGTTTATTTTTTATGTTTTTTTATTTTCTAGGTTTTTTTTAATTTTATTATTAATTATTATGATTTTTAATTATGTTTTTATTAAAAATGTGTTTTTTAATTAGTTTGTTAAAAATATAAAAAAAATCTACATGGCACCCCCCCCCCCCTTCCCCCTTCCCACTTCTCACAATTTTCACCCTTCACACATGGATCTCACAAATACCACATGACGCTTATCCCCTCTTTCCCCATCCACTCCTTATGATCTTATAGTATGTTATTTTGTTAGGATCTGAGTTTGATTTGTTTTGATAGTTTATAAATGAAATATGAATGAAGATAAACAAATATGGAAAGTGCAGCGGAAATAGTAAACTATTAATCAAAACAAATGGAATAATTGTTTTAGAATCAGACTTCTCATTAATCAACGCAGATTGAATGATTACACAATTACTCCCCCTCAGCCTGATCACTCATAGTTGTTTGTCTGAGAGAATGTTTGGATTGATGAATAGAACAATACTTGCACTGTTCTATTTATAGACAAACTAAACCTCTGAGGACCTATGACTGACATCATCTAAGACAGCGACATCTAACAGATATAAAACAACTGATGAATACAGACACTGTTACATAGATAAAGCTCTGATGACTAAACAACTGATGGGTAAAACTCTGATGGCTTGTATCTACTGTTGGAGCCTAAGTGTTCTTGGCTCCAACAGTCCTTGTCTTCAACAGTCTTTAGCTCAACAGTCGTTTCTTCAACAGATCTTTGTGATCAGCACTTGTACACCAGCAGTTGTTTAGAGGAACAACAGTTGTTAGAAGTCAACAGTCTTAGGGGGAACATCTTGTAAACACTGATTTAATATGGATCATATATATAGTATGTTTTGGCTTTTCAGATCATCTGTTCTTCTCTAGGTCAGCAGACCCAACAATCTCCCCCTAGAACAGATGATGCCAAAACTCAACCTTTATTGTTGATCTTTATTTCTCATCAGACTTTCTCTAATTTGCCTTTTGAATTGTAATTCAAAGTTTAAGGAGAATAAGTCTTCAGCATCTCTTTCAAGATCTAAGTTTAGAAGGTCTTGGAGATCATCTGCACACAGACCATATGCATCATCCGTTCTTAACTTCTAAGCTTCTCCATTAGATCTGAGTAGAGTCAATTCGTGGGTGTCTTTATTGACCTTCCACTTTAGAATTTTTGAACCTGAGGATTTCTTGAGTTGTAGATTTATTTGGGATGAGTTGGGTGATGGAGGTCTGCCAATGATTCTTCTGAGTTCTTCAGAGACAGGGTCAGAGAAGTGATGGATTGGGTTGAAGATCCCTTCTTTCACAAATGTTTCAGCAAACTCTTTTTCATCTTCTTAAGACATTTGCTTCTGTCTTTTGTACTGTTTCTTGGCAGCAATGGACAGTTCAGATGTTGCAAGTAAGCTATCAAGTGAAAAGGTCTGTTGAGATATTCTAACCACTGGTGCATCAGTATAATTTGGTTTTCTTGGTAGTGTGGGATCAGTTTTTCTATTCTCTTCAAGCTTCTTGTATGTTTCAACTAGTCTCAGCTCAGACCATCTTGCCACAGACCTCAATTCTTCATACTTGGCAGCCATTATTTCTTCCCTCATTCTTTTATATTTCAAGGCTCTGACTGGGTCTCTGCCTTTCCTGAAATCAGGAGCAAAAGCCTTTTGAGTAGGATTCTTGGTTATCTCTTCAATTATGTATAGTTCTTCTTGAAGGGCATGAGTGGTCCAATCTGCAAATTGTTTCTTATTTGCTTTGTAAGACATGGTTGCCAAGATCTGCTCATGGTCTTAGCAAAATCTTCAATCCTTCTCAATTTGCTAAGCTTTGCTGAATGGATGCCCTAAACAGTCCTGTCATCCTTTCCTTTGCATCTCTCCTTGATGATCAAATCTGTCTGTTCTGCTTTAAACTTCAAGTATTCATCAATGTTTCTAGGTACAGGCATATTTGGGAGAGATTGGAAAGTTCTTTTTTATGGATCCTCAGTATTGTAGAAGGATTGAATTTCCCCCTTGAGTAGATCAAGCTCAAGAGGATACTGAGCAGCCAATGGTGTGATGGATGGTGGTGGTCTATGGGAAGAAAATTGGGAAGTGTGTGGTGAAAAGGATGTAAGTGGAACGGCTGGAATGGGTGCAGATTTTGGTGATGAAATGGGAGTTGGCATGGTTTCAATATTCTCATCCTGTAACACAAAGGTTGATTTTCTCTTCCTTTTGTACCAGATCAGAGGAGATGATGGTGTTTGGGTAGCAGTGAATGTGTTAACATCTATTGGCACTTGTGTAGGACCAGCAGATGTTTGGGATTGTGATGGTGATGTGGGTGGTATAGTTATGGGTGATGTAGTGGTGGTTGTTGTTTTGGGTTTAGTGCTTGGTTCAGTGGTTGTGGTTGTTTTGGTGGTAGCAGATGTTTTGGTGGTAGCAATGGTTCTAGCAGATGTTTTGGGAGCAGAGGTTTTGGTTTTGGATGGTGGTTGCCTAACATGTTTTGCAGGCATTTTCTTTCTTTTAGAGGAGCCAACATCTTCAAATTCCTGCTGTTGCTCTTGTTTCTTCTGTACTAGAGCCTCTGCCTTGACTTCCAAAGTATCAGACCTTTTTTGCTTAGCTTCAGCAGCCTGTTCAGCTATGATATTGACAGATTCATCAATTTCTTTTGCCTTATGTAGTGCCATGATCACCAAGAGCAGTGGGCTCAGCAACAGAGGTTTGGACAATAGTTGTTGTCTTAACACCCTTTGCTTGTGTTTTTGAAACTTTAACTTTTGACACTTTTTCTTGGGTGTTTGGACCCAGCATTCTTGTAAAAGTTTCTTGGGATAAACTCTTCATTTGAAGAGATTTTCCCTGTTTAAAATCCTTTTCAGGTAAAACCTTTTGTAGGATAAAACTTAAAAGTCTTGGGTACATAAGAAATGCATTGTTAGACCCAGACTTGACTCCCTTCAAATTTGCTACTAAATCCAGAAACAGAGCCTAGGATAGATTGTAGTCAGATTCTGACAACATTGCATATCCCAAGTACTGAACTTTCAATGGGATTTCATTGAAAGTAGTGGTTTCAGTAGAGAGACAAATAAGGAGTGTATGAAAGAAAAACTTCATGACTGGAGGGAAAAAAATTTTGTAAATTGTTGCTCCAGCCATTTGTGAATCATAACCCCTTTCTAGAAACTCTGTGTGAAGTTCAGCCTTAGGAAAAGAATCCACACCTGCCAAGTCATATAGAGAGAAGGTTGTGGATATGGTTTGGGGGGTTATGGTCACATTTGTATCTCCAATTTTTGAAATAATGGTTGTTGGCTTTTTGTCTTGAAGTAAAAACTCAGCATTTAGCCAGAATTCTTGAAGAGTGTCGATGAAAATGGGTGCATCAGCAGTGAGGATAGGCAAGTATTTGGATTGAAGAATGACGTCAATGATGGTGTGGAATGGAGTGTTTTCATCTGTTTTAACCAGATATGGAAGGTAATTATGGGGGGCTTTTGCTTGAAGATCCATTGTAATGGATTTCGAGTTAGATGATTGAAGGAATTTGTATGAGGGTTTGAGGTTGAAGAAGGCGGTTTCAGTATTTTGAATACAATGAGACGGTGTAACAACTGTCGGGAAAAACAAGGTTTTTATAACCTCTGATGAAACCGTTGATGTGGCCAAAGCTCTGCTTTTGAGAGTAGACGTGGCAAACATCTGATGGAGCATATGTGGCAAACAGCTGTTGATGTTTTGCCAAAGCACTTATGATTTTTTTTATGTATATATATATATACACTCACTATATTATAAAGCATATTAGATGGGCAAAAAAGTCATTTTACACCATTTTCAACATGTACAAGCTTTTAAAGCGCTTTGTACAACCATCTAAAGCTTAAATGTTGAAAGCTGCCTTAAAACTCAATCTAGCTTTCAACAAAAACCCTACCCCAAACACGGCCGCTTTCATTCCAATCTCCTTCACTCTCTAAGGAAACCCTAGATCTATCTCTCACTTCTTCCTCTTAAGAAACCTGCTAATACAAGCCATCCACCGAAATGATCCCCAATTTCATCGCCATTGCATCTCTGCCTATATCCTTCTCCAACCCATAACCCACCATCATAACTATTCACCAACGATTCACCATAACCCACCAATTTACACTTTCAACCACCAACCACCACTGCACCTCAACACCCAAACGAAAACCCTTGCCATTGCTGCTAACCTAAATCATCATCACCAAAGATTCACTATCACAACCACCAGACCCTGTTTCAGGTTAGTTTTCTGTGTAATACGTTCTTTAATTTTATGTAATACGTTTTCACTTCTCTTTTACAATGTTTTACCTTTTTTATCATTCTAGGTTTCTGATTTCATTGCTAACTTAACATAAAGGATCTCACCAAAGAGTTACCAGCACACTCCTTGTGAAGGTTTTGTTACTGGAAAGTTTATTGAAAACTTTTCTGGTCATCAGGTTTTTTAAAGATGTTTTTTTTATAATGTAGTATCATATACTAGATATTTAAAGTTTTAATACTCACCATTCTAAACTGATTATTTAAATCTAAAACTTGTGTGTTTCGTATGACACCAAAAAGGCATTTATTTATGTGTTCTTTGTTAAAACCGTTTCAGTGAATGAAATTCCTGAATTAGCATATTTGTTCTTTTTTTTTTTTTTTGGTTAATAGGGTTTTATTAGAGCCGTGCACAAAGCTAAGTAGATGAATGAGATGGAAGTCAACATCTATGACTTCTGGTATGACCCAATTATTTCTTCCCTTCCAGGCCTTGTTATAGATGCTTTTATCTATCTTAAGGCCAACCCAGATACTTTCCATAACCAATGATGCTTAGACAGAGAGCTGAGAGAGGTGGCTTTTTCTATGTAGATATATCGCAAGACAATTGGTAAATAACCAGGTTCTTCTAACTAATCATGTATCTTATATTGATTTAATTGGGTTCTTGAGGCTATTCGTGTTTCTTTGAATGCACGCCAGGTGTTCGATGTTTTCACTTTGTGTATTTATGTGTTTTGTTTGTGGTCTACTGTGATTATTACTTTGTTGCTTGGGAGTTTTTTTTTTTTTTTTTTTTTTTTGGTTTTTGGGTTACGATTTTGTTGTAGAATGTTGTTTTTCCTGAAATTGTTGTTTTTATATTGTGGTTGTTTGCGTTGGACTGGTACGAAGCTGCTTAGTTTTAGGTTATGTTTTTCGGTTTTTTTGTAAAAATGTGTTTTTGAGTCTGTTGTTGTTTGTGGAAATTGGCTAGCCATTTATAGAAAACAAGATTGTTATGTCTAATTTTACCTGTTTGTCGTTACTTACACTATGCGATCTTTCAATTGTCACCATTGTTAACAGTTTTTGTTTAGTTAACTTGTTTTGCGATGTGTTTTTGATAATGGTTGTTGATCAGTAAAACTGTACGTTGATTTAAATGGTTTTGCGATGAATCAGGTTCCGGTTGTGTGAAATTTTGTGTAACCTAACACCTTGGAAATACGGGGTGCCGAAAAGAGACCTGGATGGTTTTATTTTTCTTATTAATGATTGATTTGCATTAGTTATAAGTTCATTTTTTATATATTCAGTTCATTTCATATATAATTTTGTTGGTGTAGGTTGTAGCAAATGATGTTGGTGTACAACAATGTAATCTTCTTGTTCATCATTTCCCAAATTGTCACTTGAAAAAGAATCCTTTGATGTTTCACGCAGTGGAGACGGCACTCTCTACAAAGATCCATTCTTTAGAAAATGGTAATTACATTTTAGTTATGCTAGATTTGTAATATATATTGAATGAATATTCACCAATGATTAACCATTGTTTAATTTAATTGACCCATTAGAGAATTAATGTTACCTAAATCAACCCATTTATAAATATATGGTTAAAGTCATTTCAAGGGTCTGTTGTGATATGCAGATTGAATGCAAGATTTCACTTCCATGAGCACTAGGTCAACCAATTCGGCCAGGTTGTCCACTGTTTTACTCTGTTCTGACCCAAATGACTATGCAAACTGCACGAGTCACTAAAATGAGTAAGAAAAAGAGTCAAACAAGAGAAAAAGGGTCTGCTCACCCTCTACAGATTGCAAGCTTTGCATAAATGGGTGATAATAAATTCACACCATCCTTTCTCTTTCACTTACCATGCTCAATCGGCCAAAGCTTTGCTAAGGTACATTTTTCCCTTTCATTTTCACCTAATTTTGTGTCTTTAGATAACACAATCAAAATTTAAGTGTACAGACCGTTTTTTTTTTTTTACTTTTAATCTCTTTCACGAGAAACGAAATACGTCTGCACTATGCAGATTGTAGAGACTGTAAGACTTCTTAAAATGGTTAATGAAAAATGGTTAAACAGGAAAAAAGTGATCTGCCCAACGCCCCAACCCTCTATAGATGGCAAACCTCCCCCTCTAAAATGTATTTGTTTTCTACCTATCACTGCAAGTGGCAGCAGACTTTTATGAAAAATGATCAAACCAGAAAAAGGGTAATTGCTTTATCGAGAGCTCAGACAATGGATTTATCTCTCCTATAAAGTCACACCTTCCCTTCTTCCTATCACTTAAAGTACCAAGTTATCATGTTTAGATAGGACCGTTTGGCCTATAAAAAGCTTCCACCTATACGTCTAATGCGCAGGACACCAACACAGATACCACCACTTTTATTTATGTATTTTAATTACTTGTTAATATGTTTTATACTTATATGTTTTCATTTGTAATTGATCAAGTTTTTATTAATCAGTACTTGGTTATTGTTTAAATGTTTAGTGTTTTATTCTTGGCACTTCTTACCAAAGTAAACAATTTGTTGCATTAAATGGTAAAAATTGTCAAGTATGCTTTATTAAATTGATAAAAATGATAATGTGCCGCCTAAAATGAATACAAAACAATGTTTGTCGCTAAAAAGTGTAATAAATAGAACATGGGTCAAATTGGTTGCTTACATTTTGTTTTGATGTTTTTTTCATTCGATATCGTGCAACTTCAGGAGCACTGCACTACGAAGTCAACAATGGAGGGTGTTGAAACGCACCAAGCTGCTTTGCTTGTAATCTTGACCCACAAGATCTAGCAAAATTAGAGCAAGTTAATGCTTTTAAATACTTAAACGATAAAAATTAATCAAACCCGACATTTATAAATGATGGTGCTGTTGATATTTTTTAAATTGGTGTTATTTTGCAAGCTACATGTTCTTTCTTTAAGCAACATGCCCATTTGGTCCTTGATCATGAACTCTATTTATCATAGTTTGCAGCTCTTGATATATGCCCAAAAGAGCAATCTTTTAACCAATGACTATAACTATAGAAGAATGTGACATTTTTTCTACCATGTGAAATACAAATTTGTATGAATTGTTATTTGGAATGCAACGTGTTCTGCTGCAGATTAGTGCTAAAAAGTTAGTTTTGGGCCCGTTTGAATGCAATGCGTTCTGGAAGCAAATTGATTTCATTTTTAAATTTGTGTCATAATCCTCGGAGTTTGAGCTTTTTCCAGAATTTAAGATAATTATTTGACCCGACCCGTTGGATGTGATTTGTTGTGAAGTGGACCATCGCTAGCTTTTGCAGACTACCCTCTCTATAGGTACTATTTCCACTATAATGTTTATAAACAAAACTTCATTTATTACATGTCTTTGTTTGAGGTATTGGTTAGTTGCTGGTATATTGAATATAATTTTGGCAAAGATGAAATGACTCATACTAGGTACCTGGGTATGTGCTTATTTATACTAAGCAAGCAGTCTCTTTATTTTTATTTTTTTATTTTAGTTCAGACCTTGGTTTTAAAAAGTGTTGGGCGTACAAAAGCACCGATGTCTAAATGCAACGCGCAAAGCGCAAAAGCGGTGGGCTTTTCCTACCCGAAGCGCGCACTAATTATATAATTTTTTTATATATCTCACATATATCCCATAAGTTTTTAGCTTCATTTACCCAAGATATACAAGCCAAAACCACCAAGGTACAACATTTTTATGTATAAAAATACATGATGGACGAGAGGTGTGCGCCTCAGGGCCAAAAAAGTAAAAAATATGCGCTTTTCTAACAACTAACAGAAAGTAAATTTATTCAAGTTTGTTTATGCTTTGTTAGGTTGCAGACATGGAGGACATCTACAAATAATACGATCAAGATTGCGAAGAAGGAAATTGAGGTTTTGCCTGAGCTACTCATGAAAAAAGGATCTGCTCAAACAGGATAGGATTGAGGATGACTTAAATCCAAACAAACTACTCTCTAATGTTGAAAGTTAAACTTTGATAAGAGTTTATGACTTTATGGTGTTTTTGCAGAGGTACGTGTATTAGACTTTAACATTTATAATGGTCTAAAGTTGATCATGGGTACAAACCGGTTTGGCAAGCCCAGTGTATCTACTGTTCCACTAAAATAACTAAATATTAGAAGCATTTTGTAGTCCCATGGTTTATTACAGAAAGATGCATAAGAAAGATGCATAAAGTGATGAATGAAAAATGTTTAGGACATGATAGAAAAAAAAGAAAAAAAAATTTTTTTTTCATGAATGCAAATGCCATGGGGTATATATATATATATATATATATATATATATATATATATATAGTTTAAATAAAATATTTTATTAATCAAAACGTTTAGCTGATTAATTAATAATTTTAATTAAAAAAAGTTTTTTTTTCATTTACATCATCTAAAGTTTTCCTAATTTTTTTTTTTTTGCTTATGATAATGCATGTCCGACCTTTTGGACTTGTTTTGCGACTTGCAAAATTCAGACTCCCTTCCACAACAACTGCAATCAGTGTTGTTAAATGCGTTGGGAAATAAATGTTGAAAATCAATCCAAGTGTAAAATGTATTTTTCATGGGTACAAATAAGTATACCTAACTGTTTTTATAACTATTGATTTTGGGTTGTATTCTACGTGGGAGCGCACTGTAACGACTTAAACCGTGTCCTAAATAAAGCTAAAACGAATTAAGTATCAATGCTTGAAATAGTTTGCTTTAAAAGGGTAAGACATGCTCCTATTTATCAATGCTTAAAGTGGTCATGCCCATCCCATCGTGCAGAGTTCTTACTGGAAAAGTAGTTCTATTTGAGTAGTCAGTAATCAACATTAACTATGTGATCTTGTAGTTGTTGACTGTGCAATCTGTAGGTCTGTTACTTGGGTTTGGCATATCATTTTATTGTATTCATTACTGTCGTTTGTTACGTCTAGTTTAACTTGATACTGTAAACAATGATTTATATATAAGAAGACAATAGGTAACACTATGAATTGGAACATAAAACGTAGACAATGCAAAATGTTACAAAACAACTCACAATTGATACCAGATGTCGGTTTCGTACTGATATTGTAATGCACCGAACCGGCATCGACCGAATTCTCGCTGCATTTGGCAATCAAATTTCATGAGAATACTGACAAAATTAACAGAAAACAAGTACTTTGTTGTTATTATCGCTCCCGCCGCATCGCGCGGGTTTCTTACTAGTATGTATATAGTGGAACACAGTTGTTTTATCTGATCAGATGCTTGAAACAGATTTTTCAACAAAACAGTGGTTGTATTATCTGATCAGATGTTTGAAACAGATTTTTCAACCAAACAGTTGTTGTTTTATCTGATCAGATGTTTGAACAGATTTTTCAACCAAAAGCTATTTTTAAGGATGGATTTGATTTTCTGAAAATATTTTAATGTTTTATTTAAGGAAACATTTTTCTTGTTAATCCATGTTTAGCATGCCAATCCGAGAGATCGGATTTTCAAAGGTAGATGTGTCTAAAGCCTTTGTCAACACATCTGCCAGCTGATCCTCTGTTGGAATATGGTGCAGAGAAATCAAACCTTTTTCATAGCTATCTCTCACAAAGTGATGTCTGATGTCGATGTGTTTTGTGGTGGAGTGAGAGACTGGATTTTTGATGATATTTTCAGCAGCTTGGCTATCCAACATGAGTGGAGTCCTTAGTGCAATTATACCAAATGCCAGTAATTGATTTTGAAGCCACATGAGTTAGGTTGTACAGCTTGCAGCAGCAATGTATTCAGCCTCTATTGTTGAAGTTGAAACAGTTACTTGCTTTTTTCTTTGCCAAGAGACTAAGGCATTCCTAGAAATTAGCACACACCTGATGTAGACTTCCTTGTGGTGTGGCAACCAGCAAAATCACTATCTGAATAACCTGAAAGCTCAAAGTTTCCATTAGCAGGATACCAGATACCAAGTGTGGGAGCACCTTTTAGGTATCTGAATATCCTCTTCACAGCAATAAGATTTGACTTTCTAGGTGATGCCTGGGATCTTGCACAGACATAAGTGGCAAACATAATGTCTGGCCTGGATGCAGTTCGGTACAGTAAAGACCCAATCATGCATCTATAATGTGTCTGATCAACCAGTTCATCTTTGTCATCAATAGTGAGTAGCTTGGTAGTGCTCATGGGTGTACTACATGGCTTACAGTCATTCATCTCTAATCTTGTGAGTAAGTTTTTAACATACTTGTTTTGGTGAATGAATGTACCATTTTGCAGCTACTTAACTTGGAGACCAAGAAAGCACTGAAGTTCACCCATAGCACTCATCTCAAACTCGGTTGTCATGAGTTCACTAGACTCTTCACACATTTTGTTGCATGTGGACCAAAAAATGATGTCATCCACATATATTTGAACAATCATTAAGTCTTTCCCTCTCCATTTTAGAAATAAAGTTTTATCAATTTTACCTCTTGTTAAACCAATGGATAAGAGGAAGTTGGAAAGAGTTTTCATACCAAGATCTTGGTGCTTGTTTCAGTCCATACAAAGCTTTATTGAGCTTATTGACATGATTTGGATGGATGTGTCTTCAAAACCAGGTGGTTGACATACATAGACCCCCTCCTGAATTTTGCCATAAAGGAATGCACATTTGATGTTCATCTTATACACCTGGATATTGTGGTTGACAGCAAAGGCTAGGAAGAGTCTGATATCTTCTACCCTAGCTACAGGAGCAAAGGTTCATCATAGTCTATCCCCTCTTCTTGTCTGAAGCCTTGAACCACAAGCCTAGCTTTATTCTTGACAACTATGCCCCTTTCATCAGTTTTGTTCTTAAAGACCCACTTTGTGCCAACTGGAGATACATCCTTTGGCAGTGGTACAAGTTCCCATACTTGTTGTCTTTTGAACTGAAGGAGCTCTTCCTGCATGGCCTCTACCCAACTGTTGTCTTTCAATGCCTCTTGGTACTTGACAGGTTGTGTGAGAGATATAAAGCCTGCAAAAAGACAGATATTTGAGGATTGGCTCCTTATGAGCACTCCCTCTCTGATGTCGCCAATGATTTGGTCTGGTGGATGAGCTCTTAGGTAGATTAGATCTCCCTGGTATGGTATGATGGCATTTTGAGGTGAGGAACAGAGGTTTGGTGACTCTGTTGTTGTAACATCTGTTTGCAATTCTGTAGGGCCTACAAATGTTTAAAATGGAAGTGGGGGAATGGGTCCAAGTGGAATAAAGTTGAACTTTTGTCAACAGATGTTTGAACAGTGGTTGAGCTGGATGAGGCAGTGGTTTGAGGGTAAGACTGGTCAACAGTGGTTGGCATAGCTGTGGCAGAGTTTTGACAGGTGTTTTGAACATCTGTTTCCCCTGATGCAGAAGTGATTTTATAGTGAGTAGGAATCACAACATCAAATCTGTAATCCTGTTGTGGAGACGGTGTTATACCTGCACTGTTAGTTTTAGCAGTAATATCTTCAAATTTATTTTTTTCTAAATCAAACAGTTTAGCGGGATTTGCTGGGATTTTTAAGGATGAAAGTTCATTGAAATTTACATTCAGAGTTTCTTCTATTGTCCTAGTCCTTGTGTTAAACACTTTATAGGCCTTGGCAGTAGAAGAACATCCCAGGAAATAACCACAATCTACTTTTGCTGCAAATTTTGAAATGGAATCTTTAAGATTGAAAATGAAACATGGGCAGCCAAAGATTTTGAAAAATGATAACAGTGGTTTGATTTTGAACAGAATTTCGTAAGCAGTCTTTTGATGTCTAGGGTTAATTAAAACTCTGTTTTGAACATAGCAAGCAGTGTTTACGGCTTCTGCCCAGAAGGACAGTGGCAAACCAGAATCTGCTAGAATAGTTCTTGCAGCCTAAATGAGAGTTTTGTTTTTCCTTACAACCACCCCATTTTGTTCTGGTGTTCTTGAATGTTGTATTGCCTCACAATCCCTTTTGACACATAGAAATCATCGAACTCCTTATTTTTAAACCAGAACAACTGTTGCTGACCATTTGCCAGTGTTTGTATATCAACGCTTGGTGCAGAAGATGTTTGATCATTTCCTGTTAGATGATAGTAACCATAGGGATTCCTGTTCACTCTTGGTTTTGAAGGCCTCTTGGGCTCTTCATAAACATGTGACAGACTATGACAAGGTGGTCGTCCATGTCCTCTTGGATACTTTTTTGAGGTGGAGCATATGTTACTTGGACATCCCTGGGAGCAGATTATTCAAGACTTTTGGTAACAGATGTTTGGGCTGGTGCAAAAGTCTGTTTGGGCTTTCCTTTTGGGGTACTAGCCACTTGACTTGCTAAAGTTTTAGCTTTATACTCTTATATTTTGACATCAAAATTTTTGAGATAAAGAAACTCTTTGGTTTTATAATTCTTTTTACCACATATTGAGCATGGAGTTTTAGAATCACACACACTTGTTCCTTTGTTGATATCATATGCTTTTAGAAGAAAACAGTTTTTAGTAACATGGTTCTTCTTTTCACAGAAATCACAGAACAAGTGTACACCCTTTTCTTTCTTCTTCCCTTTTTCAACCTTCCTTTCAACAGATGTTTGAGCATCTGCTTGAAGATCTTTCAAGGGAATGACCTTTGCATGTGGTGCTTTCTTACCAGCAGGGGTTTCAAATCAACTGGTTTGAAGTTTTCAAGAACAGCACACTCATCTGACCAAGTTGGTTTAAACTCATATTTTTCAAGTTCAGTAAAAGATAAGGAACCCTCAAGTTTTTCAAGAATAATTTTCTTACCATTAGGTTCAGTGATTTTAATTTCTTGACCCTCCAAAATAGTTGGAACAACCTCAACCAACTTTGGTTCCCTTTTGTCAGTGTTTTGAAAAGCTTGAGCAGTGGTTTCACAACCAATGCCAAATTTCACATGACTTTTGGTCTGTTTGTTGAGGAGCATCTCAAAACCTTTACATGATTCCACCCATTTTTCACACTCAACTTGCAGCAGCAATGTATTCAGCCTCTACTGTTGAAGTTGAAACAGCTGCTTGCTTTTTGCTTTGCCAAGAGACTAACGCATTCCCTAGAAATTGGCTCACACCTGATGTAGACTTCCTTGTGGTGTGGCAACCAGCAAAATCACTTTCTAAATAACCTGAAAGCTCAAAGTTTCCATTAGCAGGATACCAGATACCAAGTGTGGGAGCACCTTTTAGGTATCAGAATATCCTCTTCACAGCAATAAGATTTGAGTTTCTAGGTGATGCCTAGGATCTTGCACAGACACAAGTGGCAAACATAATGGCTGGTCTGGATGTTGTTAGGTACAGTAAAGACCCAATCATGCATCTATAATGTGTTTGATCAACCAGTTCATCTTTGTCATCAATAGTGACTAGCTTGGTAGTGCTCATACATGTACCACATGGCTTACAGTCATTCATCTCAAATCTTGTTAGTAAGTTTTTAACATACTTGCTTTGGTGAATGAATGTACCATTTTGCAGCTACTTAACTTGGAGACCATGAAAGCACTGAAGTTCACCCATAGCACTCATCTCAAACTCTGCTGTCATGAGTTCCCTAAACTTTTCACACATTTTGTTACATGTGGACCCAAAAATGATTTCATCCACATATATTTGAACAATCATTAAGTCTTTCCCTCTCCATTTTAGAAACAAAGTTTTATTAGTTTTACCTCTTGTGAAACCAATGGATAAGAGAAAGGTGGAAAGAGTATCATACCAGGCCCTTGGTACTTGTTTCAGTCCATACAAAGCTTTATTGAGCTTATAGACATGATCAGGATGGAATGTGTCTTCAAAACCAAGTGCTTGACATACATAGACCTCCTCCTGAATTTTGCCATAAAGGAATGCACATTTGATGTCCATCTGATACACCTTGATGTTGTGGTTGACAGCAAAGGCTAGGAAGTGTGTGATAGCTTCTAGCCTAGCTACAGGAGCAAAGATTTCATCATAGTCTATCCCCTCTTCTTGTCTCAAGCCTTGAACCACTAGCCTGGCTTTATTCTTGACAACTATGCCCCTTTCATTAGTTTTGTTCTTAAAGACCCACTTTGTGCCATTGGACATACATCCTTTGGCAGTGGTACAAGTTCCCATACTTGTTGTCTTTTGAACTGAAGGAGCTCTTCCTGCATGGCCTCTACCCAACTGTTGTTTTTCAGTGCCTCTTGATACTTGACAGGTTGTGTGAGGGATATAAAGCCTGCAAAAAGACAGATATTTGTGGATTGGCTCCTTGTGAGCTCTCCCTCTCTGATGTTGCCAATGATTTTGTCTGGTGGTAGAGCTCTTAGTTAGATTAGGTCTCCCTGGTATGGTATGATGGCATTTTGAGGTGAGGGACAGAGATTTGGTGACTCTGTTGTTCTAACATCTGTTTGCACTTCTGTAGTGCCTACATATGCTTGAAATGGAAGTGGGGAAATGGGTCCAAGTGGTGTAAAGTTGGACTGACTTTTGTCAACCGAGGTTGGACTTTTGTCAACAGATGTTTGAACAGTGGTTGAGCTGGATGAGGCAGTGGTTTGAGGGTAAGACTGGTCAACAGTGGTTGACACGGCTGTGGCAGAGTTTTGATAGGTGTTTTGAACATCTGCTCCCCTTATACAGAAGTGATGTTATAGTGAGTAGGAATCACAACATCAAATCTGTAATCCTGTTGTGGAGACTGTGGTATACCGGCACTGTTAGTTTTAGCAGTAATATCTTCAAATTTAATTTTTTTCTAAATCAAACAGTTCAGCAGGATTTGCTGGGATTTTTAAGGATGAAAGTTCATTGAACTTTACATTCAGAGTTTCTTCTATTGTCCTAGTCCTTGTGTTAAACACTTTATAGGCCTTGGCAGTAGAAGAACATCCCAGAAAATACCCACAATCTACTTTGGCTGCAAATTTTGTAATGGAATCTTTAAGATTGAAAATGAAACATGGGCAGCCAAAGATTTTGAAAAATGATATCGTGGTTTGATTTTGAATAGAATTTCGTAAGCAGTCTTTTGATGTCTAGGGTTAATTAAAACTATGTTTTGAACATAGCAAGCAGTGTTTACCGCTTCTGCCCAGAAGGACAGTGGCAAACCAGAATCTACTAGAATAGTTCTTGCAGCCTAAATGAGAGTTTTGTTTTTCCATACAACCACCCCATTTTGTTCTGGTGTTCTTGGAATGCTGTACTGCCTCACAATCCCTTTTGACACACAGAAATCATCGAACTCCTTATTTTTAAAACTATGTTCCATTGTCACTTCTAAAGACTTTTACTTGCAAGTCATATTGTTTTTCAACTTTGGTGAGAAAGTCCTTCAAGATACCTGTAGTCTCATCCTTAGAGTGTAAAAACTAAGTCCAGGTAAATGTAGAAAAATTATCAACTATGACAAGACAAAATCTCTTTCTTCTAAGACTTATGATTTTAACTGGGCCAAACGAGTCCACGTGCAACAATTGAAGACATTGACTTGTTTTGGACTCATCAATGGATTAGTAAGAGCTTTATTGTTGTTTCCCTTTTAAACAGGAAACACAATGCTCATCACATTTGAATTCCTTTGATGGAAGGCCTTTCACAAGGCTTTGTTTAGAGAGTGATTTGATAGTTTGAAGGTTAGTGTGACCCAGTCTCCTATGCCACAATTCTGTCTCTTTAGTTGAGGCAGCAGAAAACACACAGACATTTGCCATAGGGTTATCCTTCAACATATCAACGCTAGCCCACACGAGCCACGTGGCTCGGTTGCACCCTCGCATCAGCTCGCTCGTGCCCCACAACGGAAAACGTTACACATAGCACGTATATCCAAATTGACTCCATTCTATGACTTGTAATCATAACTAGTATTTGGCCCGCGGGCGTTGCGCCGCGAGCTTGTGACATATCGAGCAAACATAAGTACCAAGTACTAACACGATTGCACAATGATAATGACATTAGCGTGTGGATTTGTTGTATGCTTATATAAAACATTCTAACAGTGATAAGTTCAAGACTTCAAGGATTACATGAATCGTTTACTAACATTAATTTTTCTGGACAAAAACGAAAACCACATATAACTTTACATAATAGAGCAAAAAAAAAAAGAACTTTGACTTTTGAACATATTCGTTTTACTATTTCATCCTATTAATAGTCCATAACTTATTCTTCATAGTAAAGTATGAGGCCCTCCTCCATGCTTGCTGTGACCGTGAGTATGTTGAAAATATGATCTTGTTTGGTTTAAACAACCATCAAAAAGTCACTGATCATTGTTAAAGTATGTGTTCACCCGGTCATACATAGTCAATTTAAGTTGTGAAATTACTTTACAAAATGAATTAAAACTATTTGACGTGTACGGATGGATATATTTTGGCTGATGATGTACACCAATTTTTGAATACAAAACTTGCCATCCTTAAAGAAGTAAAAAAGAACACGAACATACCAGTATTTGTGTCATGTTCTCCGCACTATGCGGCGGGAACTTCAATCAATTTCGTTTTTGCTCATTATTTTCAATCGATTTCGTTTCATCTCTTTGCAGTACTACAATACATGCGCTTGCTATATCAACCAAAACAGTAATCATAAAAAAAAAACATATGTTATATGTAAGCTAGATTAGTTCCGCACTACGTGTTGGAAATTTGGTAGGTTTTGTTTATGCCGGTTACATTACACGATGTTTGCTATAGCAACCAATAAATTGCAGACACATGTGAACTCTAGTTTCACTCCACTCCTTAGACTATAAGGAGTGGTGGGGGGAAAGAGGGGGATGAAGCGCCATGTGACACTTGTGGGCCCCTTGTGGGAGGGGGAAATAATTGTGGGGAGTGGAAGGGGGGAAGTGACACTTGGCATTTCTTTTTTCTTTTTTTTTTCTTTTTTTTATAATAATAATAATAATAATAATAATATAAACCGAAAAATATATTAAATTAATTTAATAAAAAATAATTAATATTAAATTAATAAAAAAATAATTAATATTTAATTTGAAAGTTTGAATTTCAAAATTTCCCCCACTGCTCCACACAGTACAAACATTAATTTTTCCCACCCATACGTTTGAATTTGAAATTTTAAAATTGAAACTTTGAATTTCAAAGTTTCCCCCCCCCCCCACTGCTTCATACTTCTAACCCTATAAATACAACCCCTAACCAAATTCTCATTCACACTTATTCCTCTTCCCTAAAGCAATGAATAACATGGGTGACGGTTTTCAACCTCCTCTCCTGCAGTACTCTCGCCGGGTCCGGGGACGGGGCCGCCCTCAGAGACTACCATTCACCTCCTCTCCTCTTCCTACTGCTGCACAACCTCCACTTTCTCCTCTTCCTCCTCCTCCACAACATTGGTTATTTCCCTCTCCTCCTCCTGCTGCTACACAACCTCCACTTTGTCCTCCTCCTCCTCCTCAACATTGGTTATATCCCCCTCCTCCTCCTGCTGCTGCACAACCAACATCTCCTCCTCCTCCAGCCGATGATGACTGGACGGATGAGGAATTAGTCTGGGCCATGGAGTATGTAATGGCCCAGACAGGTATGGAGCGACTAAGGTTGTCTCCCCCTACCACCTGGGCTGCTTCAGTTCAGGCTACCTCCACCCCCATCCCCCAACACCAGACTACCCCCATCCCCATCCCCCAACACCAGACTACCCCCACCCCCACCCCCCCAACACGAGACTTCCCCAACTGAGGGGGACTTGGAAGCCCTCCGAGAGATTGAGGAGGAGGAACTCTACTGGAGCCGACCTAGCCCTCCTAGTGAGTACTACTACTTCCCGTCGGATGCGAGATCCGATGGACGGGATAGCTCACGTTCCCTCTCACCCGAGTACATCACCCTCCCCTGGGAATGGGACAACTACTCTCCATAGTGGAGAGATTTAGGATTAAATAAGTAATCTAGGATTTATTTATGTTTAAATAAGTAATTTAGGAATTATTAGGATTATGTAATGGTTATTAAGTAATTTAATTATGTTATTGTTTTTTTATTTTTTTTTATTTAATTTCTTTTTTTATTTAATTTCTTTTTTTATTTAATTTCCTTTTTTTTATTAAAAAACCGGTATATTATTGTGGGTATTATTTTTTTTTTTAATAAACAAATGAACCACCCAATAAAATTGTGCCACGTGGCAAAGAAAACCTCCCCCACGCCGGTGAGCTTTCTCCCGCCCCCCCCCCCCCACTCCCGCCCCCTTCCACGCCCCTCTGCGGCGGTGTTCCCGCCCTTCCCGCCCTCTCTCCCGCCCCCACTCCGCATAGTCTTATAACCAAGGAAATATATAAATGTTATATAGTAAAATTATTAGATTGTATAAATATAAATTATTGTGTTAAATAAATTTAATTAGCAATTATTATTCGATCTTTATATAAATTATTATACTTAAAATCAGTAGTCATTATCTCTGTTTTGTGCCGTTCGAAAAAAATTATCTCTGTTTTGTACATCTTTACACGCAAGCTCCACAAACCAAAAATCTTCCATTTTTTTTGGCAATCATGTGCAGCATAAACTTGAACACTGGAAAGTATGTTGATCTGTCTCTACCGACTACCATTGAGGATTCATCACCGCCTACAACAAATGGATCCACCAGTGCCAATAGATCCAGCGTCATTGTGGCGGATCTAGTTCACATAAACTAAAACAGTTTCTCTCTCTCTCTCTCTCTCTATATATCATGTCACCATCGCCGGAATACCATTCTGCTCACACCGCCGAAAACAGCCAAAATCACCGTCGCTGGATTACCGCAAAACCATCATAATGCTCGACTGTTAGAATTTTGATTTCGCTTCTAGAGTTTCACCAAGGGTTAATCGATGGTGCGATGTAGCAGGAAACAACTTTCCAGAGACATGCAACAAACGTCTCTGCTTCCTCTCTTCAAAAGGGAATATCGTATTTGTCATTCAGACAAAGGGCAATGGCGTCATTTTGCGTTGTTGCTAAAATAAAAAACCGCAAAACCAACAAAAGAAGTCGGAGAAGAAGCAGGTTTGCAACAGCAATAGCAGGTCAAAGCCGCTACCTGTCTCTCCTTATTTCTCTCTATCTGGAAAACTCCAAAATGAGTCGGTTGTAACCGGTCCTCTGCAAAAGGAGCGGATAAAACTCACAATCGCCGTAAATAGTTGAAGTGAAGAGAGAGAGAGAGAGAGAGAGAGAAGACAGAGGCAGAGAGGAAGGGGCTGAAGATAGAGAGAGAAGAGGTGGTCCACATACCAATTTTTTTTGAAAATCTCCAAAAGCCTAACGTACAACCAATTAAAGCACCACCGACCTTGGTACAATAAGAGAAACGAAAGGCTTCAAACACTATAGTCATATGTGAACCGAAGACTTTACTCCCATGACTCCAAATCCAAACCATACAAATCACATTACATACAGAACACTTCTCTCTAAAATTCCGACTTTTTCCATTCTCGTTCTCCTCAATCCTCATAGTCACATGGATCTTCTTGTTTTCTCCCATTTCATCATAATCGTCATCTTCGCCAACTTCATCATAAACCATGATTACAATCTAAACAAAAAGCATGAAATACTATATATCTCTATGTTCCCATTTCAAACCCAAAGACTTTGCTCACAAGACTCCAAATCCAAACCTTGAAATCAAATTACCTATAAACACTTCCCTCCTAAAGTCACATTTCTCTGTCCATCTTATTTGTTTCATAGTCATGGATCTTCTTAATATTTTCTCTCATGTTATCATCATATTCATCATCTTTTCCAACTCCATAGTTGATTCTGCATCACTTGCCACCAATTCAACCACTTGTGTCCCACAAAACTGTGGAAATGGACCAAACATAACCTCTCCCTTTTGGATACCTCAACTACAACCACCATCATGTGGATTACCTCAATTCAACATCACTTGCAATGACCGTTATCCGATCATGACGTTCTCCAACCAAGATTACGTCGTAAAAGACATATTCCACGGCAACTATTCGTTCGTTCTTGCAAGTAAAGATGCTTTAAATGAATCCAATATGTGCCCAACTCCTCTAACAAACTTTAGTCTCCAAGGAACCCCTTTTTACTATAATTATGATTTATCGGTTAATTTGACCTTTTACTACAATTGTTCGACGCGCTATGAGGAAGTGAAATATTCTGTTGATTGCGCTTCCAATGGGACCAGTTTTTCGTCTTTTGCTGTCTTCCATCCTGAAATCTTGGAAAAACATAATTATTCTATAGATTCATGCCAGAGTTTGGTTCATGTGCCGATTCATGTGGATAGTCTTAATGTGTTGTTGGATGAAAATTTTACTGATGTTTTAAGAAAAGGTTTCTCTTTGGAGTGGAAATGCAGGAGCTGCGAGAAATACGGTAATATATCATTTTCCATGATTTTTTTTTACTGCTCAATTTAAAGGTAGAAATGCAAATTTATATATATTCGGATACTTTTCTTAAAAACTTTAATTATTGCAAGAATCCCTAGAATTCATAAAAAACAATCAAAGTCAATTATTAAATGATAAGATAATTATTATTGAAATGGAATTTTGGAACCATACACCCCTTAGTTAGGAATTTACTCCACCGTGAATTTAGGTCTTCAAACTTTTTTTTAAACGATCAACTAAAGTATTGTCGGGTACTCTGTACGTGGTCCCCAATAGCCGAAAGAGACCCCAGACGGCCTCTAGTCCGTACGGACAGAGCCCTTCGGCCTACCCGTCTCCTGTTCCAGGGAAAACCCGGCCCACAAACCCGCCCGAAGGCACGACGGTAGTGAACCGGTAAAACCTGGAGGGATCAGGAGTCGAACCCATGACCACAAGGGTCAAGGGTCTCTCCATCACTTCCCAACCACCTACCCCACCACAAGGATGGAGGTATCCATCACATACCTCCCGTGGGAATCGAACCCAGCTCCCCCAAAGAGAGAACCGGCTCTTTTACCACTAGGCCACATGTCTTCAAACTAGTAGGTTAAACATGCCCGTCAACCTTTTTTTTTTTTTTTTTTGAACGGCCTCAACCTTTGTTAATCTAAGGATATTAAGGTGCTGTTTGTTTTTTGCTCAGAAACACTTCTGACCTCTTTTGCCTGCACCAAGCAGACGCGTGCAGACGTTTAGGGTTTGCAGATTGTTTGTTTTTTGGAATACCTTTCACTCAAAAAGGTCTTCCTGACCTCTTCTTGGTGCAGACTTGTTCCAAAGTGTTCTAAGGTCTTCTCCACTTCTCTTCTCCTCACCCACCACCTTCCACCACCACCACGGTCCATCACCACCCACCACCACCACCCACCACCACCACCACCGTCCACCACCTACCACCCACCACCACCGTTCACCACCACCATGGTCCACCACCACCATCCACCACCACGGTCCACCACCACCTACCACCGTCCACCACCACGGTCCACCTCATCCACCACCACCATCCACCACCACTGTCCACCACCACTACCACCGTCCACCACCCACCACCCACCACCACGGTCCACCACCCACCACCACCGTCTACCACCACCACGGTCCACCACCACCACGGTCCACCACCACCGTCTACCACCACCGTCCACCACCCACCACCACCACGGTCCACCACCCACCACCACCAACCACGGTCCACCACCACCACAGTCCACCACCATCACCCACCACCACCACCACCGTCCACCACCATCACCCACCACCACCAGACTGCTGTAAAAATCAGTTTATTTCAGCAACCTGCAGACATTAACAAACAAACAGTCTTCTTCTTGCAGACTGCAGACCTTTGGACCACCTCTTCTCCTGCAGATGTCTGCAGATGTGGTCCGTAGACTGCAGACCTTTTCCTGCAGAAAAAACAAACAGCACCTAAGTTGACTGCATACGTGTAAGAGCATTCAAATTTCCTGCATCAAATTACACTAAAAATCACTATTTCACCATAATATGTAACCCTAATATGTAAGAGACGCGTTAAAATATAAAAAGCATTACAATCCATTATAAACCTCGGTCCATTAATTTGACTATTAATATTGATATGAAAACGAAATCTAGTATGACTACACCGTGTGGGTGTGGGCATGGCCCTCAGCCCACCTTTTTTTTTTGTTTCGTAGTGTAATTTTACAAAAAAAAAAAAAAAATTCGAAATTTTTATATGTATTGAGTCTGGTCCTACCAGATTGACTCCGGCTCTACCAGATTTTTCGTTCAAGTACCACCACCGCTTGTGGGCACATGGAAAAGGGCAGTGTGAAGTCCCTCCACATCACCAACATCACCCCTTATATGGCGTGGAAGCTAGCGTGGGGCAGGTGGGTGGATTTTTTCACCGGCGTGGCGCAAAAGGTGAGGATGAGATGTTTGGTTGTTGAATTATTAATAATTGGGATTGGCTGTTTGATTAAAAAAAAATTCCACACTACCACCATCATGTGTGGGCCCTGTTCTAAGGCACCATTTGAACACGCTCTAAGCCGGCCCTTCTCATGTGGTGAGGAGGTGATAACAATTGTGTCCAGAGAGTTCATCAACACGTTCCCTAATCTTTCAAGGGATTTTAGTAGTGCGTTGGAATGGGGTTTCAGGCTACAATGGGGATAGAAGGATGAATCTGAAAGTGTGAAGAGTCCGGCGGCCGTTGTGGTCGGCATAATATGACGGGATTAGTATGGTTTTGTCAGTGTCAAACCTGCATACATCCTAAGGGAACGACCCCTTAAAAGAAAAAAAAACAATGTAATTTATAGTCTAAGATCTCAATTGCACAACTAAAGTCCTGTTAAACCCTTGATCACACCCTAGACGTATTTCTTGGTTCCGCCACTGCATTTTATCCCGACGGCGTTGCCGGCAAGTGTAACTATTAAGGTACCTCATGATGTGGTTCCAACAAATTAATTGTTGGCTAAAAGAAAATAGAAAGAAGCTAGATAGAAATTTAGAGAGAATATTGAGACTAATTTCCTGCATATACTTCTTTTCAAAGCAAAGAGCCGTTATTAGCCTACAAGTAACAACTACAATGAAAGCTAGAAGCTAAATTATTGGAACATAACACTCACTACCTGAATTGACTTTGATTCTAAATAAATTAGGGAAGAGATAATGTACAAAGCGTCTTAATGTAAGAAGCGTAAGAAGCTTTCTGAGCCATTGGATTTAGGCGGTGGCAAGATGGTAATTAACAATCCTAATCATACTTCAGTTAAGCTAACCAAGTGTAAATTAGGGAAAAACGTGTATTGAAACGTAAAATCAAACAAATTTTTTTCAACGATTAACATTATTTCAAACCAATTAAATGTTCAGAATCATCACACAATAAAAAACATTGAATTGAATCAACCACATATTATATTTTGCAGAAAAATCAAAAAACAGAGCATTACAATAGAAATTTTAAAATCAATAAATCAGTCGAAAATCATATGAATCAAAATTAAAAACGCATGTATTATTTGTCAGAAGCAATCGATTTTGATAATAGAAGAAGAATTAAATATAAAAAATGGGTTAAAAAAGTTTCAAACGAAGAAGAAGATGTAACTGATAACTGGGATATTTAAACGCACTAACATAAAATTAAACGCACCAACAAAAACATTTTAATGGATTTTTATTTTTAAACGCAAAACATAAATTAAACGCACCAACAAAAAATGCAGGCTTTGAAAATAAACGCACTCATGTATGCTAAAAAAAATAAAAGACGCACTCACATGCTACAAACCAAATAACAAACGCACTCACATGAAAAAACAAACGCACGCATGGCAAGTGGAAGGATTTCATCATCCTCTTTACCTTTCTCCTCCATTACACCCTACATTACCTTCAACCCCACTCAACACGTCTCCATTTTAGACCACCCTCACAAAACCACCTTTTTCTCAGTTGTTTCACATCTCCATTTGTTGTCTCTGTAAATAACCACAAATCCAAAAGTTGTATCTCTAAAAGAAAGAAGGTATACAAGCATACACAGACAACCTGAAACAGTAAAAAACACACTTTGAAAGTAAACTGACCTTGCAAGGAAAAATTCAACTCAAAGGTATGCAAACACTACAAAAGGAAATCAGGTATTACTGGTTTTTGAACAACCACATCTATTCCAGAACTGCAACATCAAGAAACCATCTACAAAATTTGATGTAACCTTACCTATTCCAGATCTGCAACATCAAGCAACCATCTACAAAAACAGAGCATGAGTGCGTCCAAAATTTGATCCGTGCATCCAAATTTTGATGCATGCGTCTGTGTGAAAATACGAATGCGTCCAAGTTATTGTGGATTCGGTTATGGTTAACGGTAGCGGTGACGGACGATGGGTGTCGTAGGTTCAGAATGGTGACTGGTCGGCGGGTTGAAGGGAGGTTTCGATTTGTTGGATTCTCGTCGGAAAAGTGAAAAATGTTCGAAAGATTGTGTGGTAGTGTGAGTTTTATGGTCGAAAAAAACATTAGGGGTTGCTCTCATTTACTTGACTGTTTCTAACTTCTCAAAAGGAAAGAAAGAAACAATGAAGAAGATGGTGCATTAATTGCTTTTGTCATCTTGTGACTTTGGTTCAAATTCTTCATACGTGAAGAATGCATATGTTTTGCTGTCTTTTTACTACTATTATTATTAGTTTAATTAATATAATACATATTTAAACAATTTGAAGGCATTCAAATTTTGATGGCTGCGTCTGTGAAAATATGAATGCGTTTGTTTTTTATTTTTGTTTCAAGTTACAAGTGCGTTGAAATTTGGTTTGTTTTTGGTTTTGTACTACCTTTTTTATTTGGATGCACCAATTATCATTTGGATACAAAATTTGGACGCACTAATTACATTCAGTCTTTTATTTGGATGCACTCTCTCACTTTCTCTTCAGTACCATGCTCTGTTTTTTATAAAAAAAAAAAAAACAGAGCATGTTTCAAGTGGTGGGTTTTTAAAAATCAGAGCATCATTTACGTTTATACATTCCATCTTCTTCATTTACATTCAATAACCATGCTCTGTTTTTTGATTTTTGGAATGATTCTCTATAATCGTTTTATTTTTAGAATTAATCTCTACAATCATTTTTTTTTTTGCATTGTTCTTCATTTTACATTCGGTTTTTTCTTCTAATAATGTGTTTGATCAACTAATGTTGTATAATTAGAAATCGAATTTGAAATCGTTCACGTATGCTATGAAATCGTTTGCGAAAAAGAACGTAATCGTAGTAATCAGTTACAGAGAAAAAAGTCTGATTTGCCCTTTGGTTTAACTGCAATAAAGATTAATTATAGTTTGGTTAGGTTAATTGAGGTTTGGTTAACAGTACACATGGCATCACCTGGTGTTATGGATCGTTTTGATAAAATCAAGTTAGTTGATCATACAAGGCTACCAATTTAGGTGCGGAATCCCTAAATCAGTTACGAAATGATAGCAATGTAATCAAAACACGCAATTCACCTTTTCAATTTCCATTTCATTAATAAACACTTGATAAAAGCTTTACAATTGATGTTTACAATGAAATATACTAGATTCAGACTTTCCTAGAACACCTAGAGAGAATTCAGATTGAACGGGACAGACAAATGACAAAAAGTTAACTTGAAAATGAAAATCAGAATATATATAGGCCTGCACATTCGCCCCTTCGATAGGGTCGAATGTGCAAGTTCGCCCCATAAAATGGACGAATCAGCACATTGTATTCAAACTTCCATGTTCGACCTGTAATCTCCACCTTCGACCTTCCATTTCCACATTCGCCCTTCCAAATCCCACTTTCTCCCATACGTATTCACAAAAACAACCTTAAATGTACAATCCAATAGCACTAGTCGCAAAACGTGCATTAACAAACTCCCCCTCGACTATTGCTTGGATTGCCTTCGAGCTTCGTCCATCTGCTTATTCATCAGCTTGATACGCAATAACGTCTTCTGCTCTTTAGTCATAACTGGTTCAAAAGTTTGTTTAGGTTTCTTCTTTTCTTTCGTAATCTTCACAAACTTTCCCAGCTTCTTGTCGTAGTCACATCCCGCATTGACATCCCAAGCGAAACACAAGCATACCACACATTGGTATTTCAGAGCTTGTTCACTATCTTTCTCTTCACAGTAAATTGGGTTGTAATACAGCATTATGATATCTTCATGTGAACAGTTTATCAACCACATCGGATCAAAAATATGAATCTTCTTGAACTCATCTCTCTTATCCTTCAGCAAGATAACAGCTTATGCGGTCTTCCAATCATAGTACCATCACATAAATTCTTTCGAAAAGTGTTGTGGAATTGGCATCAAAGGAATATGTTTCAGAACGGTCTGTGGTTTATACTTCAAAGTCACCTTGTTCATCCCAGTAATCGGATCTTTCTTCTTTTTGTGAACTATCCTTTTAGGATACTGCGGAGTGAACACATCCCATTTTGTTCTGCTCTCTCTTGCCATGCGATCTGCCAAATAGCCAACTGCATCGTTGTTCACAGTTGCACCTGAAAAAGTATGTCTGCAGACGTTGCATACAACCCAGTAAGGTAGTGTTTTGATATCATGGAATCTATTGAAATATAGAATTCCCTTCTCCCATTTAACAGCAACACACCTTAGCTGTCTCAGGTACTTCCAACCGAGAGCTTTCCCTTTGAACAATTCGTTGTGAAACTTATAGAAACCTCCCTGAATTTCAGTCTTTGGTCGGTTGGCTTCTTTTTCTTTCAATTTCCTCAACAAGCTTTTTAGATCATCAGATTGTTCAACATTTGGTTTCTGATTCTCTGCATTCTTGAATACTTCACCAACGAATGTCTTACTCTTCTCCCGTGCAAGTTTCTCAGCCTGATTCAACATTTCTTCAGAAAATTCAGGAAATGCATCATCTTGTTTCTCTTTGAAGTATTCAGGATATTCCTCACTGGTAATATCCTCAATTTCAATGTCTTCAAATATTGGAGTATCTCTATCATCAGAGTGATTTCCTGCTTCTTTCTCAGGAATATTAGGAATTTGATTGTCACTCATCAACTCTTCAAGAGATTTACCTACTTGTTTCGCCAATCCTTCAAGTATCTCTTTAGATATGGATGCAGAAACTTCACCATCTTCAAGGTCAGGATCATTATATTCAAGCTCGTATCTCATATCTTCAGATTCAAAAATCTCTGGAAACTTTCCAGTAAGCTCAATCGTCCAGACTTTCTTAGTCAACATCTGACGATATAATTTCTTATCATCTTCTGATAAAGATCTAATCTTTTCATTCCAGAAAATGTTATCATCATCAGTGTTATCACCAGGAGCTTTCGAGCTTGATTCTCCTGCATCTTTAACAGAATCTCTCTTTTCACACTTATACTTCTTTGTATCATCATCGTCGTCATCATCATCATCTGCAGAACTGTTATCTCCAGAATTATTTCTAGAACCATCTTTATCATCATCATCCTTCTTCTCATGAGCATCACCGGCATCATGTTCCAGTTCCTCATCATCTTCTTCTTCTTTTCAGACTCTGATGGTTCGAAATCAAACTGTTCTTCTTCAGGTTCTTTATCCTCCTCTCCATCTTTCAACTGTGGAGCTTTTTCATAAAGATCGCCAATAAGTTTTCTTTAGATTCTTATTGTCCATCTTCACCTTTTTGTTTTCGAGTCTCAAAGAAATGTATCTTCTTGTATTTCTTTGTTCATGAGTTAACAACTTCTAGTTTTCATCTTGTAGTTGTTTAATCTTCGCTTCTAATTCTTCTTGACTCTCCTGTGAAGATTCAACAATATCCAACATCTTTTTATCGTTCTTCCTCAATTGTTCAATCTCTTGTTGTTGCTGGTTAATAACTTTCATCATTTCTGCAATCTTCTGGTTAACTGCATTCATCACATCACTCCTTACAGTAACCTGTGGTGTTGAAGCCTCAGCAACAGGAGTCTTTTTCTTGAATTTATTCAATACTCTTTCCATAGCAGCATCAAAATCAGCAAAAGGATCAACATTCTTTTCAGATGCTGATTTCTTCATCTTAGCAGTTGGGGATGTCACGGGTGTAGCAGGTTTAGAACTAGAAACTTCAGGAACTTTCTTTCCTGCAAGTAAGATCTCAACTTCTTTAGCCTGTCTTTTCTTTGGATTCTCTTTATCATCTTTCTTTGACATGGTTTTGTATTTGGGCTTCTTCTGTTTTTCACCAACCATTGGAGATCCATTGAAATCTTGTTCATCAATACCAAGACTCAGATCTATATCATCAATAGCAATTGGACTTTTCAGTCTCTGCTCCTCAATGGTTTTATTCAGACTTTCCGACTCACCAGCCACAGTGGCCTTGGGCTTGGTTTGTTTGACAGTCTCTTCACTTGAATCCCATCTTTCTTCTTCTTGAGTCTCCTCAGAATCGGCAGACTCTTCATCAACTAGCATAGTACCTTTTCTCGCTACACTTTTCTTTATCCTTGGTGTTTTCTTTGGTTGTTCACCTTCAACCTCTTTTTCTTTACCTTTCCCTTTTCCACTCTTAGCACCAACATTCACCACTTGTCGCTTCCTCTTTGCTTATGGGTTAACGTGAAACAAAGGATCATCATTGTCTGATTCACTGTTAGCATTTCTAGCTTTGTCCACAGCCGGATCCTTATAATCTGGATTAATTAAATGTCCAAACAGATTCTTGTGAGGTGGTCTTTCGTTCTCAGGAACCCCTTTGTATCCTTTCATCCTGATCAAAGTGTTCAGACTCAAATGATCTTGGACGAAAATCTGTGTAGGATCTTTTCTCAGCTTCTTATACTTCTGATCAAATATCATCTGTAGGAATCTGGGATATAATAAGAACTTCTTGTGCTTCAAACCTTTCAGAGGTTCAAGCATGTGATCCAAGATCATTCCCGACACATTAAACGGCTTGTTCAGCACTAGAGCAACCATCAACGAACTGATGCTCTTCCTCATCACGTCATAACCACCACTAACGGATCCAAAAACGTGTAACATTACATGAGCTAGATACTTAAACTGCGGACACAGTTTTCCTTTATGTAAAGCTCCATCTGTAATAGGTCCGTCATACTTCATTCGGAGAAAACATTTTCTCTGTTCAATCCAAGACAAACTTCTAGGATCTGTCGGCTCATCTTTCAGTTTCAAAGCTTTCTGAATGTCACTCTCAGTAACGATAGCAAGCTGTCCTTGAATGTTGTTTACTATGGCTGTTTGATTATCCCAATAATCCATCTTTGCATTCTTCCACAAGTCCACTTGATGATCTTTGTAGATAATAGCCGGTGTAGCTAATGCATCAATGACTCTGCTTCGTTTCAGAAAATCTACAGTTCCAAAAAATTCTGTGTGTTTCTTGACCTCGCCAAGAAATGCACAGCAGTTGTGGGCTTCCTCAAACGGCAATTCCTCTTCTGGTTCTTTCCAGTAGCTTTTCCAGAAGATCGAGCTAGTATATCTGTGTTTTGTGGTTCTGCCATTTGGAATTCTGCAAAAACAAAACACGAAAATTCATTAGAAACGGACAAAATTTGCAAAATTGAAATTTGGTTTTGAAAAGTCCACATTCGACCCATCGGGAGTTCGAATGAAGAAATTCCATGGTTCGAATGTGAAAATAAGGTTCGAATGTGAAAATTTTGTTTAAAATTGTTTATTCGACCTTAAATCCACATTCGAATCTATGAACAAGTCACATTCGACCAGAAAAGCCACATTCGACCCTTCTTGAATGGTCGAACCGCACTGTTCATATGACCAAATGTTCAAAATTCAATTCAGACCATCTAAACATGTAATTTTCATTTGTTTATCATCTAATATGACCGATTAAGCTTTTCCAACAATCAATTGTAACAATTATTTAGTTTTAGATAGTTTTTTCCAAAATCTAGGGTTCCTATCAGTTTAAACAATCAATCATGCAATCTGTGAGGTTATTATCCTAGATTTTGTTATACTCTCCCCGTAAAACTATCAACAACTAAATCCTAATCATCAATTGTGTCTAAAACATCCTTAAATTGATCCAACAGTCCAGTCTATGGTTCGAACACAATAACAATCATTCTGCCTTCATTTGTTGATGAATACCTATAAATATGGTATCAAAATGATCAGAATCAAGCAAGGATCAAAGTGATAAGGTCTAAAAATCAAAAGCAACAAGGGTTGGTTATCTCAGATTTTTGAATTTTTTTTGAATGAAGTGTTCGAATGTGCAGATAGATATATATAGGCTCCCACATTCGACCGTTTGATGAGGGCGAATGTGAAACTATTTCTACATTCGACCCTACTGAAAGGCTCGAAAGTAGAAATAGGGTTCGAATGTACAATATAACACTTGAACACTCACATTCGACCAAAACTAAAGGCTCTAATGTACAAAAAATTCCACATTCGACCCATCGAAGGGGCGAATGAAGATTGGAAATTTTGAAAATTTTACCAAATCTCAAAATCGAATCCCGTTCAATCTTCTTCACACATTTTAAGCTTCAAACATTCATCATTTCACATTTAATGATTACAAAACTCAAATTGGCTCATCAAGTTTTAGAAAACGACCATCAAACACCATTAGTTTTCAAAAATAACGCAGAAATGTAGAATCTTTTTGGTTTTTCAGAAATTTATGCTAAAACACACCTAAAATCTTTTTGAGTTTTTGTATATTTTGAACAAATGTAAAATGCAGAAATGTAAACATAAAGCAGTAAACAATTTGTGATTTCCGGTAAGAGGATCATATCAATTTTTGAGAAATCTGATCATACCATTGATCTTTAGTGTTTATTATCATTAAAGACAATGTGTGATCCAGCAATTGCTGATAATGTTATCCACATAACCTCTCATGCAGACTGTTATGCAGTGTTTGATACAGTTATTTATATTATAAACAAAATTGCCTGTGGTTCCCACGCACACGACATACTCCCGTATCAAGGAAATTTTGCACAAAGACTCAATGTAACACGTGATTATGCTTTCGTTATCTGTAATTTACAAGGTATTGAGGCACAGTGGTGTAGAGGTCAGCAAATCAATGCTGCAGAGTAATGTATGCACTCTACCAGGTTGAGGGCTTATATCAAACACGATTTGCATCAATGATTAGATACGATGCATTAGATAATCTATGATTATCGTCATACATTGAAAGTTCCTCAATTCGGTAACTTTAGGTTTTGGCACTAAAGCTCTTTTATAAAGATACCTTGTCTGATCCAGGTCCGTAAAACCTTACGACAGAAGATTAGATAGGCTATCCCCAGATAACTAATAACATAACGACCCGATACCTCCGAATTTTGTACAAAACATCCTATCAAACGAAATTACGGTATTAAGACCATATGCCCATGAGTGTTCATCCACATGACAATTCGTTTGATATGTATGTATTCAACACGCAATAATAGGTCTACGAAGCCTACCAGCACATCACATAGACTCAACACACGACTTATATAACATTTCAAATCTTTAGCATATGTCAGATCCCCACTGATGTACTATCATTTCCTTTTTTAATCCTGGAAAATCATTTTGGATTTTTCAATTTTTATGGGTTTTTAGATTTTTCAATGTTTTTGGCTTTTCTCAAAATCTAAAAACTCCCCCTAAAATGTAAAACATATTTTTGGGTTTTTGATTTTTCTGAAAAACAGTAAAAACTTTAAAATAAAGTGATAAACCTCGGTGATGATCATCTTGTTTCTCTTTTACACCATTAGCTTTTAATAAAAATTCAAATCGAGATTTATCGAAAGCTTTGGTAAAAAGATCAGCACGTTGGTAATCAGTGTGGATTTTGACCATATCAATCAACTCTTTTGCATAACAATCACGGATAAAGTGATACTTAATCCGGATATGTTTAGCTTTCGAATGATTGACCGTGTCTTTAGTTAATGCAATTGCGGCTTCATTGTCACAATGAATAGGGGTTTTTAGAAATTGCAAACCATAATCGACTATCTGCTGCTGAATCCACAGAACCTGTGAGCAACAACTCGAAGCTGCTATATATTCTGCTTCGCAAGTAGATAGTGCGACCGCTGTCTGCTTCTTGCACTGCCAGGTCATGAGCCTGCTCCCCAAGAATTGGCATCCAACCGTTGTGGATTTGCTGTCTTTGTCACAACCCTTCAGATATCGTAGGATTCACTTGACGGCTGTTAGATGGCTTTATTTTGGCTTCGACTGGAATCGTGCGCAGAGACATGTAGCGAACATTATATCTGGTCTAGATGTTGTGAGATACATCAGAGATCCGACGATTGCTCTGTATGTGAAAGGATCTGTTAGCTCCCCCTTAGCGTCAACTCCAATCCCGTGATTAGGTTGTATCGGGGTATCCATCGGCTTCGAATCTTCCATCTGGAATTGGCTCAAGACTTCAGATACATATTTGGTCTGGTGAATGAAGATGCCCATTGGCAATTGATCCACCTGCAAGCCTAGGAAAAACTGCATTTCTCCCATCGCACTCATCTCGAACTTTTCCTGCATTACTTTTTCAAATTCTCTGCATAAAAGTTCATTAGTAGATACAAAAATAATGTCACCAACATATATCTGGACGAGAAGCAAGTCGCCCTCTGTACTTTTGGTGAACAGAGAGTAGAGTCTACCAAGCCTCATTTGAATCCTTTGGACAGTAGATACGTGCTTAGCTCCTCATACCATTGGTGTGGAGCCTGTTGCAACCCGTAAAGTGCTTTGTTTAGAACGTAAACCTTATCCTGGTGGATAGGATCTTCAAAGCCTGGATGTTGACCTACGTATACCTCTTCCTTGACCACACCGTAAAGAAACGCGCTCTTGACATCCATTTGATACACCTTGAATTTCTTGTATGAGGCAAACGCTAGAAAAATACGGATAGCTTCTATACGTGCCACAGGTGCATAGATCTCATTGTAGTCTATTCCTTCAACTTGATGAAAACTTGAACTACCAATCGAGCTTTGTTTTACACGATTACGCCTCTATCATCCTTTTTACATTTAAAAACCCATTTGGTTCCTATTTTCCTCCTTCCTGGAGGTAAATCTGTTAGTGTCCAAACACCCAGTTTCTGAAACTGCAACAACTCTTCTTGCATCGCCTCGACCCAAGCATCATCCAAAAGAGCTTCCTTGTAAGTCCGCGACTCAACCTGCGAAACATAACAAGCAAAAGACCAGTCATTCTGACAACCAGATTTTTGAATTTTTGCATATAAAGCTAAAGCGCCAAGATTTTCAGGTGAGTTTGCACTACGAAGTTGTCCTCTAGTCATGACACTGCTACCAGGGTCACCAATAACTAGGGGTGTTCATCGGTTTGGTTTACGGTTTACTTGGTTTATTCAGTTCAGTTTATTCGGTTTTCAAAATTTTGTACCCCAAACCAAAAACCGAACCAAACCAAATTAGGAATATGTAAACCGAACCAAATTTAATCAAATTGAATTTGGTTTGGTTTTGGTTTAAAACCAAACAAACCGATTTCAACCAAATTGAACTAAAGTTTTTTTTCTCTAACTTATATACGTTTGTGTTCCGAAATCTGAATAGAAAGTTAGTAATTAATATAAACAAAAAAATCAAACACTGCAATATATTGTAAAAGAAAGTTTAAAAGCAAAATAAAACAAACAAATCTGGAAAATAGTATTACACACAAACACAAACATCATAGAAAAATTGGGCTTTATTTTGGGTTCAGCTTACACTTAATATTTGGGCTTATATATTATATATAGCTTATTAAATATTATTATTTTATTTAATAATCAATTAGTTTACCGTTTATTCGGTTATCCGAATAAACCAAATAAACCAAATTAAAAAAAATGTAGAACCAAAAACCAAACCAAACACCGAATTAGCAATTCGGTTTCGGTTAAAACCAAACCAAACACCAAATTCATTGTTTAGGTCGGTTTTTTCGGTTACGGTTACGGTTCGGTTTACGGTTTTTATTTGGTTTTTCTGAACACCCCTACCAATAACTTGCTCCAGCGGGTGAATACGATGAATCCGAGATTCTGGATGATCAGGTACTGGAACTCCCGTTTGAGTAGTCAAATTCTCTGCCGAATCAGATCATTACCCATGTTAGAACGATGAAGCAACATCTAGATTTGGGTTCACTGGTGATGCCTTTGTTGCCTGATCTAGAATAGCTTCTCTTGTGACTTCATCATCATCTTCCGATTTTGATGAATTAAGAGTAGTGGAAGCTTCCTGGAAAACTTCTTCTTCAACTGTAGGAACATTGGTATCATTAGAAGCTGCTGGAGGATTTATGGTGATCGGACGCACCAACGGTGAAGTCAACGCGTTTTCACAATCGTAATAAAGTCTTAGAACAGCCTCTTCAACCAAGTTATCTAGATTGAATGATTCAAAGAAGTCTTTGTAATCAAACATCCAATCTGGACCGCTTCCCTGTACGTTCCGGAGTATATTGTTGAACTTCAACATTAGCCAACTCCTCTACCTGACGAGTTCGTTTATTGATACCCGTTTGAGCGGGGTTGCATATCCAACAAAGATTCCCTCTTAAGCTTTTGGTGCGAACTTCTTAGACGGATTTAACATAGTACAAGGTGCTTCAAATGGTTCTAGATACTCCAAATTTGGCTTACGTCTGTTCAACAGTTCATAAGAAGTTTTGCCAAACTTCTTCACTGTTAACACAGGATTCAATGTGTAACAAGCTGCATAAATAACTTCATTCCAGAACATTACTGGAAGGTTAGAATCTGCAAGCATTGTTCTCGCCGGCTTTATTAGAGTCCTGTTCTTCCTTTCTGCGACACCGTTATGTTGCGGGGTATATGGAGCACTGTATTCATGATGAATTCCTTTATCTTCACAAAGAGCATCCATCTGTGCATTTTTGAACTCCTTCACATTGTCACTCCGAATTCTTTGATTTTCAAACCATTGACATTCTCTAAACGAGTGAACAGAACTTTCAAGTTGTTAAACGTGTCGCTTTTATATTGCAAGCACATTACCCACGAAAATCTAGAATAGTCGTCAGTAACCAAAAGACAGTAAAGCTCTCCGCAATGACTCTTACGCCTGACAGGTCCGAATAGGTCCATGTGCAAACGCTCAAGTGGCATTTCAACAGAGTTCACTTTCTTTGGTTTGTGGGACTGTTTGTGCTGCTTCCCCTTCTTGCAACTCACACACTTGTCATTAAGATGAAAATGATTGACATTAACGCCTTCGACAAGTCCATTCTTCACCAAATGATTCATTTTCCTGAGGTGAATGTGTCCCATTCTCCTATGCCACATAATTGATTATTTCTCTGTAGCCTTGGAGAGGAAACACGTAACCTGCCCTGAGTTGTCATTGCCTTCGACATATCAAGAATGTAAAGATTATTCACTCTTGGTGCTTTCAGCATGATCCACTCCTTTGTAATAACAAAGCCGGGTTTGAGGATATAACAAGATTTGTCATCGAAGTGAACGGAAAACTGTTTTTCACAGATTTGGCTCACACTTAACGGATTATAGTCGATTTGTTTCACATACGAAATCTTCTCAAAACTAACAATCCGTTACTCACACTTCCCTCCATCGTGATGTAACCGCCTTTATTTCCAACAAACGCTACATATCCTCCATTGATGTTCTTTATATCGAATAGCAGCGTCAAATCCCCTGTCATGTGACCAGAAGCTCCACTGTCGACAATCCAAAGACTGCTAACAGGGTGTCACACCCCGACTTTTCCCTCGTCGGTTGCGACGTTTGGTGCCTTTGCCAGCGCAGCGGAAAGTTGCATCTAAGACTCTTATTTCCTGAACGCCATTGCTAACCCTCTAGGATCCCCGATCCCATATGCCGACTACTCCAACCGTGCCGTTACCAAAGTTTAAACCTGAAAGACATACTTAAAAAGTCAACATAAAGCTGGTGAGTTCATAAGTTTTGCAGAAATAATCACACAAGTTTTTATAAAAGAGCTTCCATAAGTCTGAAAAGATCATTCCCGTTAATACTATGTCATAAGAACGTTAGCTAGACGTTAAGTGTTTTTACTACTACGGTTGGGAACCCATTACTAAACATGAACCAAAAGATGATACCAGCCCAGATGACTGGGCTACCGATGCCTCGGTAACCCGATAGGTAGAGACAATATGCACCAGCCCGGCCCCGCCGTCGAGTGGGGTTTGTGAGGCCCAATAGATCTATCCACATTTCCTCATTGTGCGTTCCAGCACATTCATGGTTTCCCCCTGGGACTTTCCATAAAAGCCGTATAGTAATATAAAGTGCCCATACTATAACATGATCTTTAAAACGATGTAAGTAGTACGCATGTTTCTTTCCCGAATGTAAAACCAGTAACAACAGGGCCGTGACACTCACGCACCCATTTCATTTTTTCAAAAACTTGTTCGTTTGGAATTCCTCAGGTTTTCATAAAAGAAGCATGTCTTCCACCCCGAAAACATTTACAAAACAGTAAAAAGTGGGGTCATGAACTCACCTTAATTTCCATGCTAAACTAGCAAACAGGCCCGAAGCTTCGACCGACTTCCTCGTGCCCTATTACAACAAAGGACACCTTAAAGTCTAACACATATAAACCTAGCCTATTATCCGGCTAAAAGATAGTTTATCTAACTATCTAACTCGTGTGTAAAACTCGAGTACTAATATGCTTTAACTCGATGAACCGATCGTGACTTATCTTACTTATGCGTTAACACACGACATAGTACCCAAGTTGCGCACTTGTCACTATTCGTGTGTACACCACGTTGGACTAATATTACGAAACGTATAACTTATCCCGAGCCGTAGCTCGTCTTATAATTATATTTTAGGAAAATATTCTTTGATGAAAATATAAGTATAGTTATTTAAAATCGATTAATAACAATATCGCTTCTTTTCCAATCTTTAAAGGTTTCAAAATATTAAATTTTTGTACAACTCTTTTCTCCAATACGCTGAGCGTTTTGTAATTCAAAATCGTTAAAATAGAAATGTTTTAGTTACTAAAATCTTTAAAGGTTGACGCAATTGACGCTCAGTAAATAATATGCATTTGTTTTGGAAATAGCGTTCGACGTTTTTCTTTAAATGTTGCAAGAAATCGTTTGTCAAAAATACTTGAAGATTGTTGATAATGAAATATACAACAAATATCGCCTTCGTTTATGCTTATAAAATTTTATAAAATTTCGGCAGAGTTTCCTCTGTTTTCGTACAAACCAGGCAACACAAGTCGCCTACAATTTTCCCAAAAATCAATATCAAACACAAGTCCACATTTTGTTTATCCACAATTCCAAATCAAACGAGACTTATACGTTTCGACGCTTTTATATAAACTACACTTATTTATATAAAGACACGACAATATATATATATATATTATAGTCCAACCAATTTAGTCCGATATCGATTTTATAAGTCACGCCTTCTAACCACTATTACCAATCGTCCGATTTAATATATAGTTACCGTTTATTATTATTATTATTCGGTTCGTTCGCGAGTCAAAACTATTTCGTTCGAATCAATATATTTATAAATATTTATAATATCCACAATAATAATAACAAACACGAATTAAAGTATACCGATTCGTACGCGCGTAAACCGGAGCCAACTCGAACCGAACCAGATCTGACCCGTTGACCAAGTTTGACCGAGCCCGAACACGAACCCAAAACCGAATCTGACCCGATTTGACAAGACCCGTAACAGACCCATCTTGACCCGAGCCGACCCATTGACCAACGAACAACCCGAGACCCGAAACCCGAAACGAACACAAATGATCCGAGACCAAAACGAGGCTCAAAATCCACAACCCGTCAGATCTGCTCACTCGAAACCAACCCACCGCCGCTGACCCGAGAAACCCGTCAAACCACCACTTGAACCACTAACCACCTCAGCCGCTGGTGACGAGGTCCAAGCCCACCTCGGCGTCCAGATCCACCCGAGACCACCACCACCTGCGGCCACCATTTTGAGCCGCCGCCGCTGCCCCTTCAACAACCACCACCAACCGGACCACTAATACCCGTCATCCACCACCCTAACCCGACCTAAACCCGCCTGAACAATCACCTACCCCCCTCGCCGCCATCTGCACAGCCCCAACAACACCACCACAAAGCACCACAGCCCGGCCCCCTTTCCGCCCGACAACCACCAACCCCCTTCGTTTCTGCTTGTTCTTGGGCCAAAAATCACCGCCGCCGCCTTCATCTTGAACCACACAACCATTCCCGTCGGATCTGTTAAGAAGGGCCACCAACACAACCCCTTTCGGGTCTGAAACCACGCGCCGCCACCTCTGTCCCCCCTTTATTTCAGCGCCGCCACCACCAACAATGGTGGTGGCCGGCCGTTTAGTTGTTCCAGAGAGAGAGAGGGAGACGAGAGAGTGAAAGAGAGGGAGTAGAGGGAGTTTTAGAGAGAGAGTAGAGAGAGAGGCAGATGTAGCGGCAGAAATGGGGAAGAAGAAAGAGGATTAGGAGCTTTTATAGGTAGGGTTTTTGGTAGGTAGGTTAATACCGCGTATCTAACCCGTTTTAAACGTAAACGTCTCGATTTCTATTTAGGCTCCATAAATAAATTATAAAAATTGGTCGGTTTTGTTCGAAATACAAAACCGGGCATAAATATAAATATTTTCGATGTCCGACGCGTGTTTTCAGAACACGCGTTTAAATCGCGTTAATTAAATCGGTCGCAGTTCCAATTGTAAAAACGGTCAGTAAACTTCCGAAACTTTATAATTAACAATATTTAAAATAAATATTTAATTTTTAATAATAAAAATCGCGTCAATGTAGATCGGAAGTTGCCGGGTGTCACATCTTCCCCATGTTACAGAAATTTTGTCCTCAAAATTTGAGGTAGGATAATATCCAAGAATCAATGGTAGTACGACAAAAATAGTCAACGGACTTGCCGGTACAAATGGCACGAAATAAAGTTTCAGAACCAACTGGATGCAAAGTGTAAACAATAACTTTGTCAACAAACACTATTGACGCACCTCAAACGAAACAACTAGTGCACCAACTTTTTCATTACACACCACAAGGTGTGTCTGCATTTAAGGCAATGACAAACACGTTGATGAAAGTGAGACATGTCAATAAAAATCATTCATCATTCCAAGTCGATTGAATATTCACCGCAAGGTGCTGTATCAAATTCCAATAATTCGATTCAACTGAAATGTCGACTTTAAAGAAACTCGTCGACGAAGTATCAAAAGATCCATTGCCCACAATGGCCTGACACATCAAGATTAGAAAACAAGCATTACGAGCAACGTAATGATAAAACAAATCACTAATGAAACAATCGTTTGATGCGAAGCCCTACAATGGACCTTCACAGGTTTAGAGAATTCAAACATGCAATAGTTGACACGTGTACAAAAATACGTGTCTAACTCTGTGGAAAAAATAAGGAATCAACAAAAATTAGATTCCTTTACGATAAAATGTTGAAGACCACAAACACAAAAGAAGAGAGATGTAAATCGTGTCCAAAGATATAACTAGGTTCTAAAACAGGAACCTTAGAAGCTCAAGAAACAAGATCATCAAGATCTTAAACTGGTTTTAGAAAAGCAAGGTCACAAATGACACGAACAGGGGAGAATTGGCAATCACGTCCGTACAACAAAATAATGAAAAACCCTTATCCATTATTTATATATATATATATAAATATATAAAACAACATAATAGTATAGATACCCTCACGATAGATGTCTTTAGAATCATCAAGTGCCTGTAAATCCGCAATAACGTGACGTCTGCGTTATCAAAAATTTACCTCACCAGATCATCCTATCAACCTCCATCATAAGTTATATCACGAGCACTCGTTACATTCATATAATAACACGTATATATATATCATAATATAATGTTCGCCGTGTGCGCCACTTTTCCGAGTGCTCTTCTCGTCCGCATTCCAGCTTCGCAGCATCATCGGCAGAATGAGGTGCCTCATCAAGATGTTTCCGACCCAAATCGACCTTGACGTCATAGCTTACCCCGAACACGGGATGCGAGACCACGGATGCTACAACAATCCCTTTGCCAACTCGTCCAACTAACATGACACGTGTGAGCGTTATAGATACGTCCATGCTTGAGTCGACAACCATTGGCGATACGTTTTATTAACGAAACGTACTTATATATATACTTTACGTAAATGCACACGATATATAAGCAAGTAAATTGTTCCTCATACTAAGAAACAATGACTCAGCTAACTCTATGTGAATAACCACTCTGATATCTAAAGCAATGACTCGCCAGTCACCAGTGAGGTATGCCTAACCACCACGTGTTATTATCCTTTCTATATACCACTATAGAAAATACCGACTTCCTATTCACATAAGAAAATAAATGTTCCTCGCGCCGAAGGAATGTACGCTGAGCTAGTGTGATACACTAATAGTCATGCAACAGATTTGGCAACGGTTGGAATTCCAGTTCCTAGGCGTTCGTACTAAATATCATGTCTTAGAAATTTTTGGTCCCAACTTCAAAACAAACTCAGGTTAAAGCCTAGATATCTACCCAGACACCTAGTTCGCTAAAACCTATGGCTCTGATACCAAACTGTCACACCCCGACTTTTCCCTCGTCGGTTGCGACGTTTGGTGCCTTTGCCAGCGCAGCGGAAAGTTGCATCTAAGACTCTTATTTCCTGAACGCCATTGCTAACCCTCTAGGATCCCCGATCCCATATTCCGACTACTCCAACCGTGCCGTTACCAAAGTTTAAACCTGAAAGACATACTTAAAAAGTCAACATAAAGCTGGTGAGTTCATAAGTTTTGCAGAAATAATCACACAAGTTTTTATAAAAGAGCTTCCATAAGTCTGAAAAGATCATTCCCGTTAATACTATGTCATAAGAACGTTAGCTAGACGTTAAGTGTTTTTACTACTACGGTTGGGAACCCATTACTAAACATGAACCAAAAGATGATACCAGCCCAGATGACTGGGCTACCGATGCCTCGGTAACCCGATAGGTAGAGACAATATGCACCCGCCCGGCCCTGCCGTCGAGTGGGGTTTGTGAGGCCCAATAGATCTATCCACATTTCCCTCGTTGTGCGTTCCAGCACATTCATGGTTTCCCCCTGGGACTTTTCATAAAAGCCGTATAGTAATATAAAGTGCCCATAGTATAACATGATCTTTAAAACGATGTAAGTAGTACGCATGTTTCTTTCCGGAATGTAAAACCAGTAACAACAGGGCCGTGACACTCACGCACCCATTTCATTTTTTCAAAAACTTGTTCGTTTGGAATTCCTCAGGTTTTCATAAAAGAAGCATGTCTTCCACCCCGAAAACATTTACAAAACAGTAAAAAGTGGGTGTCATGAACTCACCTTAATTTCCATGCTAAACTAGCAAACAGGCCCGAAGCTTCGACCGACTTCCTCGTGCCCTATTACAACAAAGGACACCTTAAAGTCTAACACATATAAACCTAGCCTATTATCCGGCTAAAAGATAGTTTATCTAACTATCTAACTCGTGTGTAAAACTCGAGTACTAATATGCTTTAACTCGATGAACCGATCGTGACTTATCTTACTTATGCGTTAACACACGACATAGTACCCAAGTTGCGCACTTGTCACTATTCGTGTGTACACCACGTTGGACTAATATTACGAAACGTATAACTTATCCCGAGCCGTAGCTCGTCTTATAATTATATTTTAGGAAAATATTCTTTGATGAAAATATAAGTATAGTTATTTAAAATCGATTAATAACAATATCGCTTCTTTTCCAATCTTTAAAGGTTTCAAAATATTAAATTTTTGTACAACTCTTTTCTCCAATACGCTGAGCGTTTTGTAATTCAAAATCGTTAAAATAGAAATGTTTTAGTTACTAAAATCTTTAAAGGTTGACGCAATTGACGCTCAGTAAATAATATGCATTTGTTTTGGAAATAGCGTTCGACGTTTTCTTTAAATGTTGCAAGAAATCGTTTGTCAAAAATACTTGAAGATTGTTGATAATGAAATATACAACAAATATCGCCTTCGTTTATGCTTATAAATTTTATAAAATTTCGGCAGAGTTTCCTCTGTTTTCGTACAAACCAGGCAACACAAGTCGCCTACAATTTTCCCAAAAATCAATATCAAACACAAGTCCACATTTTGTTTATCCACAATTCCAAATCAAACGAGACTTATACGTTTCGACGCTTTTATATAAACTACACTTATTTATATAAAGACACGACAATATATATATATATTATAGTCCAACCAATTTAGTCCGATATCGATTTTATAAGTCACGCCTTCTAACCACTATTACCAATCGTCCGATTTAATATATAGTTACCGTTTATTATTATTATTATTCGGTTCGTTCGCGAGTCAAAACTATTTCGTTCGAATCAATATATTTATAAATATTTATAATATCCACAATAATAATAACAAACACGAATTAAAGTATACCGATTCGTACGCGCGTAAACCGGAGCCAACTCGAACCGAACCAGATCTGACCCGTTGACCAAGTTTGACCGAGCCCGAACACGAACCCAAAACCGAATCTGACCCGATTTGACAAGACCCGTAACAGACCCATCTTGACCCGAGCCGACCCATTGACCAACGAACAACCCGAGACCCGAAACCCGAAACGAACACAAATGATCCGAGACCAAAACGAGGCTCAAAATCCACAACCCGTCAGATCTGCTCACTCGAAACCAACCCACCGCCGCTGACCCGAGAAACCCGGTCAAACCACCACTTGAACCACTAACCACCTCAGCCGCTGGTGACGAGGTCCAAGCCCACCTCGGCGTCCAGATCCACCCGAGACCACCACCACCTGCGGCCACCATTTTGAGCCGCCGCCGCTGCCCCTTCAACAACCACCACCAACCGGACCACTAATACCCGTCATCCACCACCCTAACCCGACCTAAACCCCGCCTGAACAATCACCTACCCCCCTCGCCGCCATCTGCACAGCCCCAACAACACCACCACAAAGCACCACAGCCCGGCCCCCTTTCCGCCCGACAACCACCAACCCCCTTCGTTTCTGCTTGTTCTTGGGCCAAAAATCACCGCTGCCGCCTTCATCTTGAACCACACAACCATTCCCGTCGGATCTGTTAAGAAGGGCCACCAACACAACCCCTTTCGGGTCTGAAACCACGCGCCGCCACCTCTGTCCCCCCTTTATTTCAGCGCCGCCACCACCAACAATGGTGGTGGCCGACCGTTTAGTTGTTCCAGAGAGAGAGAGGGAGACGATAGAGTGAAAGAGAAGGAGTAGAGGGAGTTTTAGAGAGAGAGTAGAGAGAGAGGCAGATGTAGCGGCAGAAATGGGGAAGAAGAAAGAGGATTAGGAGCTTTTATAGGTAGGGTTTTTGGTAGGTAGGTTAATACCGCGTATCTAACCCGTTTTAAACGTAAACGTCTCGATTTCTATTTAGGCTCCATAAATAAATTATAAAAATTGGTCGGTTTTGTTCGAAATACAAAACCGGGCATAAATATAAATATTTTCGATGTCCGACGCGTGTTTTCAGAACACGCGTTTAAATCGCGTTAATTAAATCGGTCGCAGTTCCAATTGTAAAAACGGTCAGTAAACTTCCGAAACTTTATAATTAACAATATTTAAAATAAATATTTAATTTTTAATAATAAAAATCGCGTCAATGTAGATCGGAAGTTGCCGGGTGTCACACAGGGCTAGCTGGAGCTCCCTACGCATATCAAGAAAATCATTAGTTCTTTCGGGGGACCCAAGCCTGTTTGGTCTTGGGTCTTTGAACATTGGATTTCAAAGATTCATTCACACAAACATTTGAATTTGAATCGATCTTTTTCTGATCTATCAATTTTTTCTCACTTTAAGGTTTTTCAGTAACCTTTGAGGTAGAAGCTCCCGGAGAACCCACCGGTGACCAAGATTGTTCCGAATGTTTTAGAATCCTGATCTGAGATTTTGGAGTCTCAGATGGTTTCTTTATATCTTTCTTGAATGAAACCTTCTTAGTCACCTTCTCTGATTTAACAGAGACAGGTCCAACTGAGGATTTAACATCAGGTTTTGTAAGAACCTTTTGTTTATCAACAGTTGAGTTCACCACTGGTTTCTTCAATGGTTTTTCCATAGCAATCCGGTTACGACGATCATATGCAAATTGACGATCATCCCTTCTTTGAAAATAACGACTTTGATTGTAAAATGGTGTTGGTTGAGGGACAAAACGTCTTTGAGGATAACAATGATTGTCGACTGGACTTCTGTATGTCTGCTTCATCTCAACTTCGTGCCTTTTACGCCTCACGTACGGGAAGTGAGCAAGTAAATGCCCTCTTTCCCCGCACTTGAAACATGCACAGTATTCCTCAAAAACATTCTTGGCATTCGACTTAGCATAAGAAGTGATAGGATATTGATCATCCACACACTGGGGATGGAACAGCCTTGTAGTTTGCACTACTAGGTTGTGAGGGTTCTTCAATGATATGGTCAACCACATAAGCAATGTGTTTGTAACTTTCTAGCTTTTTGTTGACCTTTTCAGCAAAGCATTTGATGGTTGCCATTTCTAATTTAGTTTCTTCAAGTTCATTGATATAAATGTTTATGGCAAGTTGTTTTAAAGAAAGAGTTTTCTTAAGATCAGAAATGTCCTTTTAATAACCATCAAGCACTTTATTAAACTCATGTGCTTCTTTGCTATAAGAGTGACAGTTGATTCTAGCACTCTCAAGTTGAACCCTGAGTTGCTTGTTTTCCTCTGTCAATCTATCACAAGTTCCACAATATTTATCACTGTTCATATCTATTGTGGATTCAGAACTTACCTGTTTCGGAGGATCAGTCATCGCCATCAAAGCAAAATGCACTTCCTTTCCAGCAAAGAACTTGGAGTAGTCAATCCTTGTGAAAGTGTCATCAACTATGCATGATTTCCGAGTCATAAGAAAATCAGCTTCGGCCAGAAGTTGATCAATATCATCATCTAATGAATTGATACTAGCTTCCGAATCTGGCTCACTCTCCGAATCAGAATATACCGAATCGCGCTCATCAGAAATATCAGTGACAGAATCAAGAATCATTCCTGAAGTCTTCACATCATGTGATTCTCCAACAGAAATATCAGCTTCATCTACCATCTCCTCAATCTTTACTTCAGAAACCTTCTCTGTCTCCAAAACATCTCCAACTATTACCGGCTCCTCTAAATCAATTTTCTGAGCAACACAAGCTACATTCCCAGCAATAATTTCTTCAACACCCAGTTGCATCCCAGTCCAGTCAAAACCTTCATCTTTTTGGATCACCAAAGCCTGATTTTGGTTTTCGGTTTTTGTTTGGCTATTTTGTGTGGAAATTGGAATAATGGTTCTGGTTGGATTATGTGGTGTTTGAGTTTGAGTCTGGTTAGGTGTATTTGTTTGTCTAGTAGAGTTATTTTGTGAGGTGTTTTGTCAGTTTTGGTAATTGTTTTGTGATTGATAGTTATTGTTGTTTTGGCTTTGATAGGTTACCTGATTCTGAGATTGACGGTTTTGGTAATTTGTGTTAAAAGGATTTCTATTACCTTGTTGAGCTGGCTAGGTGCATTCCCTCTTGAAGTGACCTTTACCACCACAGTTAAAACAAGTGACTTTGGCTTTGTTGAAGCCATATGTGGTATTAGGTGAAGTAGACAGATCAGTTCTTCCTGTCTTCTCAATAAACTCAGTTGTTCATCTTATAACACTTGCGAACGCCCACTGAATATCAATAAGCTCCATCTCCTCCTTATCAGTTTGAGCATAGTCTTCACTGGTTAGATTGTTGTTACCAATTTGACTAGCCACCAAACCATTGTATGAAGCTACCATTGCAAAAACTAATGCAACGTGTTGCTGAGCAACTTCAACTGTAACATTATTCATGTTGGAAATTTCCAACACTACTTGGCTTTGATTTGGTTGATTTGGGTTCATTTGAGGAATGTAAGGTTGTTGTTGAGGTTGATTCATGCTAGCTGTATAACATGTTGATTGTTGCATTGGTGAAAAAGGTGGAATGTAAGAGGTAGTGTATGATGGTGGTGTGTAGGATGAAATTTGAGCAAGATAGTTTATCGGGGTTTTAGGTGGCTCCATAACACTTGAAACACAACCAATGTGTGGTGCAACAGTACCACTAACACTAGAACTAGTCAAAGTAGAAGATGTACCACCATAATATAACTCCGGATTCTGAGGAAATTGTGATCTTTTTGCTTTCCTCTTCTCTTCCAACTCTTTGTTCTCCAGCTTTTGAATAAACTCATTGATGGTCCAATATTGATAAGCATCTTTCTCCTTTAGGACCTCAATATGTTGGTTCTAATACGGTGGTAGAGAATCATCAAATTTGTCTACCAACGCAGACATTGGAATCTGAATCTCATAATTTGACAACTCCGTCAAAAGATGACAATATCTGGGAATAAGCTCCTTTAGAGCCTCATTTCCGACATAGCTGAAGTTCTCAAATTCTTTCTTCAACTCTTCAATCCCCAACTTCCTAGATTTCTCGTTACCATCATGACGATTCTTCAACATATCCCAAAGCTGTTTGGAAGTATTACATGATCCAAACTAGTGTAAAAGATCAGTAGTGATAGCTTGAGATAGTTGGGAGAACGCCTTCTTCTCCACCGCAAACTTCTTCTTTTCATCCTCAACTAAACTCTCTAGAGGAATTGGTTCACCTGTATTCTCCAGCACCAGTGCAACATATCCCTTAGAAATCATTTGCCATGCCTCAGTACCTTCTAATCCCATTCCCTCTAAGTGAATCTTGAACTTTTTCTGCCATTGGTTGTAGTCTATCATCTCCATCAGCTTCGGTGGACGACTCCCGCTACCTAAAGACAAATCATTTATTAGAGTAGAAATAGCATTGGTAGTTTGAGAGAGTACCGCGGCTGCTGCAACTCCCCAATAATCATTCATGGGTTGTTGTGGAGGTTGAACAACGGTCTGTGGCATCGAACTAGTCATTGCGAGGTAATTGATCGGCTGAGATGGTTGACTGTTCGTCTTCTGTGCAGCTACAGTCCAAGGATCCATGGTAACGTGTTGTTGTTTTGTAGTATTAGGCCTAGGTGTTGTTGGAAAGCTCCACATATCGTCTATGAAGTTCGGAATGCGAAACACTTAGAAAAATTTTCAATCAGACTCTACGTTCGACCCTTATTCACAAGCGTGGGTTCGAATGTGGAAAAGTTCCAGGTTCGACCCTTTATACAGACTCGAATGTAGAAAATGTAAAACCTTGACTCACTTTCGACCGTCTAATACCCACGTTCGACCTCCCGTAAGGTCGAATGTAAACCACTTGGTCGAATGTACAAACACTACCCACACAGTTTCTAGGTTTGACCTAAGAAGACCACTTTCGACTAGTAAATCCTAGGTTCGACCTTCGAAAATTACACGTTCGACCCTTCTCTCCTAGGTTCGACCTCGTTCATTTGAAAAACGGTTATTATTTGAAAATCAGTTATTTTGATCCCAATTTTTCAAAAGTTGATGGATTTTGATGATGTTTTGCATGTTTTGCTTCGGAATTGATTTGGAACAACTTTAATGAAGAGAATTCATGATTTTATCCGTATAAACTAGTCCGAATCAATCAATTTTCATCAAAAACCATTGTTCATTCAAAACAGAAAAATTTTGATCAATTTTGGGTCCAAATCAGTTCAAAAACTATCAAGTCGTAGTTGTATGATCTGTATAGGCTGTGATACCACTTTGTTATGGATCGTTTTGATAAAAAAACAAGTTAGTTGATCATACAAGTCTACCAATTTAGGTGCTGAATACCTAAATCAGTTACGAAATGATAGCAATGTAATCAAAACACGCAATTTACCTTTTCAATTTCCATTTCATTAATAAACACTTGATAAAAGCTTTACAATTGATGTTTACAATGAAATATATTAGATTCAAACTTTCCTAGAACACCTAGAGAGAATTCAGATCGAACGGGATAGACAAATGACAAAAAGTTAACTTGAAAATGAAAATCAGAATATATATAGGCCTGAACATTTGCCCCTTCGATAGGGTCGAATGCGCAGGTTCGCCCCCTAATATGGACGAATCAGCACATTGTCTTCAAACTTCCATGTTCGACCTGTAATCCCCACCTTCGACCTTCCATTTCTACATTCGCCCTTCCAAATCCCACTTTTGCCCCTACGTATTCACAAAAACAACTTTAATTGTACAATCCAATAGCACTAGTCGCAAAACGTGCATCAACACCTGGTTCCTTCTTACGCTTCTTACGTTAATGAACTTTGTATCGTATACTTTCTCAATAAATTAACTTTGGCTCTAAATAAAAGATAAATAGAAACAAATGTGGTACTAATTAGCCATCCATGATCAGCATGAATCATGAGTTGATTGACACATATCATTCCCCACCGCTTCAAAATGTTCTTATCCTCAAGAACGGAACGAGTTTTCCATGGTGGCCGACATTTGGTCCTCTGCGCAGCATTCAGAGTGGTTTTATTGAACCGCCATGGTGGATGCCACTCAAACACTCGAACAACATCTTCTGCCGGTCTTGTTATCTTCTTGTTCACATGTACCTTCGCAGCTAGTTGCATGGAGTTCCTAATGTTCATAGGATCACAAATTATGGCAGAAACAATGGTGACCTTTGCAATGGGTTTCATAGATATTGGTTTTGGAGCGGATGGTGGTGATGCATGTGGTGTTACAGCGGAAACCGGTGGTGGCACGGGAATGGAAATTGGTGTTGCGATGATGGAAACGGTTGGAGGTGGTGGTACGGTTGCGACAGTGGGTGGTTGATAAGGTGTTGTTCTTGAAAGACGGTATTGTTGGCTATGTGGCGAACCACTTGGTTGTCACAAAAAGGTTGGTAGGAAAAGTCAAGTTGATGTCGAGTTCCTTGAGAAGCCATCACATCCATAGAACTTCACTTGCAGGTGTAGCCATGGCTAAGTATTCAACTTTTGCTGATGATATGGATACAACATATTGTTTCGTGGTCATCCATGATGCCAATGCACCACCAAGAATGAGAAGATAACTGGTTCTTGATCTTCTTATGAAGGGACACCCAAGCCAATCTGAATCGCAAAAGGCAACGAGCTCAGTTCCACCTTTTCTTGGCAAGATAATTCCTTGTCTGGTAGTGGCCTTTAGCTACCGAATGACCCTATTGATGGTGTCAAGGTGACTTTGTCGAGGGTCAGAGATGAATTGGCATAGCACATTGACTGTGCAAGCTATGAATGGCCTTGTGGCATGCAAGTATGAAAGTCTTCCCACCAAACCCCCATATTGGCCAACGTCCACATTTGGTTCTTTCTCGCCTCTCTCAAGTTTTAGGCTTTGTTCAATAGGGAAAGTGGTTGGTTTACACCTAACATCCCAATGTCCTCTAGGATATCTCATGTATGTTTTCTTTGACTTAGAACCAAACCTTATGATGTTCTCGCTACCTTGATTCAAAGTAAGTAGTTTAGAGTGCCAATATCTTTTTGCTAAATTTTTCATCGAGGAACGCCTTCTCTTCTTGGATATTAGACATGTTATTTCCCACAATAATAACACCATCCACATAAATCAGAGCCACGATATATACATCCCTTACTTTGTAAATGAAAAGTGAGTGATCGACTTTGGATTGTTTAAAGTTCAAACTGAAAAGTACCAATTTACAAGAAGCTTGCTTGAGTCCATAGAGTGACTTTTGTAATCAGCACACACCCTAGTTCGTTGTATTTAGAAAAACCTTATGGAACTTCCATGTAGACTTCCTTGTCTAGATCCTCGTGAGGAAAGCGTTATTGACATCAAGTTATGGAACTTTCATGTAGTCTTTCTTAACGCAAACAACTAATAATGTTCTCACGATCACTAGTTTGGCTACCTGTGCAAAGGTGTCATGGAAGTCAACTCCTTCGGTTTGTGAGTAGCCTTTAGCAACAAGATGAGCTTTATATCTCTCTACCTCTCAGTTTGGCTTGTGCTTGATCTTATATGCCCACTTCAAATCAATATCACGTCTTCCTTTGGGTAATGGTTCAAGCGTCCTTGTCCCATTTTCTTCTAATGCTCGTATTTCCTTCTTCATTGCTTTTATCCACTTCTCATCCTGCATATCCTAACTTACAATGCTTTGGCTCATCATTGGCACTAATGGTCGATAAGAGTTCATTGTGAGAGTTACATAATTTATTATAAGAAATGTAGTTAGCAATAGGGTGTACCATTGAGGCTTCTTGATCTGATGCTGGTTGTGTCGGGTTTATTGATGGAGATTCACCACATAATCATTTGATCGCTTTGGTTGGGAGCGGTTTCATTTTTCTATACCTCCATTTTTTTCATTATTTGTTGAAATGGTTTCAACTTGGGCTTATGTTTCTTGCTCGACTATGGATTCTTCCTGATTAGGAAGATTTTCATGTGCCACACTCTCAGTCCCTTCAGTTAGGTCTTCATTGTTTTGGAGATTGCTGAGAGATCCATCTCCTTGTTGTTCATTGTTGGGCCCTATCTTTTCATTGGTTTCAACTTCATCATTGAAAATTGGTTGCGGCAGCCCAATTGGTGTTTCTAGCTCCTCGCAACTTTCTATATTTTGTTTGACACCAGAAAAAGGGAAAGTGATTTTCATAGAATTTTGTGTGCCTTGAAATAATTATTTTATAGTTTTTCAAATCATATATCTTATACCCTTTTGTTCCAGTTGGATATCCAAAAAAAAAAAAAAAACTCTAGGTCTACCTCTACTTGAACTTATCTCCCCTTGTTTTGTTTCTTTTATAATATACTAGACAACACAAGACTCTCATGTAGTTCTATTCGGGATTTTGATTGAATAATAATTCATATGGTGTTTTTATATTTAAAACTTTTGGTGGTAGCCGATTAATGATATAAGCCAACATTCACCCCAAAATATTTTTGGCAATTTCGCCTCAAATCTTAAGGCACGAGCCGTTTAAAGAAAGTGTCAGTATTTTCGTTCCACCACCCCGTTCTATTGAGGTGTGTGTGGACAAGTCGTTTCTAACAAAATTCCTTGTTTTGAATAAAAATCAATCATAAACGTGGATGTGAATTCTCCTCCGTTGTCATACCTTACCCCTTTTACGGATATTCCAAATTGATTTTGGACCATTTTGCGAAAGGCTTGTAAGCACATGGCTGCATCGCTTTTGTGTTTGATTAGATAAACCCATACTGGCCTCCTTAAATCGTCAACTATAGTTAAAAAATAGTTTTCGCTAGAAATAGAAGATACACGATATCTACCCCAAACGTTGAAGTGCAAAAGTTTAAAACAACCATATGTTTTAGTTTTGCTAATATGGAAGGTAAGTTTGGTATGTTTGGCTTTTTCACGAGAACCACAAAAAATATTCATAATAGGAGAGATGTTTCTAGGGGTGAGCAATAAACGGTTCCGAACCGCGAAAACCGTGAAACCGACCCGAAACCGCTAGAACCGAACCGAATTAATGTTATAGGTTCCGGTTCCGGTTCTCATATTTTGGCATAATCGGTTCCCGGTTCGGTTCCGGTTAGAACCGACGGATCCGGTTAAGAACCGTTACCGTTTTGAATTAAATTAAATATTTAAATATTCTATTATTAGTTTGAAATAGAATGTGTTGTTTCTTTCTTTATAGTTCTTAACACTTTTAAATTGTTTTTACTTGGTAGGAATGTAGAGTATTGCCTTATGTGATGGTGAGCAGTCAGCACAGCTTGTTCTGACCCGTTTAATCTGTATAAAAAGAATGATCTGATCCGAACAAAACATATTTTGATACATAAACTCCTATACTTTTAGTAACCATGGTTAACACAAACTGTTGATAATTTTTTTAAGAAAAATCATTCTTTTTGTTTATTTTTTTATTTAATTGTTAATGTTAATTTTAGGATTTTATTGACAACCGGTTTCGATCGAGAACCGTTTCATGAGAACCGTTTCACCCGGTTCCGGAACCGAACTGTTTAGTAATTATCGGTTCCGGTTCCGGTTCTCATATTTTGGAATAAACGGTTCGCGGTTCGGTCCGGTTCGATTCGGTTCGGTCCGGTTCTGAACCGTTGCACAGCCCTAGATGTTTCTAAGAAAGTCTACTTTAGCTAATATACCATTTGACACATGACCAAGCCTCATGTGCCATATATCAACCGTAGTCGTCAAAGTCCTTCTCATGTTCCCAATGAGGCAATGAGCCCCATCCAGTATTAACCCTTTCGACACTTATGCCCACCAATAAAGGTCCTCGAACGAAGCTCCTGCAGTCCTGCATAAGACTGACTGTAATGGGGCTCTATATATAACGCCATCATCCAACGTGGACCAAAATGGCGCCCCCCACACCGCTACGGGGCTCCATTTTTCAAAAATGTGCAAGGGCTCTATAAATATAACGCCATCCCTCCTTTTGCCCCCTCCAATCAGAGATCACCCTCTCTCTCTATTTTATTATTATTTTAATTTAAAAGATATAATAAAATATTAATAGGGGCTTTATATATAAAGCCCCCTTTCTGATTAGTCCACGTGACAGCTGAGTCAGCATGGAGAGAGAAACTGAAAAAGGGCTTTATATAAAGCCCCCCATGGTCTAACACAAAAATCTGGAAAAAAAAAAAGTCACTGCCCAATATAGATTTTAGTCAATTGGCTCACCGACAAGAGGTTAATATTAAATTTTGGGACATATAAAACGTCATAAATTCTACTTCCACCTGGTAATGTATAAGCACCCTTACCCGCAACCGGAATGGAATCTCTGGTTGGGATGATAACCAGTGTATCAAAAGATTTTTTTCTTTTGTTTTCAAGAGGATTGGCCATGTGCGTTATGTGTTCCGTGGCACCCGAATCCACACCCCAATCATCGTCATTACCATATGTACATTCCATGTTAGCAATTTGAGTTTTGTAATCAGTAGGTTTATACCTGCTCTAATACCATAATATAAATGATGGTATCAAAATGTTTTTTTATTCTATTGTTTTCGATTAATCACCAAAAGGAAAACAAAAGCAGTAAATAAATACATTGTAAAAAATAACAAGGTATCAAGATTATCAACTAAACAACATTCAAATCTTAACCGATTAAACTCAAGAACCAAAGAAATACAGAAACAACAAAATCCTTACAAAATAACACGAAACCAGAACAAGATGTTCAAGGTTAAAACCGTAATCCAGTAGGTATGGGAGAAAACTTGAGAGGAAAAGAAGAAACAAAAGAAAAATAATCTGATGAATGAATAAAGAGAGAGAAGCACAACGTATTTATTCTTCACTCACAAACACACCATCCAAGATAATCAGACGGCCAGGATTAGAGAAATAAGAGCTGATCAACGACTATTATCGAGTGTATTTGTTTGACATGGATCCAGTACCAAGCCACAATGGGCTGCTCACAATGGGCCAAAGCAGCTGAATCACAAATAAGCCCAAGACACCTTATAATATGATAGCAAATTGAACACGCTACGGATAGATAATTTGAAATTAAAATGAAACGGATAGATCTAACGGATTCTTGTGATACAGAAAAACCACACAAAAAACGATTAGGGCAAACTAAACGCGAATCAAGATACAAATACACTACTTGACTCTAATTTAGGTTCCAAGAACACCATCCAAGATGCCACTCTTGAACTAGCATGGAAACAATTAATCAACCTCAAAATCCATTGAGATAAATTAACCAAAAGAGAGAAACTCTCATTCATAAACTAAAACTCACTCCTCATTACTCATAGTTTCATACGTACATAAAGGCTAATGCATGATATCGCCCACTAAGCTATTTTTTTTAGGAAACTAAATAACTGACAAGTAAATAAAATTATACTAATTAATTGCAAAAACTAAAAAAAAGGAAATGGGCAGTACTGCAGTAGCATAAGCAGATCGTGAGCTAGAGGGTTTTGAGTGTGATCCATGATCCACATGGGTCAAATGGATCCACATTGATAATCCATGAAGCTCCATGTGTCTATCATAATAATTATGGACTTAAAGTTGGAGTTGGACTGGCTTATCTCTTGATCATAATCTTGAATCCAATAATCTTGCAACCAGCATCAATACTCGAACACAGCAACATCAACACTCGAACATCAATACTCTCTAATCCTTAGCTCTAATCAACACAACCTGAAACCAAAAGTCTTATGCAACATATTAAAGCATTTGTCATAACAAGATATTAAATTGAACAAAGCAGAATGATACATTTTAACATACATGAGGTTGATGTACAAAATAAAGAAGGATAGCCATGAATAACTGAATAAGGAGCTGATTGTGCATAAAAGGAGAAGTTGTCTTATCCACACACCCCAACAGAACGGGGTGGTGGAACAAAAATAAGGAGACGAGTGTGCATAAAAGGAGAAGATGACAAATAGGCTCAATGAACCGGCCCAAAAAACGCATCAAAACCAAAACAAAAATAAAAAAATAATAATAAAAAACCGGTTCAACTGTCTCCATCTCCGGTCCGACCGTCGGGTCGCCGGGTCAAACACTGGGTCATTACATTCCCGGTCCAACCTATCAACCAAGACCAGTCAGGAGTTCGTTTCCCGGTCCGCCCGGTCGGACCAGCCGAATTTAAAAACATTGCTTATTGATGATTGTATGGGAATATGGAAACGACTTGACCATATATTTTATATTCACATGCTTCTTGTTTGGCTTTGAGTGGGTGCACAGTTGGGTCCACTATTGCACACGAGAAGGACTTTTTTTTTTATTATTATTATAAGGATTAACATATTTTGTGCATTTTTTTCTTGGTATTCCAGGTGTCCGAGTAAACTTGACAAGGAAACTGAGTATGTTTTGTCTCATTTAACCATTATTTCCTATTTTCAAGGTGTTTTAATAGAAGTTACTTTTTATTTATCACAGTTATTGGGGTTGGATCTGCAGTACTATCATTTCTGGTTGTTTCTGGAATATATTGTCTTTTAAAACAACCATCGAGCAATTGTCTAGCCTCATTAAAGCAAAAAACTGAGGACGACAAAAATATTGAGGCCTTTATCAAGCAATATGGTTCCTTAAGTACGCAAAGGTACAAGTATAGTGATATCAAGAAAATGACAACCTCATTCAAAGTTAAATTAGGACAAGGTGGTTTTGGACAAGTCTTTAAAGGAAGGCTATCCGACGGTCGACCTGTAGCAGTTAAAGTTTTAAATTCATCAAAAGCAAATGGACAAGAATTCATTAATGAAGTTGCAAGCATTGGTAGGACTTCCCATGTTAACATTGTTACTCTCTTGGGATTTTGTTTCGACGATAGAAAGAGAGCTCTTGTATATGAGTACATGCCAAATGGATCATTAGAGAAATATATTTATACTCAAGAACCTATGGGGACAAATGAACATATTGGAGTGGAAAAAATGTATGAAATAGCCCTTGGAATAGCATCTGGTCTTGACTATTTGCATCGTGGATGCAATACTCGGATTTTGCATCTTGACATAAAGCCACATAACATCCTCCTTGATGAAGATTTATGTCCCAAGATAGCAGATTTTGGGCTTGCTAAGTTGTACTCGAGGAAAGAGAGTATTGTTTCTATGTTCGAGGCTAGAGGAACGATAGGTTATATTGCCCCTGAAGTTTACAATAATAACTTTGGAGGTGTCTCTCATAAATCCGATGTGTATAGTTATGGAATGTTGCTACTAGAAATGGCGGTTGGTGGAAGAAAAAATGTTGATGTTGGTGTTGGCTTTGGGTGTACTAGTGACATATATTTTCCTGACTGGATCTATAGTCGTCTTCAAAACAATGACTTCCTATTAGATACGATAGCGACTACAAAGGAAAATGATTATGCAAGAAAGTTGACAATAGTAGGTTTGTGGTGCATACAACCTGCTCCAAATCAGAGGCCATCTATTAATGAAGTGACAGAAATGTTAGAGGGAAGCATGGAAGCATTGGAAATCCCCCCAAAACCCTTCTTTTCTTCTCCACCACGATCCCAAGCCACAATACATAGTACCTCAGAAAGCATACAAGAGAACTCATATACTGCCATTTAATCTCATTATTTTAAACATAATTGAAGTTTTCTAATATATAGGCACTTCATGTGCCCACCATGGACTTATCTGTACTTTAAACCTCAAAATATTCACCCTTACCAGCATTAAGCTTGGTGATTCCGGTATGTATTGCTACTTTGCTCCAAATCTATCAAATTAATTCATCTTTGCAATAAGCTCCTTCAACAAAGTTCTTTAATAATGCGGTTACATGCTATAATTGGTTTTCCCTTAATACCTGCGTGAAATCATGGTGCGATGTATCATAAATCTTTTTGGGAACGTGTAAAATTGTATTTTATCTAATTGTGTTTACCAAGTCTCACCTGATCATATGTTGTTTTAGCTAGTCACAAATACACAATTGTTCAGCAATTATAATGCACACAAACTTAAAGCAAAATCATGGTCACTTGCAACAAAGGTATGCTTTAGAGAATATTAGTTCTTACGCATAGCTAAGAAAATGCCTCTAAGTAGGGACGGATCCAGGGGTTACCCCATCGGTTTGAAAAAAAAAATGAAAAATTTTGTGAAAAAAAATGAAAAATTAGTGCAAATTTACGAAAGGAAGCCTAAGGAAATATCTCTTTTATTCGCCACTGCCACTAAGTGGATAGGAAATCAACCCTAACACCAATTAATTGGTATTATACGAATATATGACTGCCAACTCTGTTCAAACTATAAACAGTAAAATTACTAATATGGCCATTTGTTTATGAATTCATTGTTGGTAATATTAGGTAGCGTTTGTTTCACGGGAATGGAATGTAATTCGGATGAAATTAGAGTGTGTATTCTACTTCTTATGTTTTTCGTTATAACAAAAGAAGAAATTGTAATTGAACAATAACATACGTAAGGGAATCCACATTTCAATTCCATCGAGATTTCATTCTATTTTATGAAATGAACCCATCAAAATTTCAAATCAAATTATGGTTCTCACGCGAATTCCAATCTCAATCTCGATTCCTTTGCAATCATGAAAAGACACTACAAAAAAAAATGCCATACAGTGGCATACATTTTTAATGTCATTTAGCTTTTGTGCCATTAATACATGTTTTTTGTGACACTTTACGTATGTCGTATTTTCTTGACACACACTTTAGTGGCATTTAGTATTTTATGCCATTAATTTAGGTCTTTAGTGACACTTTTTGCGTGTCACTAAACTTTTCAAATGAGGATGATCACATTTTATTTTATGGTATTTAGTTCAATCGTGAACCGAATCATTACTAATGGTTTTTCAATATTTAAAACCAAGACTAAACCATTGAAAGTATGAGTCATAGACTACAAAATCAAGTGAGGCAGTTCTAAAGGGTATGATTGTACTCTATGGTCAGCATGGAGTTAAGTAGTTAAATAAAATGAGAGGCATAGTCCTGTTAAACATTTGTAAATCATAAATATTGCATTGTATGTATAGGCTAGTATAACATATTAAAAATATTTAATTCATACGGTTTGTTTGATTTTATTAGGGGTGTACAAAAAGCTTGCGGCTCCTTCGAAACTCGCTCGAAAAGGCTCGTTTTGATTTCCAGCCGAGCCGGTAGGAATAGGGATGAGCATGGTACCGGTCCGGTACCGAAAACAACCGGTACGAAACTGGTATTTGAATGTAAAAACCGGTAAATACCAGTACCGAAAAACCAAAAATGTTGGTACCGGTAATGGTACCGAAATTGATTCGGTACCGGTACGGTACCGGTACCCGGTACTATTTGCTCATCCCTAGGTAGGAATGTATATCGCTTACCTTCAACTAGAGCTTCTCATTATGAGGGACGTTGCTAGTTTGATAACAATGTTAGGTATCTAGAAACAGGAACCGCTTTCATTTTGGTTTTTCTAAGTTGCTTAAAGTTTTAGTCAATAGGATTTATATGCAAAATTTAGAATATACATTAATGAGGGAAGTAATAGGTTTTATTTACTGTTAGGTCCAATGAAAACGAACCATTTATGTGTTGTTGGTTTGTAGTGGTTATAGTTTTTATCTTCACAGAAAAAAATTTATATAGTCAACTTATAAAAAAAGTATTATGTTAATGTATTACATGACCACTATGTTGAAAATGGCCTATTACTGGAATGCACATTTTGTTGGACTAATCTTAATATTCATGGTGTTTGGGTCTTAATGTGATAGGTTTGGTATAGTTTATATAGGGTTCTATGTAATTCTATGTAATTCGTTTTTGGTGTGTTTCCAGCTCAATAATAAAAGGTGCTGCGCGAGTTTGTTCATATTGTGTGCTTGGGCATGATTTTCCAACACATTCACCCTAAATATCTCACAAATGAAATTTCCTTTACCTCTATTGGTATATTCTTAGTGCCATTTATCTTTGTTTCATGTGAGATGTAATTCCATTGTTGCTGATTATATAGCTTATAATGTATAATTGCAGTTGAAAGCAACTCTGTTTGATAGGTAAGACAGTTGATGTTTTTGGCCCACTTTAGAATCAACATATGTAGTTAAGCCGAATCTGGAAAGATAAAATGGTGCACAAAGTATTGAGGCTTTAGAGGTTAGAGAAAAAAAATGCAAGGGCAAGAGCATATGACATATTCCAATTTACAACCAAAGGTAAAGTAGAAACAATGAACAGGTATTTAATAAAATGATTTCATATAATTTGGGTAGTAAATCTTAATTTTAGGGATAAACAGTGCCAAGAAGAAACTCATAGCTGGTGTTTGTTTCGTGGAGAAAAAGATAAAATAGTTTTTTCCCTTTGTTGTCAATCTCACACACAAGCACACACATATCCCATTCTCTGATGGATGATGATAACGATTGTGTTTACTGTGATTGTCTTTCCCTCTTCATTTGATAACGATTGTGTTTACTTCTGCTGTTTAATTTGAGAAGCCAAGCTTGAAATGGGTTCCACAATTTAATGCTTTATACTTAATAATTCCTACTTTAGAAATATTGTAGATACTTTAAAAGTACTAGGTTTTCATGTATGTGGTAATATGAATCTGGTTGCTTTTGTTTTGCTGCACAAGAATACACGACACTTTCTAAGGTTTTATCTGATTAAGGTTTGTGTTTTCAGGACTTAATTTCTAAAAGCTTTAATTTCTTTTCTTACAAAAGAAGAAGACCACTGAGCCAATCAAAGGTCAAAATGGGTTCATACATAATTAGATCCAATCAAATACCATTTGAATGGTATAGTCTATAGCAATACTTGATTGCATATAATTCTTTTATAACTTCCTATACTTGAAGCAGGTTTAAATTACTTTAAAATCTCTAACACAGTTGTATACTTGCACAAGGTGATAATAACCAAGCATGGCAGATGGTGGTGGGACTTCTAAACTGGCCTCAAGGGACCTTAGCATCCAAGGTTAGTCTTATATTTTTTAAATTTTTTTGGAAGTTACGAAGTTGAATGCATACAAAACAGACCTTGGGCACATTTCAACTCGTGACATTTGACCCATTTGACTTGTTACTCTTTTAGCCGATTTTTTTTAATTTGACCCGTATAGCATAAAACACCACCAAATGAGAAGTAATCTATAACAAGAGGTGGCAAATTCAATCTAATTGTGAAAAAAAGGCTAATTTGGGTTGTATTTTATTGGTAAGGGTCAGATGTAGCTGACAATGAAATGGGTTGATAGCCACCTAACTTGTATTCAATGCTTGTCGACAAATCTGTTTTACTTTGAGAAATTATGCCTATACATTGTTATGTTTTCATGATCAATGTAGTGGATATGTTTTCATTATTTAGGAAGCAGACTGCGCGTAGGACGTGTAACTTTGAGTTTTTATACAATATATAAAGTTATTTAATTAGAATAATGATTTTTTATTGTGTACTTTTCTATCCTTTACCATAGAGTACATGTAATGCTAAAAGATTGAGCCGCACAAAGATGAATGAGCCTCATGTTAGTGGGACAAAGTCGTTTGCTAGACTTACTCACGAAATGGTATTATTCAATCTATTTTTGACACTCATTATCGTATTTTTTTTTTACTTGTTAATTCCCTTGCTAACCTTCAAACGTAAATTATAGGCGACAAAGAATAATGGTGTATATCCAACACGAAGAGAAATGTATATAGCAACTCGCACTCGTAAAGATAGAAGCATTGTTGATGATAAAGCTGCTCAAGTTGTGGTAATGGATTTAATATTCCTATATATCTTGGGTGTGCTTATTTTTTTTATGATTACCTACTTCATTATGTGTTTAGGCTTCGTTAAAAAATATTGTAAATGACTCTACAATCATATTATATGTTGGTTTTTTTTTTGTTAAATTGTTAGTTGTTCTGGCCATTTGTTATACACGATTTTCTTATAAATTAAGAACATTGAGTTTCATAAAGTAAAGAACTTTGAAATTTTATTGAATCAATACTAATGCTTAATTATATGGTTCATGGCAGGGTATATATCATGAGAAGTTTTGAAGCCAAGTTCTATAATAGTGGAATTCTCTCCCAAAAGAATGTTTTAACTTTTGTGTACCTATTTGAAATATGTTTCGGATTGAACTTATTATTGAAGTTATAATATTATAATTTCTACATTTACTGTTTATATAGAACTTTTGTTTTATATTTAAATTGTAAATAATATGATTTTTGTGGTATAATTATGTGTCACCAAATAATGTAAATATATATAAGTAGAAGCAATTTTTACCGACACAAAATTTGTGACACAAAAGGTTTTTCATATTATGGAAAAAAAGTGCCACTAAAACTAGTATAGATTTGTAACTAGAATCAATTTTTAGAGGCATAAAATATATGCCATAAAAGTCTTTTCTATATTGTGACAAAAAAAAAAAAAAAAAAGTGCCACTAAAACCCAAAAACTTTGTGCGGCAGATTGAAAAAGTGACACTAAAAGGCTTTAGTATTAGTGCTTCTAGTGATACTTGTTTTGTGTGCCGCCCATTTCTACAAGGGTCTTTAGTATAACTTTTCTGTTTTCTTGTGACACTTTTTGTATGTCACAAAACGGCATTTTTTTTGTAGTGAGAACGCCGCATTAGTGTTATCAACGGATTTTAGTGGTAATGGATAACTTGTCGACTAAGAGGGTGTTTGGGATTGATTTTTAAAAATAGCTTCTGTGTTTTGAAAAAGCAGGGATGGAGCTGCTTTTAAATTATTGCGTTTTGGTAGTCTAAAAATTCATTTCAAAACTCAACCCCAAACACTAAAAACTGATTATTTGCGTTTTCAAAACGCAATAATCGAAAAATCCATTTCAAAACGCAACCCCAAACACCCCTAAGTTAATCTTATTAAATATTAAATGAGTTAGGAAAAGGGTTTTAGGATTTATATACCCTGTGACATCACATTTGATTGTGTGACATCATATTCTAGGATATGTGACAGCCTCCTATTTGTGTCCGATGTGAGCCAGGGTGTATCATTCCTATTTAAAGGGTGTATGGTTCCTAAATACCTTAGGAAGGGTAAAACAACAATGTAGACTTTTTTTTTACTATAATAAGATCTCGTGTATTTATTTTTTTTGACCAAACAAAACACTACACATTTTTATTCACCCACAAATGATACACCCAAATTTACAGCCAAGATTACAAACAATAAACAGACAACAAAACAAGGGAAAATCATCACCCCAAGCCCAATAAGCAAGTGGCTACATGGGGTTTACACACCCAAAACAGAAAACCGATCTGCACTAACCGTAATCGAAAGCCGTAAACGCAAACCATCTATCCATGTCCATGTCCGCTGTTTTCACCCTTTTCACCATCCACCAATATGATTCCGTCTTCACCTCATCAATCAATTTTTGCGTAGCAACATTCACATTATTAAAGATCTTATCGTTACGTGATAACCATAGCTTCCAAGTGACCAAAAGGACAATTGCATATATGGCTTCCATCTTTCTTTTCCCACAATTAAGAGCCCTGCATCTTTCCATAATCAGCAGCAGCGAATCATCTTCACCAGCAATGTCCAATCTGACCCATTCATTGATAGACCTCCACGCCGCCCTAGCCCACAAGCACTCCACAAATATATGATTAGCCGTCTCCACAACAACCCCACACCTTTTGCATAATCCGTCAGACACATGTAGCCCTCGAAATGCCAAAGATTCGGCCGTAGGGATTTTATTTTCCACCGTACGCCATACGAAACAATTAATCTTCGATGTAGCAATCTTACTCCACCAAAAGTTAGCGACCTGAGTACCCAAATGATGTTCTCCCCACAACGACTTCCGAACAGCCTTCACAGAGAAGTTCACCGTTTCATCCCCCAATCGCCAACGACATTGTAACACCCCAACCGATGGCGGAAACATCGAGGTGTCACGTAGTGACGATTGTTCAATAGCTCATGGACTAAAGTGTAAATTTGAATACATTGATTAAATAATTTATTACATTGAAATGAAATTACAGGATACAATAATTCTAAAGTGACAAGTCTAGCTAAAATACAATGTAGACAAGACTGAAATAAAAATTCCAAAAGCCTAAAAGAAGCGTCTCAAAACAACCTGAAACATGTACAAAATATTTTGGTCAATACAAAAATTGTATTGGTGAGCATACCCTGTTTAATAAATATAGTAGAAAAGTGTTTAGCAATTCATGTGTCGTATACTGTTTGCAATTATGTAATAAGTGGTATCCGGGTCAAATCAACCCTAAGAGAAGAAAGCAGATATATATAGTATGCGCTAGTAGTAATGTAATACATAGCAATGACGAGGACTCTCAACAGAGTCACAAGGGTATAAACCATAGTACTATTCATTGAAATGCCAGGCCGCAACGGTTAATGATTTGACAGGTCATAGATACACAAAATGACACAAGCAAACACACATAAGAATTGCATTTAGTAAAAGAAATAGAAATTTGATAGTAAGTACATGAGTCACCCCAAAGTAGTAAAACGGTAAAAAGGGGAAAGATATACTCACAGTTTGCGAAAGTGAGGAAAATCCAACTTAAGCGGTCGTGAGCTAAGTAATGGGAATTCCGAGGAATTCAACCTATAATGTGTAAGAATACTAATAAGGAAGTGTCTAAAAAGTCTAAGGTAACTAGGGTCTAAGGCATTAGGGTTTGCTAAGTCGATTTGGGGAATTAGAGTTTTATGATGAGTCGCGTTAATGTAAAAGTTGTATCTCACAATTAATATATGAAAGGTTGTAAATGTGGTTTAAATAATATAACTATTACCAATTGAGTATTTAGTTAAAAATATGTTTAAATAATTAAGACAAAATAATTTAGTTAATTACTTTAACTAATTATTGTAAATAAATACAATAATCATAAATATTGAAATAAATAGTTATGAGTTACTCAAAGATCCATAAATGATAACAAAGACTTTTAATCATAAGACATTTTTATTTTATAAGAAAAATATTTGTAAAATAGATGTTGTAATAGTATAAATAAATAAACGTGTAACTATGCCGTAATTGATAAATAAGACTAATAATACAAGACATGATCCAAAAATGCTATTTTTATAGGAATTGGACACTTTCTGATGTAAACTAACAACAATAATTTTCCCATAATTTTTATAAACTTATTTATATTTAAAACTGATTTAATGCGATTAAATCTTGTTTAAATGATTAAAAATAGGAAAATCAATAAAAATAAAAGTTTTCTGAACCAATTATTTTTAATTAAGTTCATGATGATTAGAAATAATTTCACAAAAATTTTGAGATTAAAATCATTAAAAATGAATTTTTGATCAATTAATTACGATTAAAACAAATAAATTCAATAAAAATATAAAAATAAAACATTTTCCAGAAACTAAAAGTGGGATAATACTCTATGAGGTGTCAAGAAGCTACTCCTAAATTTTCATATTTTTTGGAGTAAAAATGAATTTTCTATAAATATTTCAAATTCTATATATTATATATGTTTTTTTTAAAAAAAAAATAAGAAAATGGAAATGGAAAAAGACATAAAAGAACAAAAATGCAGATTTGCATTCAAGGGGAATTGAACCTGTGCCCTTTTCTATTCATGTTACACACACACCCACTAGACCAAACCCCATTTTGTTGAAATATTTGGTTAATAATAATATTTATTCATAAAAGAAAATGTCATCTTCTTCCCCAAATCACACATAAACCCTAACCCTACTAACCAAAACTAATAACCCGATTCAGAGCACGATCATGATCTGTAATAGAGGGCTTTTATTCAAGATTATAAACCAAACAAAACGGCATAAAAACATAAGACTTACAATGTGTTTTTCGGACCATACACGAAAGAAAAACGAACCCGAAAATAAAGAGGTTGGTATCAACGATTCTGGACCTATTGTGTACAATTTAAAGTGGGTTTATAATGTGTGGATGTGCAGAAGTGAGTTGGCTTGATCAATTTATAATATTAGTCGTCAAAACGTAACTGACTAGTGTGATTGTACCTTAACTATTCGGTTTCAATTTATGGTTTTAAAAGTGTATTAAACTATGTTAATAATGTATGAATTAAAGAGGAACAGCCCGAAAATGATTAAGACGAAAATGAAACTCCAAAAAGAAGCCAATTCCCCCTCGCCGGAGCCGGAACGCCGGCCGGAGGTTGGGTTGCCGGACAAAAAATGTGGAACCAGGGAGGGGTGGTTTCATCTTTTAAAACTTTTGTACTTTGACACTTTTGGCCCCTCAATTATCACTAAGTTAGCTTTATATAACTCTTGGTTAATTTTCCTTTTAAGATCTAACAACTTAACAAGGTTAGATTTTATTTTACATAAAACTTAACCAAGTTTTATTTATTTAACCAAGAATTTCTAAAATTTTATAAACTTGAAAGTTTTATAGAATCTATTACGTAGACGTTTCAAGATAGGTATTTGATTAAATCTTATACCCGATCCATCATAAGTATAAAAGATAAATTTTTTTTTTCGCTCTAAATTTAAATTTGAAAATGACGAAATTTGCAAGGGTTAAATTTGAAAATATTTGAAGGCTACTATTGTCAGTTTGACGAAAGGCGAAGGTGACGGATGTCACAGTCTCCCCTACTTTAGAAAATTTCGTCTCGAAATTTCCTTCAAGTGGAGGTTACTATGAAACAAAAGGCATTATAAAAGTTAGTTAGATTTTTTTAAAAGAAATTTCATCATTTATGATTTGAAAAAAATTTAAAATAGTTGTCTAATACCCAAGGTAAAAGTTTCAAAATCTTTAACAGTTGACCCGTGATTAAGAAATTGAGAGTGTAAGAGTATACAAGGTTCATGTTTTTCGTGCGGGTGATCAAGAGAAAAACTCTAGGAAGTCGAATTAAAGCTCGTGTAAGAATGTTCTTATCGAAAATGCTAGCTATTAGTCAACGATCTAATGAAGAGGTAGTAATAAGGTAATGGGTAGGTTCTTAGTTAGACTCCTAGTCCGCTCCCGCAGTATCGTTTATGCTTATATATAGGGTGTACCGCAGCTGACCCACCACACTCACGATACTTTGTACTCGTACTGATTGTCTACCAATAGTCTAAGTAGAATCACACACCACCCTCATGTACCTGTAAGCCCATGATTGTGTTCCGGACCGTAATCATCGATTTACCTTACACTAAGGTGTTATGCTTTTCCATAACCTTAACAAGAAATAAATGCGTGCAACCAATATGTAATAGCCACTGAAATGAAATAATGTTCAATCAAGACATGGTTAGAGGTTCTTCCCTTCCGGGTTTTCCCTTTAACCGTAATGTGAATAACATGTAAGTATAAGACATGGTTAGAGGTTCTTCCCTTTCGGGTTCACCCTTAACCGGTAGTTTCTGTTTACATCATTGGCTTTAACACTCATATTGATAAACGTTGAGATTTACACCGTTCCCCTCGGATTAAAGAAATACTCTAATCCGAGTCGTACGTGGGCACCGACTTAGATCTCATATGAGTTATCAACTAGTATGTTCGTTGGCCATGATGATTAACAAAATAATGTAAAGTATAACAGGGTTTTGCTCAAAACAGGAAAGAAAATATGCATACCAAATATGCGTTCAAGTAAGTATACAAGTATAGCATAAAATTTCGAATGAACGAATAGTGTAATATAAATCGAGTAATTCGTACAGTTGCGCAAAATGAAAGTAAACGAATTCAACTCTTGCAAATAAACAGTGTGAAAAATAATCACAAATAACGTGTTAGAAATAACTATGAATAAAAATGGTGCAAGAATAAAATAATGAAATTTACGGCAAATGAACGTGCACGGAATGGGTGTATAGCCTACCGGCATGTGAGTTAAAATCTAGTAATTTTACATATATGCGTTATACTATAAAAGGCATTTAACAACATTCTGATGAAAAGATATGTCCATTGTTTTGTTAAACCAAAAGTTTTGCAACTGAAAGAGTATAAGCGTAAAGGTAAATTTTCGCAGTTTACTCGACTTTGTGATATTGTTGAAAGAATAGTAGTGATGCATGAGAATAAATTTTTTTTAGAAATCAAAGTGTGTTTTCGATTCAAAACAGGTTTATTTGCAAAATCTTCGTAAATACACATTTTCATGTGTTTACGAGAAGTCGAGTTTGAAAAATGTTATAAGGCTTATTATTAGTTGCAACTTTCTCTCGAAAATATATATTGATTATGTCATATGAAAACAAAGGGTTACATTTGTCCTTTAAAATATGCAGTACAAGTTTGCAAAATGAAACCATTTCATGAACTATGTGTAATTCTAATGTGCTTTAAAAGACCATGATTTAAAATGACGTGAATGATAAGATTAAAGTATGTAATAGGTTACCAACATTTAAGAAAATTCATAATCAATAAGATGTAGAAATAGATCCTTGAGATGTGGATTTCACTCCTAACTCAAAGATGTATTTCAAAATTGAAAACGATTGTGGAATGGAACCGATCACTAAGTTAAGGATATCACTCCCAGCTTAGTGGTTAAGTTTCTTTTTGAAGGAAATACTCTTTGAGGTGTGGATGTCACTCCTATCTCAAAGATATATTCCTAAGATAAATAACCTATAGAGGAGTGAAACTAATCACCAAGGTATGGATGCCACTCCTAACTTGATGATATCGCTTCGTTTGTGAAATACGAGCGTCTTCTTCGCCAAGCAAAATATCGAAAGAATAATGAGGAATAATCATAACGAAAATATCTTGAAAGAAAATAATAGGAAATAAGAGAAATATAAACGAGAGGACTCGTGAAAGTAAGCTTAGTTATAGACTAGGCTAAAAGGCATTCTAATAACCTAATTCCCTATAACCATGGCTCTGATACCAATCTGTAACACCCCAACCGATGGCGGAAACATCGAGGTGTCACGTAGTGACGATTGTTCAATAGCTCATGGACTAAAGTGTAAATTTGAATACATTGATTAAATAATTTATTACATTGAAATGAAATTACAGGATACAATAATTCTAAAGTGACAAGTCTAGCTAAAATACAATGTAGACAAGACTGAAATAAAAATTCCAAAAGCCTAAAAGAAGCGTCTCAAAACAACCTGAAACATGTACAAAATATTTTGGTCAATACAAAAATTGTATTGGTGAGCATACCCTGTTTAATAAATATAGTAGAAAAGTGTTTAGCAATTCATGTGTCGTATACTGTTTGCAATTATGTAATAAGTGGTATCCGGGTCAAATCAACCCTAAGAGAAGAAAGCAGATATATATAGTATGCGCTAGTAGTAATGTAATACATAGCAATGACGAGGACTCTCAACAGAGTCACAAGGGTATAAACCATAGTACTATTCATTGAAATGCCAGGCCGCAACGGTTAATGATTTGACAGGTCATAGATACACAAAATGACACAAGCAAACACACATAAGAATTGCATTTAGTAAAAGAAATAGAAATTTGATAGTAAGTACATGAGTCACCCCAAAGTAGTAAAACGGTAAAAAGGGGAAAGATATACTCACAGTTTGCGAAAGTGAGGAAAATCCAACTTAAGCGGTCGTGAGCTAAGTAATGGGAATTCCGAGGAATTCAACCTATATTGTGTAAGAATACTAATAAGGAAGTGTCTAAAAAGTCTAAGGTAACTAGGGTCTAAGGCATTAGGGTTTGCTAAGTCGATTTGGGGAATTAGAGTTTTATGATGAGTCGCGTTAATGTAAAAGTTGTATCTCACAATTAATATATGAAAGGTTGTAAATGTGGTTTAAATAATATAACTATTACCAATTGAGTATTTAGTTAAAAATATGTTTAAATAATTAAGACAAAATAATTAGTTAATTACTTTAACTAATTATTGTAAATAAATACAATAATCATAAATATTGAAATAAATAGTTATGAGTTACTCAAAGATCCATAAATGATAACAAAAACTTTTAATCATAAGACATTTTTATTTTATAAGAAAAATATTTGTAAAATAGATGTTGTAATAGTATAAATAAATAAACGTGTAACTATGCCGTAATTGATAAATAAGACTAATAATACAAGACATGATCCAAAAATGCTATTTTTGTAGGAATTGGACACTTTCTGTTGTAAACTAACAACAATAATTTTCCCATAATTTTTATAAACTTATTTATATTTAAAACTGATTTAATGCGATTAAATCTTGTTTAAATGATTAAAAATAGGAAAATCAATAAAAATAAAAGTTTTCTGAACCAATTATTTTTAATTAAGTTCATGATGATTAGAAATAATTTCACAAAAATTTTGAGATTAAAATCATTAAAAATGAATTTTTGATCAATTAATTACGATTAAAACAAATAAATTCAATAAAAATATAAAAATAAAACATTTTCCAGAAACTAAAAGTGGGATAATACTCTATGAGGTGTCAAGAAGCTACTCCTAAATTTTCATATTTTTTGGAGTAAAAATGAATTTTCTATAAATATTTCAAATTCTATATATTATATATGTTTTTTTTAAAAAAAAATAAGAAAATGGAAATGGAAAAAGACATAAAAGAACAAAAATGCAGATTTGCATTCAAGGGGAATTGAACCTGTGCCCTTTTCTATTCATGTTACACACACACCCACTAGACCAAACCCCATTTTGTTGAAATATTTGGTTAATAATAATATTTATTCATAAAAGAAAATGTCATCTTCTTCCCCAAATCACACATAAACCCTAACCCTACTAACCAAAACTAATAACCCGATTCAGAGCACGATCATGATCTGTAATAGAGGGCTTTTATTCAAGATTATAAACCAAACAAAACGGCATAAAAACATAAGACTTACAATGTGTTTTTCGGACCATACACGAAAGAAAAACGAACCCGAAAATAAAGAGGTTGGTATCAACGATTCTGGACCTATTGTGTACAATTTAAAGTGGGTTTATAATGTGTGGATGTGCAGAAGTGAGTTGGCTTGATCAATTTATAATATTAGTCGTCAAAACGTAACTGACTAGTGTGATTGTACCTTAACTATTCGGTTTCAATTTATGGTTTTAAAAGTGTATTAAACTATGTTAATAATGTATGAATTAAAGAGGAACAACCCGAAAATGATTAAGACGAAAATGAAACTCCAAAAAGAAGCCAATTCCCCCTCGCCGGAGCCGGAACGCCGGCCGGAGGTTGGGTTGCCGGACAAAAAACGTGGAACCAGGGAGGGGTGGTTTCATCTTTTAAAACTTTTGTACTTTGACACTTTTGGCCCCTCAATTATCACTAAGTTAGCTTTATATAACTCTTGGTTAATTTTCCTTTTAAGATCTAACAACTTAACAAGGTTAGATTTTATTTTACATAAAACTTAACCAAGTTTTATTTATTTAACCAAGAATTTCTAAAATTTTATAAACTTGAAAGTTTTATAGAATCTATTACGTAGACGTTTCAAGATAGGTATTTGATTAAATCTTATACCCGATCCATCATAAGTATAAAAGATAATTTTTTTTTCGCTCTAAAATTAAATTTGAAAATGACGAAATTTGCAAGGGTTAAATTTGAAAATATTTGAAGGCTACTATTGTCAGTTTGACGAAAGGCGAAGGTGACGGATGTCACAGTCTCCCCTACTTTAGAAAATTTCGTCTCGAAATTTCCAACTCTTTAACCTTCTCATGTTATCACCCACTGGGAGACCGAGATAAATAAATGGTAAAAAAATCTTTTTTACAATTGAGTAGCCTGGCCATCGATACAACCTTCTCTTCCGGAACATTAACACCATATAAGTAGCTTTTATGGAGGTTTACCTTCAACCTGATGCAATGGAGAATCCCCGTAATATCCGATTAAGGTTTGATATGTTGTTTTCCGACCATGACCCAATAAATAAGGCGTCATCAGCATAAAAAAGATGGGACAAGTTTGGGCCCTCATTTGGCAACTTAATACCATAAAATACCCCACGCGAGACTGCATTCGACACCATAACATGTAAAGCTTCCATGACTACTGTGAATAAGAAGGGAGATAAGGGATCGCCTTGTCTAAGACCCCTTTTGAGCGGAAATTCCTCCGACGGTGACCCGTTTTGGTTTTGGTTTGTTTTGTTTTGGCAATGGTTATTTAATTGGGCTTTTCACTTAAATGAGATATTTTTAAATTTCCTTGGGACGGGATAATAAATTGGGCTTATTAAACCCTTGATATGGTTGATATTATCGGATCCCTTTTGGATTCTAATGCGACAAAACCCATATACACTTATGTGTGTACGATATACAAACTTTTGATGTTAAAAATGAACTAATCGGCCAATGATGTTGTAGCCCAGTGGTTACAGTGGAGGTGAGAAGGTTTTCCCTTATGGGGTTCCTACCCGAAAGGTACCCGGTTCGAGTCTCGCTGTCCATCGAAAAAAATATACCCTATAGGTTTGAAAGGGACCGACGTGGGGGGAGGGATTCGAACTTGGGAAGAAAGGGGTTTTAAGTTAAAAGGTTTCCACTAATCTATACCTGACAAAAAAATGAACTAGTCGACGAATAGAAATTGGGCACGGTTACAATGTATATGATTCTTCTCATCAAAATCATTAAAAAATCAAAACGTAGATAAAAATGTTAAAACGTCAAAACGTAGACCAAGTAAAAACTTACACAAAAATAGCATGAAAACACACAATATTTGACCCCACTCATTTTCGAAAAAAATTTACATCGAAACCTAAAATTTATACCAACACGTAGATAAAAATAACCACGTTAGAAATAGTTTTTTAAAACAAAATAATAACTATATGGTATGATGGGTTAATTTTGAAAAATTAGAGCTTAGTGGGTGAAAATGACATTATATAAAGTTTTTAGAAAGTATAGGACGTGTAAATTGATAATCTAATAACTTTTTTCACTGAGCTATTGATTTTTGTAGCTTACTAAAGGGATATGGTATCAAAAACCAACAATACCATATGAAAAATCAACTCATAAAGCTGCACCCATAAAAGCATGACGCTGATTCTCCCGCCCGTTTTACGTCAGCGGACTAGCATGCGTCCACCAGACAATGGACGCACGATCTGCCACCCATTCCACGTTAGCGGACTAGCATGCGTCCATCAGACAATGGACGCATGGTCTGCCGCCCGTTTTACGTCAGCGGACTACCAAGCGTCCACACCTCACTAGACGCACGGTCTACCTTCCGTTTTACGCCAGCGGACCACCACGTGTCCATAATCCAATAGACGCACTACCAAGCTTCTTCGGCAAGATAAACGAGTCTTCGTCAACACGACTGAAAGATACCTTTTAGGGCAGCATCGAGACACACATCCTTGGGCAGTTCTGCCCTGGACAACTGTTCCTGACGCAGTAGACTGCCCGTCAAAGTCCTCGACCAATCAAAGATTGTGCCTAGCCTGACACTCGAAAAGGACAACGACGTGGCAACTCCCCAGCCAAGATATCTCTGACAAGATACTTTCTCAATCACCACTTGCCTCAGCTTCTACATAACTGATGATTACCCACTGCCCTGGAGTAGCCAACAGGCGGACGTCACGTGTCCGCCGCCCACCAGCGTCCACTCAACGGATGCCACGTACATTATCGACAGGACGGTAACATCTCCCCTTTCTCCTCTTTTTTATCAAACCCACTTGCACCAATTGGGCTTGAGGACTTGGGCTGGAAACCTAGAGACACCTCTACCTGGTCCGGGCCCCACAAAGGGTAGATGATGGGCTGAGGAAGTGGAACGTCAAGGTACTATAAAGGGAGGAGTCCCTTCTCCTTTTATTGGCATCCGATATTCACCAAAAACTTCCACTCGAAAAGACTACGAGCTCTTCGTGCTTTTACAACCCCTTGTTTTATATACTAACTTTAGAGGCTCGGTTCTTCTAATCGGTAGTCTCATAACATCCTTGGTTTTGTCCTTAGACCCACACTTTTTATAGTCACACATTTTTATAAATACCCCGTAGAATCACTACCAAGATCAACCCTAACCTGGTGATCCAGGATTCGTGTTTTTTCACATACGAATTATGATATATTGTGGATGATAACTTCATATTTTTAATAAAATGTTAGGTCTTTATTGATATTCATATGTGATTAAAATTAAGATCGAAAACAAAAATTATGATTAAAATTTCGTTATGTTTACATTATTATAATCATAAATATACTTAGATCTTGATATTCATATTATGCTTTCAACTTTAGCATGTTTTTGATGTCGTGTACTCTTTGTTTTGTTTTATATCATGTATCTTCAGTGTTTATTAAATTAACTATTATGATTCTATCTATAATTGGTTCTTTTTTACAATTATAATTAACAATCCATTAACGGTTACATAAATTATCCATTGTACTCTGTAACTCTATTTAGCATCGTACTGCTTTAGCACTCACTTAACACCCAAGCATCACGTCTGTCAAAATATCATATTAAGAAATAAGGAAATAAATGTACAGTGGAAGCCGATTGGGTAAAGCATTCTTTTGTGTCTTTGATTAATTTTTCTCACACCAGCAAATATGATGTTTTGATTTTCGACTACGGTCTCTCGTATACTCAAATCCGAAAATTGATTATGTAAGTCCTTTACTTCTATTTTTTATTTATTATTATTTTTTTGCAGAAATTAAAATCAATGAAACATATCAGGCTTGAAAGCAAACTATCAAACTTTTTTTTAGCTAAAAGGGCCTCAAATTTAAAATTCGTTTTAGGCCCCGAAATGGGCGAGTCGACCTTGATTAATCACCTAACATAACAACTTTTTAAAATTAAAAAAGTATTAGCAATACTATACTCCAATTAAAGAGAATAAAATGCTTATTTTTTATGATGTAAATTAAAAAACAAAACATATTCACCTATGAAAAAATTATGGTCATTTAAAAGTCACAAGGGTGATTGGCTTAAAATAAGGGAGAAAATATAACTATTATTTAAATAAGCAAAAGTTGAAAGAATTAAAGTGTAATTAAGATGAATATGGTGTATTCAATTGATGATACTTTTGGAGGAATGCATGTCATCGGTGCATTAGGATACAAGCATAGGGGGGTGGCAAGCAATGCGTAGTGGGTGGAATGGGTCATTTTTTTATGACATGGGGTAGAAAGATTTTGTTCTTGTAATGGTAGTATCTAATGGTGATTTTCGGATGTGTTACATTGTGTTAGTGTCTTACTTTTACAATGTAATGTTTTTTGGGAGATGTATGAAAGATTTTTGCGGTTCAAAAAAAAAAGGTAAGTTAGTTAAGTGTAAAAATGTTTAAATGACTAATTTTAGGGTTGTACCTTATATAGTGAAGGAAAAAAGTTATTAACTTTTGTGTATTTTAAATTACCCTTTCCTCGAGCATTATATATAGTATAGATAAATCAGTACGTTTATAAGGTGATATCTCTAGATACAACAAATTTGTATATCTGATTGAATTAGGCAAGGCTATATACAACATAAAGGGTCAGAAATGACAACATCATGACACGATGAGTCCAAATGGGTCGAATACAAAATGTGAACTTAATTAAAACATTTTCAAATGGGTTTTTCTTTATGAAAAGATTATTTAAGATCGAGTAAAATGCACGGATGGTCCATTTGGGTTGCCTACATTTAAAGTATGTTCCCTAGTTTTTCAAAATTACCCCAATAGAATCAGTGGTTTGAATTTTATTGCATCGGTGGTCTCTGACTTAAATGAAGATCAAGTTTTTCAGTTAAGTCCATGTAAAATTACTAAATTACCCCTTCTTTAAAAAAATATTATAAACTCTCTCTATCTCTATCTCTCTCAATCCCATCCCCACCAACTTCCCCTAAATTTAAAGGAGTTAAATGCCAAATTAGTCCCTGAGGTTTGTTAAAAATTGTCACTTTCATCCAAATCTTTTTTTTCGTCAATTTAGTCCCTGTGGTTTCATTTTTTTGTCATTTTAGTTCCTGTGGACTAACAAGATTTGGATGAAAATGGAAACTTTTGACAAACCTCAGGGACTAAAATGACAAAAAAAATGAAACCACAGGGACTAAATTAACAAAAAAAAAAGATTTTGATGAAAGTGACAATTTTTGACAAATCTTAAGGACTAAATTGGCAATTAACTCAAATTTAAAGTATGTCTATATTCTCTAGAGGATTCATTCTTAGTTGAATGTATAGAAAATACGATTTGACCTGGTGGTTTATTTCAAATACTTATTCACAATATGTGAAAGATTAAAAGAATCACATTTGCATAAGTAGCCGAGTTTTTTTTCTTTTAGGGTGCAATTAGGTGATTTTTTTTGCCAAAATGGTGCCACAGTACACAATGTTTGTACATTTGGGGGCTATCAGGATTCATTTTTTACAAAGGGTGAAACCGCAGGTTCAACTTGCGGTTTATGCATACGTGGATGAGCTGCCAATATGACTAGGAGGGAGAACATGGTGATTAGGAGGGAGGATGTTGGTGAGTAGGATAGAGGAAGGAGAAACCGCAACTTCAAGTTGCGGTTATACTGAAGACAACAGTTGTCGTGATCATATCTGAAGACAGCAGAAGAAGGATCATATCTGAAGACAGCAGAAGAAGAACAGTCACTGGAATCTGCCGAAGAAGATGACCGGAAACTGAACGGTCACCGGAATCTTACATTTCAGACGATATTTCCTTCTAAAAATCCTTGTCTCTGATCTTCTATTATTGTTTGCTAATCAATTCTTGAAAGTTAGTTACAATTCCGGCGATCGGCTAAAATTCCGGTCGTCTTCTCCGGCGAGATTCCGGTAACTGATAAAAATCATATCATTCCTCCTATCTTTTTCTTCTTATGTTCTTGATCCTTTGTTTCTCATTTATAAAAAAAAAATAAGTAAAAAATCCGGTGACCGTTCAATTTCCGGTCATCTTCTCCGGCGAGATTCCGGTGACTGTTCTTCTCAATTGTCAGGTTGAGAATGAAACTGTAACACCCCAACCGATGGCAGAAACATCGAGGTGTCATGTATAAATGATTGTTCAATAGCTCATGGTACTAAATGAAAGTTGAATAATATTAAACAATTTACAATTCATCTTACAAGTAAAGATTACAAAAGTTGACTAATATAAACTAGGTCCAAAGCTCTTATGTATTCCAAGACTTGTGCAACTTCCAATAGCAAATAACCCTGAAACATGTTAAGTTGGAAAGATGGGGGGTCAACTATAAATAGTTGGTGAGAGTACATAGGTTTTGCATATAGTTGAAAACAATATGTTGTATAACAATCATAGTTGAAGTATAATAATGAGTAATGATAGACTATGAGTCTGACATGTAACAATGCGTCTTTTGTACAATCAAACCTTGTGTCGACTGAGACCTAACTTGCAAGTTAGTAAAAGTGTAACTATTATCGATCATCCCTGAATTTATGCGGGGGGATGGGTTTGTCAGACCTATAGCGCTATAATCTAAACAGGCGGCTTGATCAATGTTAATGATTGTACTGTGTCTTTTTGTTACAGTCAAATGATAGAATGAGTAAATGATAGTGTAATTAAATCACAAGTTTCAACAATGTAAGAATGAGTAAATGATAGTGTATAAAATGTTTAAACATGTTTCACCCCAAAATGTAAAATAGAAAAAGGGGCTATGTAAACTCACCTTAGGTGCATAATGAGTTCGTGCGTTTTATTGAGCGTGCAAACACTTAGTAATAATGCCTTGGAAAACTCGAAACTAGCTAGAGGAGATAATGACGGATGAAAACTTTAGTATATGGGAGATGGGATAATAATGTTTTTTTTTTTTTGAATGGTATAAAAAGTTGAATGGTAGGCTAGTGTATTTATAGTGTAAAATTTGGAGTTGTAATTAGGGACTGCTTTGACTAGGCTAGAATTTATGAACAACTTTGACTTGACTAGAAGACCATATTTACTAATACTTTGACTTGACTAGGAGACCATATTTACTAATACTTTGACTTGACTAGGAGACCATATTTACTAACACTTTGACTTGACTTGACTAGGAGACTACGTTTGACTTTTCAGGTTTGACTAAGGGACCTTGAAAGGGTTTAAGTTTAATTGGTTTTAATTAACATCACAAAACACCAAATGGTGTAGTGGTTTGTGTGGTGTGGTGTGGTTAAGGTTTAGCCCACCAGGGACTAGGGTTCGAATCCTGGCACAGGCAAACATTTTTTTTTAACATTTTTAAATCAGAATTTTTAATACAATCCAATTTAATATTGATTATACGTCATTATTTAAACAAAAAAAATTAACAAAATGGATGGTAAAGATACTGTAAACATGAATCGGATGAATAAATGAGGGAGTTCTATATATATATATATATAAAGAAAATTTGTGTGATGTTACAGAAACCGCAAGTTCAACTTGCGGTTTCCTTTCCAACTCATCATCCTACTTCCTAGTCAACATCCTCACTCCTAGTAGGCGCCACGTATACACAAACCGCAAGTCCAACTTGCGGTTACACCAAAAGACGAAATTCATTTCTAACGCCCTCCAATTGCACAAACTTTGTGTACTGTGGCACCATTTTGGCAAAAAAGTCGCAATTAGGTGGTTCATCACCAAACGTCAGGGCCGGCTTTAGCATAAGTAAAATGAAGCTAGGGCTTTAGGCCCCAAAATTTTAAGGGCCCCCGGAGATCCAATGTTTTACTCTCCGACGGCTAGTTTTTTTTTCACCGGAGATCCAATGCTTGACTGGTTCTTTGTGTTTTATTTAGTATTTGACCATTCAACTTGTTGGTAAACCATATAATATAGAGTGAGAAAAGTTAACTAAGTTTAGATGTGATTTTTTTTCTTCTATGAGAATCCGGTAGTCACGAACGAAGAAGATGAATTGCAGAAAGAAGAAAAGGAATATACAGTGCCAACTCAAAAGTAAACTAATATTTTATTACTTAGCTTTTATTTTCCCTATGCAATGGATATTTTTTTTTTTAATTTTCACACTAAGTTTTTGTTATAAATTTTGAATATAAATATGAAGGTTTCTTTTTTCATTCTTACGAAGATTTTGCTTGTTATTTTCTATACTTATAATTTTAGTAAAGGTTTATGTCTGTGTATCGATAAAATTAGGGCACACGAAAATAGTATCTTGTAAGTTATTCAACTTAGATATGAGCGTTGAAATACGAATACTATATTTTGTGGAAAATTTGAAAATAATATCGTTTGTTTTGTGATGAAAAAAATAAAAAAGAAAGATATAGAGAAAACAAAGAAATTGCAACACTTTAGAAAACATATAGTAAAAAGGCCTCCATTTCATTATTCGCTTTAGGCCCCGAAAACCGTTGAGCCGGCCCTGCCAAACATACAACCACAATAGGTGAAGGCGTTGATCCATTCAGCGCCTTCATCCTCAATTTTCTTACACATTCTTACACTTTCTTACACACCTGAAACATTCTGTCAGAAGCCGCTGATTGAGACTGAGACTTATTAGAAGCCGCTGATTGAATCCAAGGGTTCACCAAAAGTTCAACTGTCATTTTATTTGTGCTTGAAAATATTTAATTCTATAATATTATAAAACATTAAAAGAAAAAAAAAAGCTTTCCAAGGCACAGTCTAGTTTAGTGATAAATAAATAAATAAAGTAAAAAAAATAAAAATAGAATAGTTAATTAATGTTTAAGTAACTAAACTAGAAAGTATTCACGACCGATTAAAATAAAATAGAAGGTTAATAAATGGTTAAAAAATAAATAAATTTGATACATGGTTTGAATGCAACTTTTAATTACAAGGTCATCAATGTGTTTTTTAATATTCCATTTCTCAATGCTTCATCTTTAGAATAAACAAGCAAGTCCATCTTCTTCCCTTTACTTTTCTTTTCTGTCCATCGGAAAAATTCGCTCTTGTTTCCCAGCTTAGTTTGTGTAATCAAGATCAAGGTTTGGAGTCACCATCAAGATCAAGAGTGAGGCTTCTTAGAATTTGCTGATTGAGAGTGAGGCTTCACAAACAATGTTACATGAGAGGTAGAAGTCGTTGAATGGATCAACGGCTTCACCTATTGTGGTTGTTTGGTGATGGACCACCTAATTGCACTCTAAAAAAAACTCGCCTACTTATGCAAATGATTCAAGATTAATAATATTCAGTAACGTACACTCTTGAATACTAACATTAATATGCTTTTATCATTCTCTTCATTGGGAGACAGGTTGGTCATTGTGCCCGGTGGGAGAATGGCTTAAAGTGGATTTAGATACATTCGGGGTGACAAATCTTGTGTTTCGGATGCCATGGAATCCATTAACTATTTTGATTCACGTTAATATGTTGAAACGATAGAAGTATACTATTTCATGGTGACTTTTATGTTGCGTTTATACGTTCATTCATCAAATTATCACATATGAATATATAAAAAGTAATCGACTTTGTACATACGCCGCCACCTTCCTAAACTAAATGTAGCAAAAAGTATTACCACTTGTTGCATTAACTTTTCTTTGATGTTCAAATCAAACTCCTACCATGGATATAATGTACATGGAAAAAATACTCAACATTATTATAAACAAGTTTCCGCTCAAACATGGCATGAAGTTTTCGCCACAACGCTAACAAACCGAATTCAACCGAATTATGAATTATCGATGTCGCCGCATCGCGCGGGTTTCCACTAGTTATACTATTATAGATTAGAAGTATATTTTAGATAGAGACACTAGGCTAACTACAATATATTCTAACAACAATAAAATCACTTAATTGTGATGTCCACAGTTGTCTTGATTCCATATGATCAATATATTTGTACCAACTTAAAACCAGAACAAATGAATGAATTGAGCTATGACAAAAAAACATTTACATACACCTCTATTCTTAAAACACCATAGTGCAGTGTATTCAAAACACAAGTATTACCAAACTACAATTCCAGTAAATTGTTGTAATCCAATATCTCGACCCAAATCACCCGCTCGAAGTCGACAAGGTCGAAGTACTCCAAGCAACCGCCACAGAGTCCGGAAACATATCTTGCGAATGGTTCAACAAGACTGCATCATCACATGTACCATCCAACAAATCCTGCTTGTTGTTGCTACTCATTTCATTCTGAATGCCCATTAAAATATCCAACACTTCATCCATTGATGGTCTGCTGTCCCTCTCATTTTGCAAGCATTGAAACGCGAGTTTCGCAACTGCATTGATCATCTTTCTAACTTCAACATCGGTTTCATATCCAAGATGCGGGTCCACAAGCTCGTGGAGTGCATCGTTTTAGATCTTGCTTAAAGCCATGCTTGATAGGTTTATTTCATGTCGGTGTCGAGTAATATCCACTGCTGGCTTTGATGAAATAAGCTCGACCAGAACCACCCCGAAGCTATAAACTGTTAGAAAACATAATCTCTTAATGTGTCAATCTATGTACAGCAGAATTATATTAGTATATGTTGTGCAGTGTGACATACTTTATAATAAATAAAGTCACACCTATTAGTACATACTATAGGATAAAGAAGGCAGTTAACTAGCACAGTTAATAATAGAAGCTGTTCGTGATAAGTTATGTTCCTTTAACCACCGGATAACTGCACAAAGGCGCCGGTACAATTTGTATTTAAAGGCTCTCATATTTGAAATAATAATCATTCGGTTTCCTACTTTGTTTCTCATTCTCTCTCAACTATTCTGTTCGCATATTATCAGTTTTGTTGTTTATTCTGTGCATTTTCAACATGGCATCAGAGTTATCCGATCCAAAGACCTGTGAAGAAACAAAAGGCCGAGTGATTTGGCTAGGCAAACCGACTTTTCCAGCGGTTAAAGAAGAAGAAGACGAAGATGTCAGCGGTTCCAGGAAGTCCTATGGGTGTGTGAAGTCACCCTTATTCCAAGGCATCACCCAAAGGAAAGGGAAAGAATTGATCCAGTTTGTTGATAATAACCATGGCGGTTATCAGTGGAATTTCAAGAATAAGGACAGTAACCAAGACATGTCTTCTAAAGAAGGTTTCAAGAACAATTTGTATCAAAGACGAATTGATACAAACAGGGCAGAAAACAACACTTCTGATGCGAAAGAAACCGAGCCAGACTTCCCTAAAGGTATGTGTTGTTCATATTGTAAGGAACCATTCCACTATAGACGTAATTGTCCCGAAAGAATTGGTAAAATCGAGTATATGGTAAAGGGAACAGACGGTGGAAATTGGAACAACATATGGTATGTGAGTCACAATAGGACTCAACATGCTACTGGTTACAAAACCATGTTCCAGAAGTTAGAAAGAACTTTTGGAATTGAAGGGAATATAGAAGGGTTCAAAAGGGATTTATACAAAGGAAAAGGGGCCGTAGAAGTATTCAGTTCAGGAGAGTTTCACACGATAAGTAATGTTTATTACATTCCCACACTAAGGAGGAATGTACTTAGTGTGAAAAAATTAGAAGGCCAAGGTTACAAGATAACATTTGAGGGAGACATATGTTATATAAAGAAGAATCCTTTATGGAAAGGAAAAGAGAAACAAGTGGAGTATGATCCCATTCGTGAACCCATCATCCATTGTTGGATATGCAACGATCATCACCCGGGTTATAATTGTTCTTATGGTGAAAGTAGTGGTGTTGATAAGAAGGTTGAAGGCGAAAGTTTGAAAAGAAAGAAGGCTAAGAAAATGGAGGGACAAAGTGATTCGGTCACATACTCCTCAGAAGATTCAGAAGAGAAGAAAGCAAAGAAACATGAGTGTGATGATCAAGCCGATGCATGTAATGAAGAGGAAGAAAACTTGATATATCCAAAGGGAGAAGACCCTATGGAAAACTGCATTGCACTCATGGATATGATTTATCAATCCACTCAAATCAAGTTGCATAGAATCAAGATTAAGGAAGAATTTGAAAGGATGATCTCATGGTTTCTAAATGGTTTTCTGAATTTCCATGCCCACCTGTGGATCATCTAGGAAGAAAAGTAGACCTAATGGATCTCTACATGACTGTTGAGAGATTCGGTGGATTTAAAGCAGTAAACAAACATGATCTATGGACACAAGTGGCTGTGAGAATGGGATATGGTTTAGGCTTAATGAGAATGAAGAAAGATGATGATATGGTGAAGTGTTTAAGGATCATTTACAGCACTCACTTGGATATGTTGAATTGGTATCACCTAAGGTTCAAGGAGAGGAAAATCAAAGTTGAAACAAAGGAAGAACTAGGTGGTCTCATCATCAAACAGAAGAGAGGACCTGCAGCCTCACCAAAGAAGAAGGACAAGTGCAACAACAGCCAAAGGGAATGAAGACCACTGAATTGACATTAAGAGATTAGGGGGGGGGGGAAATGTTAGAAAATATAATCTCTTAATGTGTCAATCTATGTACAGCAGAATTATATTAGTATATATTGTGCAGTGTGACATACTTTATAATAAATAAAGTCACACCTATTAGTACATACTATAGGATAAAGAAGGCAGTTAACTAGCAGTTAATAATAGAAGCCGTTTGTGATAAGTTATGTCCCTTTAACCACCGGATAACTGCAAAAAGGCACCGGTACAATTTGTATTTAAAGGCTATCATATCTGAAATAATAATCATTCGGTTTCCTACTTTGTTTCTCATTATCTCTCAACTATTTTGTTCGCATATTATCAGTTTTGATGTTGTTTATTCTGTGCATTTTCAACATAAACATCACTTTTATTGGTTAACTGATAATATTCGTGATACTCGGGGTCCAAATACCCCGGAGTACCTTGTGGCGCGGTAGAGACATGGTGTAACACCCCAACCGATGGCGGAAACATCGAGGTGTCACGTAAGAATGAGTATACAGTAGCACATGGTAACCAAATTTTAATTGAAATAAATTTAAAGTGCAAATATCCAAAAATAGAAATACATAATGAGTTTTAATGTGGAAATCTAATACATCACAAAGATCAAGCAAGCATAGACTTCAAATTGTCTTCTCATGAAAATACTCTAGTCTTCATGCCTCATTATTTCCTGTTGAGTTGTAAAAATGGGGGGGTCAACTAGAAGTTGGTGAGAATACATAATCCATGTTAAGCAAATAGTTTAAGTATAAAAGTTTAGCAATTCATATGTCTATCGTAAGTTTAAGTCTACATGAATAAGCATAATATGTTGAATCGACATAATCAAACCCCCGACTAGTTTAGGTCCATCCCGTCATCTACGGTTCACCTTAGTAATATGTTGGAACGATAACAATCACCCACGCTACCTATGTAGGAGGTACACGTATCCGGGTGGGGTTGTCAATCCAATAGATCTATTATTGAGTATCGCCGGCTTGGCCATAGCTAATGATTATGTAATGTTGAAACTCGTTGAAACTCGTTGAAACTGTTGTTGACTAATTCATGAGGCAATAAAGTTTACAACTAGACATGCATGTTGAATTGCTTAAATAAAATGTTGCAAGTACAAAGAATCGCATAAACATGGTTACGTAAACTCACCTTGGTATAGTATTAGGTATTGAGGAATAGTATGAGTGTAGCCCAATAGATTGCCAAGTATTACCCTATGTATTAGACAACAAATAAGTCTAAGTCTATCTAGTCTACAAGTATATTATAGGGTTTCGATTTGGGGATATCCATTTGTTGAATTATAATAAAATGTTTTAATAAATAAAGGGAAATTTGATAATTAAATAAATGAAATTCTTTTTATAAAGTTTGAATTTAGGATGTTCACAATAATGTGTTTGAAGTATAAAAATAATTTTTATAAAATTATTTTCTTTAAAATAGAATATTAAATCTATTTATTACAAATTGTCAAAATTTAACTTTAATATTTAAAAATACTAAAATTAAAGAATTATTAGTTTAAAATTTATATTTCTGTTCTAAATATTCAGAAATAAATTGTATAAAATTTTGGTGCAAAAATATTAAGAATTGAATTTATTATGATTTAATTATGATTAAAACTAACAAAAATTGATTAAAAATATTAAATAAATGATTTTTCAGAATTAAAAATCATTTCAGAAAAGTTTATCATTATACAAACTCAGAATAATTTTTGTGGAAATTTATAAAATTGTTTTGATATTTTAATGGAATTTTATAAATATAATAGAATAAAATTGATTTAATTATTATATATATTAAATAAATTAATTTTTGAAAACTAAAAATTTTGGGTGAAACATTTACATCAGATTATCTAAAAATAATTTTTTTAGAATTCATAAAAGAGTTTTAATAATTAAAAATGAATTTATAAAATTATAAGTATTATATATAATTATTTGATTTGTTTTGATTAAAAAGAATTAATGAAAAAGGGTGTGCCACAGCCGGGACTCGAACCCGGGTGGCTTGGGAAGCTAGCATCAGACACAACCACTTGGTCCAGACCAGTGGTTGTGATTAGTTCCGTTTGATTTAAAATAAATATATTATGCGAAATCATGTTTATCCCCAAATTAATCCCACGAGCCCTAGATTTTCCAATCGTTTGATTCACACATCATTAGCCCAATTAACCTTAGGGCTATTGATGTGTGGATGCCGATGATCAAATCCCACTAAAAAAATTATACTTACAAAGTCATTTCGAGTACGATTGGATGGTCAAACCAAAAAGTCCAACTGCGATCGTATGAACAAGAACAGAGTGTTTTTGTGAAGAATTGGAGGTTAAGAGAGATGTAATGGCGAGTTGTGGAGGTCCTACAATGATCAATTTATAGTGCCATGATCTGGAACGATGAATTGGTAAGAGTTGACCACACATTGAATGTGATACGCGTAAATGGTAATTTTGGTATCAATTGACTGTTAATCATCATGTATCCTAGTCATAATAGGCCGATAATTGTGATTCCATTCCATTCTTGAATTAATTTACGAGTTAATGTTGATAATTATGGGTATTGGCTGTCACAGTTGACTTTCCATGTCAACTGTGAACAGACCTTTGATGGGTTAAAAGGAAATAAGGCAGGGTTTGAAACAGAAATGAGGGCTAGACCAGGTGGTTAACTTGTTGTTGTGTGTTGGGCCGGCTTGGGCGCGGGTTCGAGTCCCGGCCCAAGCATTATTTTTTTGACAATAATCCATGACATATCCATACATATATATAATATATATAGTATTAGGGTTACCAAAATGCAACAAACATAATTAAATACACCCATAAATACTGAAACTTGACGTTTTATTATAAATGATGATGTAACGTACAAGTGTAATTGCGAAATGTTACAGTCTCCCCTACTTTTAGGAACTTCGTCCCGAAGTTGGAGTTGGAGAGTCTGGTGGAAAAAGATGTGGGTACTTCGACTTCATCTGGTCTTTACGTTCCCAAGTGAGCTCTGGGCCTTGTTTAGATTCCCAACGAACCTTAACGATCGGAATGCGACTGCGCTTGAGTTTCTTGACTCCAGTATCAACAATCTCAACGGGTTTCTCGATAATGTGCATGCTTTCATCAAGTTGCACATCCTCAAGAGGAACATGAAGGTTCTCATCAGCTAAGCATTTCTTGAGATTCGAAACATGGAAGGTCAGGTGAACATTGCTTAGCTCAGGTGGAAGATCAAGTTTGTAAGCCACTTTTCCAACTCTGTCAAGAATTTTGAAGGGGCCTACGTATCGAGGAGCTAGTTTTCCCTTTCTACCGAAACGAATTACTCCTTTCCAAGGGGATACCTTAAGTAGTACAAGGTCCCCAACTTGAAATTCCAAGGGTTTACGACGTTTATCAGCATAACTCTTCTGACGACTTCTAGCCTTGAGAAGATTATCCTGAATAAGTTGAATTTTGTCTGTGGTTTCCTGGATTAGTTCGGGTCCAGTGATACGAGCTTCACCAACCTCAGTCCAACAGACAGGTGAACGACATTTACGACCATAGAGTGCCTCGAAAGGAGCCATGTTAATGCTGGCGTGATAACTGTTGTTGTATGAAAACTCAACCAAAGGAAGATGAGAATCCCATGTGCCACCAAAATCGATGATACATGCCCTAAGCATATCCTCAAGTGTCTGGATGGTCCGTTCAGTCTGACCATCTGTTTGAGGGTGATAAGCAGTACTCAGGTTCAACTTGGTACCCAAAGCATCTTGCAGAGAATCCCAAAAGTGGGAGGTGAAACGTCCATCACGATCAGAGATAATGTCCAAAGGTATACCATGACGACATACGATTTCACTTACGTACATCCTTGCCAACCTTTCTACAGAATACTTCTCACGAATAGGTAAGAAGTGGGCTGACTTGGTCAAACGATCGACGATTACCCAAATACTGTCAAAACCTTTGGGTGTACGAGGGAGTTTGGTGATGAAGTCCATAGCTATGCTCTCCCATTTCCATACAGGAATCTCTGGTTGTTCGAGCATACCAGATGGTCGTTGGTGTTCAGCCTTGACCTTGGAACAAGTGAGGCATTTTGCAACGAAAAGAGCAATGTCTTTCTTCATACCAGGCCACCAATAAGAATAACGAAGATCTTGGTACATCTTGTCAGCTCCAGGATGAATAGAATAACGAGACTTATGAGCCTCATTCATGAGAAAAGTACGAAGATCATCACGGTCGGGAATCCACAGTCGATTAAGGAAATAGAGAAGACCATCAGGTTTGGTTTCAAGTTGAGTTTCAGCACCACAAGACATTTCATCGTACATGTTACCCTGGGTGACTGATGTATGTTGAGCCTGAAGAATGCGATCTTGAAGATCAGTACGAACTCTCGCACATTGAAGTTTGATACGCTCTTTACGACTAAGTGCGTCAGCCACAACATTCGCCTTGCCAGGATGGTAGCGAATTTCGCAATCATAGTCGTTAAGTAACTCAACCCAACGTCGTTGTCTCATGTTAAGATTTTTCTGGTCGAAGACATGTTGGAGACTTTTGTGGTCCGTGAACACCACACATTTGGTCTCATAAAGATAATGTCTCCAAATCTTGAGAGCAAAGACAACAGCGCCCAATTCAAGATCATGGGTGGTATAATTCTTTTCATGAGTCTTGAGTTGTCGAGACACATAAGCAATAACCTTTCCTCGTTGCATGAGAACACAACCAAGACCTTGGTTCGATGCATCACAATAGACCACGAAATCATCATTACCATCAGGTAGAGACAAGATAGGAGCTTCACAGAGTTTCAGCTTAAGAGTTTCAAATGCTTCCTCTTGCTTTGGTCCCCACTCATAGGGTTTACCCTTGTGAGTTAAGATAGTGAGAGGAACAGCGATCTTGGAGAAGTTGGCGATGAATCGACGATAATAACCTGCCAAACCAAGGAAAGAACGGACTTTGGTTGGAGTTTTAGGAACACTCCAATTTTTCACATCTTCGATCTTTGCGGGATCAACATGAATTCCGTTCATATCAATGACATGTCCCAAAAATTGAACTTCCTTAAGCCAAAATTCACATTTCGAGAACTTAGCATACAGTTGTTCTTTCTTTAGGAGACCCAAGATGGAGTGAAGATGTTGCTCGTGATCGGATTTTGATTTAGAGTAAATCAAAATATCATCGATGAAAACGATCACGAATTTGTCGAGGTAGGGTCTACAAACCCGATTCATCAAATCCATAAACACTGCGGGAGCGTTGGTCAATCCAAAAGGCATAACCATGAATTCATAGTGACCATAACGTGTGCGAAAAGCTATCTTGGGAATATCTTCATCGTGGACTCTAAGCTGATGATAACCAGAACGAAGATCAATCTTCGAGAAGTAGGTTGCTCCTTGAAGTTGATCGAAGAGATCGTCAATCCTAGGCAGTGGATAACGATTCTTGATGGTGAGTTTGTTGAGTTCACGGTAGTCAATACACATTCTAAGAGAACCATCCTTCTTTTTAACGAACAAGACAGGGGCTCCCCATGGAGAAGAACTAGGGCGAATGAACCCTTTATCAGAAAGTTCCTGTAATTGACTGGCAAGTTCTTGCATCTCAGAGGGTGCAAGACGATAAGGATCTTTGGCGACAGGATTAGCACCAGGAACAAGATCAATTCTAAATTCCACTTGTCGAGCAGGAGGTAAACCAGGTAAATCTTCTGGAAAGACTTCAGGATAGTCTCGGATAATTGGAATATCTTGGATACTTTTGCCTTTGTCCTTCTTTTCTATCACGTTAGCTAAGAAGGCTGTATACCCCTTTCGTAAGTACTTTTGGGCAGTAGTACAAGACATAAGTTTAAGCTCACCACAGGGTTTCTCACCATAGATCTTCAAAATCTCACCAGATTCGAGAGGAATGCGTATGACTTTCTCAAAGCACAGAATTTCGGCACGATGGGTTGACAACCAGTCCATGCCTACTATAACATCAAAACTTCCGAGATGCATGGGAATGAGATCGATAGAGAAGGTATGATCGTCGAGGTTCAACAAGCAGTTACGAATAATAGAGTCGATCGAAATAGACTTCCCATTAGCTACCTCTACCACTAAAGGTTCCTCTAGATTAGTATGGGGTAAGTTAAGTAAAGGTTCAAACTTCAGTGATACAAATGACTTGTCAGCTCCCGAATCAAATAATATGGATGCATGGTGGTTATTAATGAGGAACGTACCATTCACCACTTCGTTGTTGTCACGAGCCTGGTTAGCATTGAGATTGTAGGCGCGATCTCGAGCTCCTTGGTTCTGGTTCTGGTTGCGGTTCTGGTTTTGGTTTTGGTTGCGATTTTGGTTCTGGTTACGATTAGGGCAATTGTTGATATAGTGATCAGGGCTGCCACACTCGTAGCATTGACCACGAGCAGGCCGGTTGTTTTGTTGGTTGGGAGCTGGGGCATTTCTGGCTGGGTTGTTTTGGGCAGCAGGGGCTTGACAGGCGTTGGTGTAGTGTCCATACCGCTTACAGTTATTACACTGGCGGCAAGGTCTACCAGGAAGATGATGGTATTGACAAGTGTTGCAGAGAGGGTGACTCCCGCCATACGGCTTCTTGGCTGGGTTTTGGGCAGCAGGTGGAGTGGTAGCAACCATGTAGTTCCTTGCCTTGCGGTTTTTGTTGCTTGAGGTCTCAGGCTTGACTTCAATAGCGGGCTGAGGAGTGTCTTTGGCAACCGTCTTCTTAGTGCCCTTGCGGAAGAGAGTACCGTTCTTCACGTGATTATCAGTAAGAGTGGCTGCGAGACGCTTGGCCTCTTCCAAAGTTGCAGGATTACTTCCCCAAATGGTGTCCTGGATTTGCATGGGCAGACCACCGATGTACTTCTCGATGGCTACCGGCAGGGGAGTGACCTTGTGAGGCAACAATAAGCTAAGCTCGTGAAAGCGGGTGTTGTAGGCAAGGTTTTCCCCACTATCTTGAGTTAGGGTGTGGAACTCATCTTCAAGCTTCTTAACCTCGTTGCGAGGACAAAACTCTTCCTTCATAACCTCCTTGACTTGGTCGCATGTCATAGCAAGAGCAACTTCGGCCCCACGAGTGCGCTTTTCTTCATTCCACCAAGTGAGTGCTCGTTTGTGGAGAACACTCATGGCGTAACGAACCTTGAAGTTGTCGGGGCATTCACTGTTGATGAAGGTATTCTCAATACCCTCAAACCATTGGAGGAGTCCTGTAGCTCCTTCTTCACCACTAAACTTTGGAGGGTTACAAGAATTGAAGTGCTTAAGGGTACAGGCTGGGAGACCATTTCCATTCCCGTTGTGGTTTCCATTTCCATTACCATTGCCGTTCCCGTTCCCGTTTCCGTTACCGTTCCCGTTGCCATTCATTTGGATGACTTGTGCTAGCAAATTGGGAACCAGAGTTGCGATTTGCTGCGCCATTTGTTGAGAAATGATCGCAGCCAGTTGGGCATCGACACCATTGTTGTTGTGGTTAGGACCGTGGTTATGGTTATGGTTGTCACCACCTTCATCGTGGTTCTCACCATTGCTGTTGCGAGTGCTGCGACGTGGAGGCATGATCTATAATAGACACAATGAAATGAATGAGATTATATAAGGAATGTAATCATTTATTCATTAATTAAAACGAATAAACGAAAACGTTGACTTATCAAAGATTCTAAATTCTAATAACATATGAAGACATGCTTTAGCCTATAAGTGAACACTCATCCCGAGAATTCCCAGGTAGGCATCCGGGTCCCTCGTCTGATTGGGATATATGCGCAATGCCAGCCTAGACAGAAGACTCAGAATACAGGCGTTCACCCTTCCAGATTGCACGTGTTCGTTATTAAAATCTAGAACTTCGACGAGATCTCAAGGGGGTTCAGGTTAAACCTGAGGATTTTGTCCTATTAATCTAATGGTGGATCAGGATTGCAGCAGACGAATAAGAGTAGTCACATGTAGGCTTAGGGTTATATAAGGTATAGGATAAGGATAGGATTAGGGAAGCAATTAGGGTTACAAGTAAGAGTACTGTTTAAGTCCTTAAGGTTATAGTCTAGATTATTTTCTAATAACCTAATTCCCTATAACCAAGGCTCTGATACCAATCGGTAACACCCCAACCAATGGCGGAAACATCGAGGTGTCACGTAAGAATGAGTATACAGTAGCACATGGTAACCAAATTTTAATTGAAATAAACTTAAAGTGCAAATATCCAAAAATAGAAATACATAATGAGTTTTAATGTGGAAATCTAATACATCACAAAGATCAAGCAAGCATAGACTTCAAATTGTCTTCTCATGAAAATACTCTAGTCTTCATGCCTCATTATTTCCTGTTGAGTTGTAAAAATGGGGGGGTCAACTAGAAGTTGGTGAGAATACATAATCCATGTTAAGCAAATAGTTTAAGTATAAAAGTTTAGCAATTCATATGTCTATCGTAAGTTTAAGTCTACATGAATAAGCATAATATGTTGAATCGACATAATCAAACCTCCGACTAGTTTAGGTCCATCCCGTCATCTACGGTTCACCTTAGTAATATGTTGGAATGATAACAATCACCCACGCTACCTATGTAGGAGGTACACGTATCCGGGTGGGGTTGTCAATCCAATAGATCTATTATTGAGTATCGCCGGCTTGGCCATAGCTAATGATTATGTAATGTTGAAACTCGTTGAAACTGTTGTTGACTAATTCATGAGGCAATAAAGTTTACAACTAGACATGCATGTTGAATTGCTTAAATAAAATGTTGCAAGTACAAAGAATCGCATAAACATGGTTACGTAAACTCACCTTGGTATAGTATTAGGTATTGAGGAATAGTATGAGTGTAGCCCAATAGATTGCCAAGTATTACCCTATGTATTAGGCAACAAATAAGTCTAAGTCTATCTAGTCTACAAGTATATTATAGGGTTTCGATTTGTGGATATCCATTTGTTGAATTATAATAAAATGTTTTAATAAATAAAGGGAAATTTGATAATTAAATAAATGAAAGTCTTTTTATAAAGTTTGAATTTGGATGTTCACAATAATGTGTTTGAAGTATAAAAATAATTTTTATAAAATTATTTTCTTTAAAATAGAATATTAAATCTATTTATTACAAATTGTCAAAATTTAACTTTAATATTTAAAAAATACTAAAATTAAAGAATTATTAGTTTAAAATTTATATTTCTGTTCTAAATATTCAGAAATAAATTGTATAAAATTTTGGTGCAAAAATATTAAGAATTGAATTTATTATGATTTAATTATGATTAAAACTAACAAAAATTGATTAAAAATATTAAATAAATGATTTTTCAGAATTAAAAATCATTTCAGAAAAGTTTATCATTATACAAACTCAGAATAATTTTTGTGGAAATTTATAAAATTGTTTTGATATTTTAATGGAATTTTATAAATATAATAGAATAAAATTGATTTAATCATTATATATATTAAATAAATTAATTTTTGAAAACTAAAAATTGTGGGTTAAACATTTACATCAGAGTATCTAAAAATATTTTTTTTTAGAATTTATAAAAGAGTTTTAATAATTAAAAATGAATTTATAAAATTATAAGTATTATATATAATTATTTGATTTGTTTTGATTAAAAAGAATTAATGAAAAAGGGTGTGCCACAGCCCGGACTCGAACCCGGGTGGCTTGGGAAGCTAGCATCAGACACAACCACTTGGTCCAGACCAGTGGTTGTGATTAGTTCCGTTTGATTTAAAATAAATATATTATGCGAAATCATGTTTATCCCCAAATTAATCCCACGAGCCCTAGATTTTTCCAATCGTTTGATTCACACATCAATAGCCCAATTAACCTTAGGGCTATTGATGTGTGGATGCCGATGATCAAATCCCACTAAAAAAATTATACTTACAAAGTCGTTTCGAGTACGATTGGATGGTCAAACCAAAAAGTCCAACTGCGATCGTATGAACAAGAACAGAGTGTTTTTGTGAAGAATTGGAGGTTAAGAGAGATGTAATGGCGAGTTGTAGAGGTCCTACAATGATCAATTTATAGTGCCATGATCTGGAACGATGAATTGGTAAGAGTTGACCACACATTGAATGTGATATGCGTAAATGGTAATTTTGGTATCAATTGACTGTTAATCATCGTGTATCCTAGTCATAATAGGCCGATAATTGTGATTCCATTCCATTCTTAAATCAATTTACGAGTTAATGTTGATAATTATGGGTATTGGCTGTCACAGTTGACTTTCCATGTCAACTGTGAACAGACCTTTGATGGGTTAAAAGGAAATAAGGCAGGGTTTGAAACAGAAATGAGGGCTAGACCAGGTGGTTAACTTGTTGTTGTGTGTTGGGCCGGCTTGGGCGCGGGTTCGAGTCCCGGCCCAAGCATTATTTTTTTGACAATAATCCATGACATATCCATACATATATATAATATATATAGTATTAGGGTTACCAAAATGCAACAAAAATAATTAAATACACCCATAAATACTGAAACTTGACGTTTTATTATAAATGATGATGTAACGTACAAGTGTAATTGCGAAATGTTACACATGGGTCACATTATTTGGAAAAAGACGCGATAATCCAAAATCGGCTACCTTTATAGTAAAACTATTGTCTAATACAATGTTGTTGGTTTTCACAGCTCTATGCACAACCTCTGAAGCATGAAGGTAGACCAATGCGCTGGCTGTTTCAATAGCAATGCTCATTCTTGTGGTCCATGTTAGTGAACCCGGTTTCGCCTTTTCTCCATGGAGATGGTCTGCTACGGTTCCATTTGAGAGTAGTGCAAATTTCGGTGGCGTAAACCAGACAAAATTCCCACCTCATTTATGAACTGTTCTACCCTTTTGTAGTTGTTTTCGTATAAGCGTTTAACAGCCACAACACGCCCGTCTTTCAATTTCCCTGCAAGTAGAGGTAAGTTATTGCATTATATAAAGGGGTAGCAATTTCCGACACGACACAAAATTCAACAACAAGATAATAAGGTTTTAAGTTGTTTTATCTAATCTGTTTGACAAATGGTTCGTGTTCAGTTGACCTATTTAACCCGATTACTCAAACGGGTTGACCTGTTAAACTGTTCACTTAAACAGACCAACTTGTTACCATGTTTAGTTAAACATGTTGACCCACTAAGGTATTTTTGTTAAACAGGTTGACACCTTAAGATGCTTTAAATATGCATACCCACTAACCTATTTAATTAAGTATGTTGACTTAAACAAGTTGCCCCGTTTAAGACCCGCCAACCAGATTAACATGTTTACAAACTTGATTACAACCCGTCAAACCCGTGCACAATCGAACTTCTTCTACGGTACATCCTCTTTCAAATTATGTTTCTTATAAAAAATTTTCGGAATCTCACAAGGTTTTTTTAGCGGCCATTACTTCCGCTAATGAGCCAAAATCCTTCAAAGAAGCTATGCAGGATAAAGATTGGTGTGATGCCATGCAGCAAGAAATTAAAGCTCTTGAAGAAAACGAAACTTGGACATTAGAACCATTTCCAGAAGTGAAACACCCCATTGACTCAAAGTGGGTCTACAAAATAAAATACAAACCCAATGGCGAGAGCGAGAGGTATAAGGCCTGTTTGGTGGCGAGAGGATTTATTCAAATAGAGAGAGTCGATTACCATGACACCTTTGCCCCGGTTGCAAAATTGGTTACCATTCGAACCCTCATCACGGTTGCTGACAAGAAAGGATGGTTACTGCACCAACTGGACGTAAACAACGCCTTTCTTCATGGCGATTTAAAGGATGAAGTATATATGAAGATACCGCAAGGTTTTTCTAATAAAGAAGAATCGAGAGTTTGTCGTCTCAGAAAGTCCCTATACGGCTTAAAGCAAGCCTCTCGTACTTGGTATCAAAGGTTCACAATCTCGCTTTTAGACATTGGTTACAAAAAATCCCATGCTGACGATTCCCTCTTTACCTATCAAAATAAAGGTAAATTTGTGGCCATTTTAATCTATGTTGATTATGTCGTTATTACTGGGAATGACGAAGATATGATTCAACGAACCAAGGCTCATTTAGATACGAATTTCAGCATTAAGGACCTTGGCATGTTGAAGTATTTTTTGGGTATCGAGGTTGCTCGCACTGAAGATGGAATTGTTCTAGGTCAACATAAATACGCCATGGACATCCTAACCGATTGTGGGCAGCTTGGATGTCGACCCAACGGTTTTTCCCATGGAGCAAAATTTAAAGCTTGATAAATGTCTTGACAGTCACAAGGCTAACGCCTCTCTTTACAGGTGTCTTATCGGTAGACTACTATACCTTCAAGCCACGCGTCCCGCATTGCCTATGCGGTCAACGTGCTAAGCCAATTCGTCTCAGATCCTAGAGATGACCACATGAATGCTGCACTTCGCGTCTTTCGGTACATAAAATCCACCCTTGGTCAAGGCATATTTATACCGAAGGATGGAGGTCTCAAACTTGTTGCTTATTGTGATGCCGATTGGTTGGGTTGTCCTTTCACCAGACGCTCGCGGACGGGTTATTTTTTGCTTTTGGGTGGTGCCCCCCGTATCATGGAATACAAAGAAACAGTTAGTGGTATCTCGTTCCTCGGCGGAAGCAGAATACCGTGCTATGGCTACTACGGTTAGTGAAATTCTTTGGATCCGTTCGTTGCTCAAGGACCTTACGGTTGACTTACAAGATGCTACGCCTCTTCACTGTGATAATCTAGCTGCCAAGCATATTGCTAACAATCCAGTTTTCCACAAATGAGCCAAACATGTGGAAATGGATTGTTTTTTTGTCCGAGAACATGTTGAATCCCATGAGATTTTACCTCTTCACGTGACCAGCAAACAACAGGTTGCCGATCTTTTTACCAAGCCTTTGGGAACTCAGCCTCTACGTGATCTTCTTGGCAAGCTAGGTGTTCGAAATCTCCACACTCTAGCTTGAGGGGAGTAAAGGAAATATTATCTTTTTATTAGCTGTCATATTAGTTGTCCTACGAGGTTCTTGTTCATTAATGAAAACATAATTCAATACCAAATTCTATAATATGTAGTTTAAAATGAACCAAACCAATAACGAACCGGAAGCGCTCCGCGAAGTGCGCGCAGGATCTTAGTAGTATTGTTTTATTAATGATAGTAAACAACTAATTCAATTGATAATATTTTCTTTGGTAGATATACTACAATAAAAAAAATTACGTCATACATGCAGATTTGTTATGTGTTTATATATACACCAATACACATTAGAGGGGTGGACAATGGACTTGTTCTTTCAACATTTCCTAAATCATGTCTCACCTCATCTATCCTCATACCCTCTCCCTCCTTCTGCTCCCCTTGTTCTTCATCATCCTCCTTGCACAATCTAATAATTCAACCTTCCCCCATTGTCGCAAGGACTACTGCGGTGACGTCAATATTAGCTATCCGTTTTGGAAGATGGACAGCGAATCCGCCACCTTGTTATGCGGTTATGAAGGCTTTGGTATCAATTGCTCCAACATCGGTCAAGAGAATGTTTCCAGTATTATGTTAGGTGGCCAGCCTTACTATGTCAGAGGCATAGACTACATACTTGGAATTCCTTGCTGATTATGAAGTTTCTTCGTTTGACAACAGCTCCAATAAGTGCCCTCGGGTGCGCCATAATATTAACATAGGAACCTTGCCTCTATACTTTGCGATGTATAGCAATAATCTAAGTTTTCATTTCAATTGCACTGGATGCCCTTCGATTGCATATGGAATACCTTGCATGGATTATAATGAACGTAAGTCGTGCGTTCATGTAATTAATGCTACTACGGAGGAAACCGATTGGGACGAGTTCTCATGTGATCAGGAAGTGGTAACAACCGGCTCCAGGGAGTTCATCAATATGTTCCCGGATCTGTCGAGCAATTTCAGCAGCGTCTTGGAGAGAGGTTTCAGCCTACGATGGGGGCGGATGGATGATTGCGAGAAATGCGAAGATTCTCACGGCCGGTGCGGTCAACAGAGTTCCTCCGGGTTCGTATGTATCTGCCCCGATGGCTCAACCAGCAGGGGCCATTGTAAACTTAGATTTTTTACATTTACAACTCTTAAATTCCAAATTTACCGTTGCTTGGCAATATTTGACTGAATCCTTTGCATAAATAGGGGTTTATCATTTTACAAATTACATTTGGGGGTATTGGGGGAAAAACTGAATTTGGTGATGCCTTGAACTCGATTGGCGGTATCAAATAAAAGAATTCTTGATGCCGCCAAACCAAACGGCGGTATCAAGGGGCTTTTTGTCAGTGTGGTTAATGCTGCCAATTGAAGTAGAGGGATCAAATAAAATTGCCTAGATGCCGCCAAATGAAATGGAGGGGTCACCTCTTGATGCCGCCAATCCAGTTATAGGTGTCATTGATGCCGCCAATTGAGTTGGTGTGTTCTTCAATATTGCCGTCATGATCCCGCCAATCCATTTTCATGCATTCAAACCAGCAAATGAAAATCAGTCTTCACCTGCAAACCATGTAGCCTATAAGACACACTCACAAGGTCTCTAGCATTGCATGCAATGGTCTTGTAAGTTGCAGATGATTTGATAGGCAAATAGTGTTCTTGGGAGTGTAAGAATTCAGGCTTTGAAGGTTATAAAATGGAGGTTGAGGTGAAGAAGGAGCACCACCCACATCCAAGAACACACCATCAACACTACAATCTCCATCTGAAACCTTTGAAATTTATAAAAAATCATACCAACCAAATTCCTCCCACCATGAATCAAAACATGAACTTACACCCTGGTCCCCTAAACGACGATGTGTTGTATCTGCGTGATCGACATCGTGCCTTTCACGTTTTCACAGACGAGGAAAACTTCAATAGAGCTATGATGGTAAAGCGTAGCGATAGAGCCATATGGAAGTTACTTCGTGACCACCCTGTTGTAGGACGGGTTCGTCACCTTATCGATGCTGCAGGGTTTGGTGGCCTTATAGAATGTGGTTATCGATACGTTGACCACTCCTTGACAACAGCTTTGGTGGAACGATGGAGGCCCGAAACTCACACGTTCCACCTTCCATTTGGTGAAGCTACTGTCACCTTACAAGATGTGAACGTCTTGTGGGGGTTACCTATTGAGGGAGCTGTTGTGTCTGGGGTAGATAATAATTTGTCTACTGCCGATGCAATAGCGTTGTGCCGACGATTCTTAGGTGTTACGCCTACAGAGGCCCAAATGTCCGGCAAGTCCGTTTTGGGTACTGTTATTATTAATAAACTAAAGCAGGACTTTGTTGAAGCAGAGGCTACGGATGAAGAGTGCATTTTTCGTGCTCGTTTAATCCTTTTCTTTTTGATCGGTTCCACCTTACTCCCTGATAATAATAATAATAGAATAAATGTTTTTTACTTAAGATTTTTACGAGACCTCAACCGTACAGCATCTTATAGCTGGGGCAGTGCGGTTCTGGCTTGTTTATACAGGCGGCTTTGTGATGCCACCCAGCCGGATAGGAAAGCCGTGACCGGACCCATGATGCTCCTTCAAGTATGGGCATGGGAGAGGATTCGGTGTCTCGCGCCACGACCACCCTCAAACCGGTTTGATTATACTTGCCCGATAGCGGCTCGGTATATATCGCAAATCCCAGTTTGATTATACTTGCCTGCATGGCATCCCTTTGTATTTTTTTTTCTGAACACGTTTTTTAACATGTTAATTTTGTAGGTGGCGAGACCGGCGGTTAAACTTCCAGGAGGTGGCCACACACTGCCTCAAGGCATATCGTTCGCAGCTACAATCGTTGGACGAGGACATGGTATGTTAGTAATTATTTTTAGTTTTTTGTATGTATTAATCATGCATTTATTGTGTTTTGTTACTGACTTAAGTGTTTGTTTTTAGTTCAACTGAACCCCCTACAACTCGGTTTTGGATCGACTACCGGCCATGTGCTCAAACGGGATGGAAAGCTGGAGGAGTTGCTGTCCGCTTATATGCTTCGAGATCGTTGAGCATCATTACCCTCAACGGGTTTTGAAGCAATTCGGCATGGTCCAGTACATACCTCCCCAGATAACCTTAGCCGTACCCACTGCTCAGCTTGAAAAACTGCATGCTTTGGGGCGGCAAGGACACAACGGGGCGGACTGGATGAGTAGGCATTAAGCCTACGTCAATGCATGGAATAACCGTCGTAACACGGTTATCCGCTCTGAACTCATAAGGACAGCTTCAACAGAGCCCGGTTATATGCAATGGTATATGGGGCGTACCGTTGCATTTATTGGAAATCCGGGTGTAGCACCGGCCCCAGCTGGCGATTTCCAAGACGACGGTGCTAGAATCCAGTTGATGGTAAAGCATTTTTACGTGCCTAATTCATACATTAATTATTTTCGCAATTTGCTGTTTCTAACTAGAAATTTTGTTTGTAGAGGGATGCCATGGGTGATATTTACCGGTCATCTCAGGAGGCATTTAATAATCCTCAGGCATTCTCCACGCAGCTTGAGCGCATACAAAACACGGCGTTTCACAGTATGATGATGTCACACAATGTCGGACACTTACAAAATCCGACGCATCTTACCAGGGACGCCCTTGACTTGTCGGCACCTGCACGGCCTCAAAGGGTGCGCCGGCGACGCGCTCCCCGTCAGGTGCCGGAAAACGTGCCGGAAAATGAAGACCAAGCTGCTGGAAGTCACTTTGACAATGACGCTGGGTTTCGTGCATCTGTTGCGGCCAGCAACAATCAGAACCAGACCGGGGGATATGTCCCGCAATTCATGGACAGTGGATTGGACCAGATGGGAACTCCATTTGGATTGGGTGGATCATTCGTACAGGGAACTGGTGATGTTGGTGGGTCCGGTGGCAGTCAACCGGCGGAGATGGGTCCGCTAGCTAACTTTCGTGCAGGCGGAATTGGCATCGGAGATAGTTGGGTGTTTCCTTCATCACCGGGTTACGTGACGCCGGTTGGACAGGGGTTGGCACGGTTTGATCACGACCTTTTTAGTGATTTTCATTACCATGCCCCGCATAATTCGTGTGATGAAGGACCTTCAAGCCGGCCAGGACCATTGACCACGCTGAATTTAAACCTCTTTCCTGATGATGAGTACGGTAATGAAGGAGCACCACCCACCAACCAACCACCCAGGAGGCAATCTGAACGTCTTATGAATCAGGGTCCCTAGAACTCTCTGGACTGGTTTAACTCGTAACATTGTCGAATTCAAGTGTGTTCTTAATTACTTGTTGTAACATTTTGATTTGCTTTATAACATTAATTATTGATTTGCTGTATAAATATATGAATATATGAATCGTTTAGCCAGCTGTGATTCGAACATTGATAGGAGAAACAACCACTAAAATTAAAATCCAAATAAAAGCGTTAAACACTAAAACAAGATTACGTAATCATTTATCGGTGGCCCGAAAACGGCTCGGAGGTGTTTTTCTCAAAACCCACACTATGTTGAAAACGGGCCAGGCTGCCCTCTTTGGGCCTCTGTGCAGCCTGGCTGGGCCTGCCGGACAGGTAACCGGACTGACGAACGCGTTGCCCTTGGGTAACACACGGGCGTCGCACGAAGTCCGGGCAGTTTTCGGGTCTCCGGGGCCTGATCCCGGTGGCCCGAAAACGGATCGGAGGTGTTTTTCTCAAAACCCACACTATGTTGAAAACGCGCCAGGCTGCCCTCTTTGGGCCTCTGTGCAGCCTGGCTGGGCCTGCCGGACAGGTAACCGGACTGACGGACGCGTTGCCCTTGGGTAACACACGGGCGTCGCACGAAGTCCGGGCAGTTTTCGGGTCTCCGGGGCCTGATCCCGGTGGCCCGAAAACGGCTCGGAGGTGTTTTTCTCAAAACCGGCTCGTAGGGATAGATTTATTTAAATCAAATAATAACACACAGACTTTCCATTTTTGGAATGTCTCAAACAAATAATACAAATTTGATAGATTTATTTAAAACAAATATTACAAATTTATTTAACAACTGTTTTTCAAAACTAGTCACTCAAATTATACAATCTACGGATTTACAAGACACTATATTTTCCGAGATCACCTATTCCAATATTCTACCACCGTTTCTTGTTGCAGAGTTCATTCAGTTTTTGTTTCGCACCTTCAATCACAATTGCTTTGTTGAAATCAACAATAGCTTGTGTTGTGCACCCAGAAACTTCTCTTTTCCAGTCAGCGGGAACTTAGGACCGCATTTAGATTCAAACCCATCTGAATTTAATCCAGGAGAACATGGTTCTACCTGTTGAATATGTGTACCAAATCTACAGGTACCCAATGTTCAAACCAGCCTGCCATAACGAAAGTAGTACGGTGAAGAATCGCATCATCCGTTGCCGGACAGGTCGCTAATGACGTGATGTGATTCATCAACACCGGATGGCGTGGGTTTGCCTGGAAAGTAGACCCGCCTAAAGAGCCCGTTGGAATGTCCAGCTTTGGTAGACTAGAGGTTCAGACTTCCAACGATCCATAACTCTCTAATATTTGAAACTAAAGTATCAATGTTGCATTCTACACGTGTTATACCACGTGTAGATGTATTGAGAAGTGTAGTTTAATGTGGATGTAACACCGATCCAAAGACACCGCTTTTTTGGACCCTAGAAAAGCGATGCCAAGCGGGGGATGAAACGGCAGACGATGCTGTTAAGCATGACTCATCCCCGCCGAAAACAGTTAAAACTCCATGTGAATGTAACATCGACCCAATATCAATAAAAAACCATACCATCCAGAACAATTGCAGGAAAAGTATTATATCTTATATTGGGGGGGTTTATTGTGGTTTGTAGTCTGAATGGGATGGAGAGAATGGGCAGAGGGCTTATATAAGAAATGAAGCCTAGAACTCAATTGGCGGCATCAATGTATAGGAATCAAATGGCGGCTTCAATGTCTATAACTGAATTGGCGGCATCAAGCTTTAGTTTATTAGATGCCGCCAAATGGTTTCTATACATCACCAATTTTGGTTTTTCCCCCAATACCCCCCAAATGTAATTTGTAAAATAATAAACCCACTATTTATGTAAATGATTCTATTTGACTTTTAGTTCTTGATACGTTGATTTAGTCAATGGTTATATAAATATTGGGAGAGTTAAGTAAAAAGTGAGTTATTCTACAAAGTGTAAAAAATAATATGGAGTGTAGATTTAATTTTGATAATCAGGGGCATGATGGTAATTTTAGAGCGTCATTAAAGTTTCATCCTCATTTTTAAAACGGCCATAACTTTTTCATATAACATTATTTTTTAAATAAAATTACACCATAAAAACAAGTTTTTCATCCTCTTTCATTTCCATACCATATTGCTATACTTTTTTAACAAAAAAAAAATAATTTTTGCTGAGTTGATAGTACTTGCGTTTTAGAAACGCAAGTTAAACCTGATAAGACGACCTGATCAAACGCAAGTTATAAATGATAAAACGCAAGTTATACATGCTAAAATGCATGTAACTAATATCAAGTTTTTACGCTTAGACGCAAGTTATTTAAACACAAGTATGTAATATCAAACTCAATCAATCAGTCAATACGATTCAAGAAAAAATGCTTGGATTCTTGGACTGAAGGAAAGACCTGCATAACACCAAGTGGAGATGAAGGCACATCTTCAAAGACATGAATATACACAGTAGACATAGCCATCAAAAAGTATGATGCACTTTTTTGTGATCTAAAAGCATAAAGCATAAAAGCACATCACACAACAACAAACTCAATCAATCAGTCAACCAAACTATGATCCAAATAATTATCAAACAGCAACAACAACAGCAACAGCAACAGCAACAACAACAACAACAACAACAAAGACCAATGATGAAAAGAAAACTGAGTATTGATTGCAAGAACTCTGGGCTTAGCCATCTGACCCTTGCCAATTTTTCCTGATTTCCCCCAAATTCCTTGAATTTTCGCCACCCGAATCGATAACACAACCTTCTGTCTACTTCCCTGCATTGCAGTTTCACAGGCTCGCCGGAATTCAACATCTTCTAACTTTCCCATGATATTAGAAACAAACTAAAAAAAACAAAAAAGCTATTATTACATTTAGAATGTTTAAACGCAAGTAATAATACCGTGTTTGGGCGACCCTAGAAAAAAGTCCTACGTTCATGTTATGAATACGCATACGGAGGAAACAGACTGGGATGAGTACAGATGTGATCAAGATGTGGAAACAACTGTGTTCAACGAGCAAGTGGATAGATCTCTTGATCTTTTGAAGTTCGGCGAACTCTTGCTACAAGGATTCGAGCTACAATGGAGGAGCATGGATGCTTGCGAAAAGTGCGAAGAGTCTGGTGGTTGGTGCGGTGACCATAATAAGACGGGGCTCCTTTGTTTTTGCTCCAACGGTACAACTAGTAGGGGCCACTGCAAAGGTACCATCATTACATTTCCTATTTTATTTTTAGAGTGCCTCGGTAGTTTACGTGAGTATTTAGGAGTAGGTTAGTTTGTCGTAAAAATATAAAACATGGGATGGTTAAATTAGTTGACGTCACAAAACTTTATTTGATACTATTTAAAATCCATCTAAGCGTCAACACGCTTTGTGTTGTGTTCTGACATATTTAATATTTTCGTTTAAGAAAACGAAGAAGTTTTTACAGTTTAATTTTAACAATAGTTCACTCTGAATTTCTGAAAGAAAAAACAACAAAAAAATGAAGTGGTTCAAATAAATGGTAATGTATTTAGACTATAAGGAGTGGTGGGGGGAAAGAGGGGGATGAAGCGTCATGTGGCACTTGTGGGACCCTTGTGGGGGGGGGGGGGAAATAATTGTGAGGAGTGGAAGGGGGGGGGGGGGCAAGAGGTGGGGGGAAGTGACACGTGGCATTTTGTTTTTTTTTTTTTTTTTAACTTTGATATATAAAACAATAATAATAATAAATATTTTTAATTAATAAAAACCTAGAAAAATACAAAAAAAAACCTAGAAAATTAAAAAAAAATACGAAAAAAACCGAAAAAATTAAAGACTAACAAATCAGTTCATATTATATTTTTCCATAATATCACGCTTCATTTGAAGCGTCATCTGTCACACCCTCAAAATCCACTTGCGGAGTTTTACCGCGAGGCGCATGACAAACCAGGATCCAAACCAACGATCACAATAAACAAGTCTAAATGAATATAAATGCAATTTCAAAACATAGTTTAAAATCCTCGTTTACAGCGGAAGCTTATTCAAAACAGTATCTCAAAAGTAAACCAATTGTTCAACATATGAAAACCATGCGACTCTAACTAGACGTCGTGCAGACGCGTGCGCCCTAGTCCAGTAGTGCTACCTTAGCGACCTGAGAAAACATGTAAAAGTTTACGTCAGCACAAAAATGCTGGTGAGTTTACAGGTTTTGTAATCCAAGTACCAAGTTAACCTGTCCATACTATAACAAATCGAAAACCAGTGTACGCTAGCTAGGCGTATGTTTTGTTACTACCACGATTGGAAAACCATTACTAACTCGCATACCAGATGTTGTGCCCGAAAAGTAACCTGTTGTTCCTGTTGTTCCTGTTTGAGACAATATGCACTCGCCCGGCCCTCCAAGCCGACGAGCGGGGTTGGTCACTCCCAATAGCGCTATTCACATTTCCCCGTTGTGCAAACCCGCACATTCATGGTTCCCCCCTGGGACTTCCAAAGATCGTGTAGTACACAATAGAAACCCATAGTATGACAGTAGTTACCAAATAATCGTTTTAACACATGTTTTCTCCCCCGAAAGTATGAAACCAGTTTAAAAGAGGGGCCGTAAACTCACCTTAAGTTGCGTTACTCCTTAACACGAGTAAACTCAGCTGCTATGCTAGTCCCGTAAAGCGGCGACCTAACATATGACAGTTACAAGTACTTAGGCTATACCACATGTAACTACTAGCATTTAGGGCTATACCACATGTAACTACTAGCATTTAGGCTATACCACATGCACTACTAGCATTTAGCCCTCTACTCGCATGAATATAGGCGATTAGGGACTTCTTATAGGCGATTGGTCCCCTAATCGCCTCTAACATAGGCGATTAGGGTTGCTAATCGCCTGTAACCTTGCTGTTCCGGTTTTTCGCGCGTTTAACGCTCCAAATCAGATCCAGAACGTGTGTAACCATCCAATATCATCCCAAACACTATCCTAAACATGTTTCAACTAAAATCCTTCGTTTTGCCTCGTATTATCAGCCCTGCATGCAATCACGTAATCCAAACACCATTCACATAGCATGCAACATCACACTAACATGCGTAACTATAACCCTAATAATCAATTCTCAGATTTTATCATCATAATATCATTAGTATTCTGAATTAACCTAATAACATGTTAATCCTTCATCTTGAATCATAAAAACCCTAGCTTTCTAATCATAAACACACATAACACATGTATACTAGTTAGAATCCGATTAACAACACTTATTAACGATTTTCAGAAAGCTTTTCCGTTTTAGAACAGGTCTGGACTATTAGGGATTGAATAAAAACGTTTATAAAATTGCATGGATGGAAACCAAACCTTAGATTTGTAAAAGAATGATGGATTAAGCTTGAAACCTTGTGTTTTGATCAAAAATCGCGTTCCAGAGGTTGTGTGTGTGTTGGGGCGGGTTATGGGACGACTAGGGTTTGTATTATGAAGTTTATGAGGTCAAGTATGGTATTTATAGTCGTTTTTAGTCGTCCAGCACGTAACACGCGATTGTGCAGCCAGTACACGCGATTAGGGATCCTAATCGCATGATGTTCAGGCATTTGGGGCCTAATCGCCCCCTAGGGCACACGATTAGCCCCTACTCGCCCCTATTGTTGCCTACTCGCCTCCCTTATAGGCGATTAGGCCTTCCTAATCGCCTATAGGGGCTGGTTTCGTGTGTTTTGCGCGTTAAACCCCGTTTTAAACATATGTTAACACATATTCACATACCGACAAGTCACATAATGATTGTAAACACATAACACTTGTAAATACACATATTCACACTCGTTCACCAATTCCCGGGACTCGAGACTTGTATGTTCCGTATGCCTTGACGATCCTACAAATCGTCACCGTTTGTACACTTGGTTAAGGACCGACATCTAATGAACCTCTAGACCAACATCCAATGATCTTCTAGACTAAACCGATAGTTCCCGAACCATAACCCGACTTAACTAACCCCGTTAAGTACAATATACGCGTGACTCGCTAAGGTAGACTTTCATCTAGACAACGTTGTTAACCAGAATTTTCCGGGTGTCACATCATCCCCACGTTAAAAGAATTTTCGTCCCGAAAATTGCACAAGTACTAAAAGAACAAAAGAAATAACGAAGGGAACAAACAAAAGATAGAAACCAAAAGAGAGATTTACCCGAGTTGTCACATCATCCCCACGTTAAAAGGAATCTCGCCCCGAGATTCATTCAGCTGCAGAAGAGACATATCTCGACTCTAACGCTTCCTTAGGAAAGAGATGAGGATACTTAGACTTCATCTGATCCTCCCGTTCCCAAGTGTACTCTGGTCCCCGGTTCGAGTTCCACCGAACCTTAACGATGCGAATCTTGCTATGACGTAGGCTACGAATCTTGTAATCCAGAATCTCCACAGGTTCTTCCACAATCCGAAGACGATCATCAACCTTGATCTCTTCCAGTGGAACAATGAGAGACTCGTCAGCCAGACACTTCTTTAAGTTGGACACATGGAAGACGTTATGTACGTTACCGAGCTCCGTCGGTAAATCAAGACGATATGCCACCGGTCCAATCCGTTCCAGGATCGTAAATGGACCGACATATCGAGGGTTGAGTTTGCCACGCTTCCCAAAGCGTATGACGCCCTTCCACGGTGAGACTTTTAGAAGTACTTTGTCATTAACTTGGAATTCCAATGGTTTGCGACGCTGATCGGCATAACTCTTTTGCCGGTCCCGTGCCGCTGCCAACCGGTTACGAATCTGTACGATCTTTTCGAAGTTTCGTACACTAGTTCAGGCCCAGTGAGTTGACTCTCACCCACTTCAGCCCAACAAAGAGGAGAACGGCATTTCCGTCCGTACAGTGCCTCGAACGGAGCTGCCTTGATGCTCGTGTGATAACTGTTATTGTACGAGAATTCTACTAACGGTAGATGAGCTTCCCAACCCTTGCCAAAATCGATTACACATGCCCGCAGCATGTCTTCTAAAGTTTGAATCGTGCGCTCACTCTGACCGTCAGTCTGTGGATGATAAGCCGTACTCATGTCTAGTTGGGTACCCAAAGCCTTCTGCAAGGACTTCCAGAAGTGAGAAGTAAAATGGGAATCACGATCCGAGATAATAGAAACTGGCACCCCGTGCTTAGAAACAACTTCTTTCAAATAAAGACGAGCCAAACGATCGATGGTGTCGGTCTCCTTAATAGCAAGAAAATGGGCTGATTTCGTCAACCGATCGACAATCACCCATATCTTGTCATTCCGCTTGGTGATTTAGGAAGTTGCGTGACAAAATCCATGGTAATCCGTTCCCATTTCCATTCCGGAATTTCAGGTTGTTGCAAGAGACCCGACGGTTTCTGGTATTCCACCTTGACCTTAGCACAGGTCAAGCATTTGCTCACGTATGAGGCTATATCCGACCTCATGTTTGGCCACCAGTAAAGCACCTTCAGATCTTGGTACATCTTATCCGAACCAGGATGAATAGAATACGGGACTTATGAGCCTCATCAAGGACAAGCTCCCGTAGTCCCCCGAATAAAGGAACCCATATACGTTCTGCGAAATAGTGCAGGCCATCAGGCCTTCGCTCGAGGTGCTTGTCGGCACCGTGCATGGTTTCAGCTTTAAGGTTTTCCTCCTTCAAAGCTTCTAACTGGGTAGAACGAAGTTGATCAGGTAGGGATGAATGAATGGTGAGCTGCAACGCCCGAACGCGACGAGGTTTAGTCGATTCCTTCCTGCTCAAGGCGTCTGCTACAACATTCGCCTTGCCAGGATGGTACTTAATGGCACAATCATAGTCGTTCAGGAGTTCAATCCAACGACGCTGCCGTATGTTCAAATGTTGTTGGTCGAAAATATGTTGAAGACTCTTGTGATCGGTATAGATGGTGCATTTGGTACCGTACAAGTAATGTCTCCAAATTTTCAACGCGAATACCACGGCACCCAACTCCAAGTCATGGGTGGTGTAGTTCTTCTCGTGCACCTTGAGTTGACGAGAAGCATACGCAATCACTTTCTCGCGTTGCATCAACACGCAACCGAGACCATGAATAGAAGCATCACAGTAAACAACGAAATCATCAGGGCCTTCAGGTAAAGACAAAATAGGAGCGGAACAAAGTTTAGACTTTAGTTCCTCAAACGCTGACTCTTGTGGTTCACCCCAGTCGAATTTTCTATCCTTCTGCGTGAGAGTGGTCAGGGGTTGAGCGATCTTCGAGAACCCTTGAATGAAACGACGATAGTAGCCCGCAAGGCCTAGGAATTGCCGCACCTCAGTTGGCGTCTTAGGTGCTCCCCAGTCCTTGATCGCTTCGATCTTAGCTGGATCGACATGAATCCCTAGTTCATTAACCACATGTCCTAGGAACTGAACTTCGCGTAACCAAAAGTCACACTTTGAGAACTTAGCGTAAAGTTGTTCCCGTCGCAAAAGTTCCAAAACCAAACGCAGGTGTTCCTCGTGTTCGGTCTTGTTCTTGGAGTAAATCAGGATGTCATCAATAAACACAATGACGAACTTGTCAAGATATGGTTTGCAAACGCGGTTCATCAAGTCCATGAAAACCGCCGGTGCGTTCGTGAGACCGAAAGGCATGACCAAGAATTCGAAATGGCCATAACGTGTACGAAAGGCAGTCTTTGCAACGTCAGCTTCCCTTACCCGCAACTGGTGATAACCGGACCTCAAGTCAATCTTGGAATAATAACTAGAACCCTGGAGCTGGTCGAATAGATCATCAATACGTGGAAGAGGATAACGGTTCTTGACGGTCAATTTGTTCAGTTCTCTGTAGTCCACACACAACCGGAAACTTCCATCCTTCTTCTTAACAAATAAATCGGGGCTCCCCAAGGGGAAGAACTTGGTCTGATGAAACCCTTGTCCAAGAGTTCCTGTAACTGACTAGACAATTCCTGCATCTCGGGAGGTGCAAGACGGTAGGGGGCCGAGCAATAGGAGCAGCCCCTGGTACAAGATCAATACCGAACTCGACTTGACGATGGGGAGGAAGACCAGATAAATCATCGGGAAAAACATCAGGAAACTGGCGTACAACTGGAATATCGTCGATCTTCTTCTCATCACCAGAGGAAACAGATAAAAGTGCCAAAACGGCTGGATAACCCTTTCGAAGACACTTAAGGGCTTTCATGCTAGAGATGATGTTTAGCGAAACACCACCCTTGATACCGTACACAGAAAGGAATTCTCCATCAGGGAGAGGAATCCGAATAACCTTGTCGTAACAAACAATCTCCGCGCGATACAGGGACAACCAATCCATGCCTACCACAACGTCATAACTACCCAAAGGTACCGGCATAAGGTCGATGGGGAACGATAAACCCGACAACTCTAATAGACACTCCCGAAGGACACTAGTAGCTTCAATCTTTTTACCGTCAGCCAACTCAATAATATACTTAGTCTCTAATGGTACGGGTACTACATCTAGCAGTCGACTAACTTCCATGGATACAAAACTCTTGTCGGCACCAGAATCAAATAATACACTAACAGAACGGTTATTAAGAAGGAACGTACCGGTAACTGTGTCAGGATCCTGTCTAGCCTCAGCGGCTCCAATGACGAAGGCGCGTGCATTCCGGCCACCGCCCCCGTTGTTCCCATTTCCGTTGTTTCCACCCTGCTTCAGTTTTGGGCAATCCTTCTTGTAATGCCCAGTCTCACCACAGTTGTAACATCCTTGTCTTCCCGTAGTCCCTTGAGTAGTAGGAGCTGAGTTAGTAGTCGGGGCCTGGGTCGATGGAAGTGTAACCCGACAATCTTTAGCATAATGCCCTGTTCGCTGGCAGCGATGACAACGGTTACTGTCGCAGTTCCCTTGATGATGACGTCCACACTTGTTACATTTGGGCAGTTTCCCCGCATAACCATCCTGCTTGTTACCCGAAGAAGAAGAAGAACCCCCATTATCAAACCTCTTACCCTGCTGTGCTGGCCCAGATCCTTTCCCTTCATTATCCCACTTACGCTTGTTGTTCTCTGGGGCCTTAACAGTCGAACCCTTAGCAGGCAAAATGCCCTCATTCACCTTTAAGTTGGTCATCCTATGAGCCGATCGGACCACCTCTGCGTATGTAGGATGATTTCCTGCAGCTACTAACCCTGCGATCTCAGGTACTAACCCCGAGATATAATGCTCAATCCTCCTGTATTCTGGCACATGCAGATCGGGACACAGCACTGCCAACTCATTCCGCCTCACAGTATACTTCCCAATTTCAGACCCAGTCATCTTGAGGTTCCACACCTCGTGCTCTAGCTTCTGCACCTCTTCCCTCGGACAGTATTCACGCTTCAGCAGCTGCACAAAATTCTCCCAAGGCATAGCATACGCCTCCCCAATACCCATATTCTGGGTGATGTTATTCCACCAGGTCAGAGCAACATCCTGGAATAACGCAAGCAACATACTTAACCCGATCTTCTGGGAGACAGTTACACATCAGAAACACTGACTCCACTTTTTCCAACCACCTGAGTAAGCTCACCGCACCCTCAGTGCCAGAGAATTCCTGGGGCTTACAGTCCCGAAACATCTTGTAAGTACACATGGGTGGGGGTGGGTTAACAGGACCACCTGAAATGAAATGCGTGAGAAATCACGACGAATGTAAACAAGGTTCACTAATGAGGCAAAGAAAATGGATAAATCAACTTACCACCACCGTTGTGCCCTAACTGGAAGGCAGCTTGGAGCAAGTTGTTCAGATCAGCCTGCGATAGGTTAATACCTCCACGACCACCAGCACCACCGCGACCACCACCACGTCCACCATTGCGACCACCTCCACGTCCTCCTCTTACTCCAGACATGATTCTGGCAGAAAGAACGAGAAAATTTAGTTTCGCAGATAAAGATAACCACTAATGTCCACAAGATCAAAGCTAGATCCATCCAGGACTATCCCTTCAAACCCAGAGCTCACTAGGCTTCCATGCATTTCGGTTTATGATTTTGTGTGCACCAAAATGATAAACCGCTCTACATGGTCCTCCACGTGTTCTCCTAGTTCAAAGTTCGAATCACCGAACATAGACTCTTAGCTATACACCGTAATACTACGGAAGTTTATGGCAAGTGTTTCTATTGAAGTATGAAAGGGAGAAGTCCGAGCCTTGGACAAATCTCAAGAGTACACGATTCACTCCAATATACTATACTGCCTAGAAAGCAAGTAACCCGACCTAAGATAGAACGGATGATGTAACGTAGAAAGACCAAATGATTTAGAGACACCCCGACAAGACCATACGTAAACCACCATAATGTTTAGTACCATGTGATCGTCTAGTGTGTGCGACTCGGCTATAGACTAGACCCTACATGCAGTCCTAGTTCACTATAACCATTGGCTCTGATACCAATCTGTCACACCCTCAAATCCACTTGCGGAGTTTTACCGCGAGGCGCATGACAAACCAGGATCCAAACCAACGATCACAATAAACAAGTCTAAATGAATATAAATGCAATTTCAAAACATAGTTTAAAATCCCCGTTTACAGCGGAAGCTTATTCAAAACAGTATCTCAAAAGTAAACCAATTGTTCAACATATGAAAACCATGCGACTCTAACTAGACGCCGTGCAGACGCGTGCGCCCTAGTCCAGTAGTGCTACCTTAGCGACCTGAGAAAACATGTAAAAGTTTACGTCAGCACAAAAATGCTGGTGAGTTTACAGGTTTTGTAATCCAAGTACCAAGTCAACCTGTCCATACTATAACAAATCGAAAACCAGTGTACGCTAGCTAGGCGTATGTTTTGTTACTACCACGATTGGAAAACCATTACTAACTCGCATACCAGATGTTGTGCCCGAAAAGTAAACCTGTTGTTCCTGTTGTTCCTGTTTGAGACAATATGCACTCGCCCGGCCCTCCAGCCGACGAGCGGGGTTGGTCACTCCCAATAGCGCTATTCACATTTCCCCGTTGTGCAAACCCGCACATTCATGGTTCCCCCGGGACTTCCAAAGATCGTGTAGTACACAATAGAAACCCATAGTATGACAGTAGTTACCAAATAATCGTTTTAACACATGTTTTCTCCCCCGAAAGTATGAAACCAGTTTAAAAGAGGGGCCGTAAACTCACCTTAAGTTGCGTTACTCCTTAACACGAGTAAACTCAGCTGCTATGCTAGTCCCGTAAAGCGGCGACCTAACATATGACAGTTACAAGTACTTAGACTAATAACCCGCAGGTTAGTTAGTCCCTAGATGTCCAGACCATAACCAAGTTCGTTTGAAAACACCGTGACCGTTTAACTGACCCAAAGTACAAGACTCGACATCCCATTGGTGACCCGAGACTTCCCGTGTTATGTTTACGCTCTCAAACATGAAATCATGCAATCACACTTAACATACGTTAACGCACAACAAGTTATAGCACATAGCTCACGTATCACCGAATTACATCCAAACATATGTTACCAAGTTATTAGATATGTTACGGGGTTCCTAGCATGTTCCTACATGTCAAATCGGGTCTCGGAATGCTAATTTACACTTACAGCAGCAGTACACGCGATTAGGAAAAGTCAACTAGCATTTAGGTTGGTCAACTAGCATTTAGGAAAGCTAATCGCATGTAACTACTAGCATTTAGGGCTATACCACATGTAACTACTAGCATTTAGGGCTATACCACATGTAACTACTAGCATTTAGGGCTATACCACATGTAACTACTAGCATTTAGGCTATACCACATGCACTACTAGCATTTAGCCCTCTACTCGCATGAATATAGGCGATTAGGGACTTCTTATAGGCGATTGGTCCCCTAATCGCCTCTAACATAGGCGATTAGGGTTGCTAATCGCCTGTAACCTTGCTGTTCCGGTTTTTCGCGCGTTTAACGCTCCAAATCAGATCCAGAACGTGTGTAACCATCCAATATCATCCCAAACACTATCCTAAACATGTTTCAACTAAAATCCTTCGTTTTGCCTCGTATTATCAGCCCTGCATGCAATCACGTAATCCAAACACCATTCACATAGCATGCAACATCACACTAACATGCGTAACTATAACCCTAATAATCAATTCTCACGTAACACGCGATTGTGCAGCCAGTACACGCGATTAGGGATCCTAATCGCATGATGTTCAGGCATTTGGGGCCTAATCGCCCCCTAGGGCACACGATTAGCCCCTACTCGCCCCTATTGTTGCCTACTCGCCTCCCTTATAGGCGATTAGGCCTTCCTAATCGCCTATAGGGGCTGGTTTCGTGTGTTTTGCGCGTTAAACCCCGTTTTAACATATGTTAACACATATTCACATACCGACAAGTCACATAATGATTGTAAACACATAACACTTGTAAATACACATATTCACACTCGTTCACCAATTCCCGGGACTCGAGACTTGTATGTTCCGTATGCCTTGACGATCCTACAAATCGTCACCGTTTGTACACTTGGTTAAGGACCGACATCTAATGAACCTCTAGACCAACATCCAATGATCTTCTAGACTAAACCGATAGTTCCCGAACCATAACCCGACTTAACTAACCCCGTTAAGTACAATATACGCGTGACTCGCTAAGGTAGACTTTCATCTAGACAACGTTGTTAACCAGAATTTGTCGGGTGTCACATCATCTCTAACTCTGGCCCTTGAAGATGCTCGGTGTTCATGGCGAGAAATTTCATATCCTCGCGTTTTTCGCGCTGCTCTTTGATAGACAATTTGCGCTCTTTCATAGTCAACTTTTTTTCAAACGCTTCGCGAATATTTTTTTTCTCCTCGAGCATTTTTTCTTGAATCGTATTGAACTGAATCATGGTGGCATTTAAATCTTGCAAGTTAGCGCTGTAGGCGCCGGTTGATCCAGAACCCGAACCCGAGGCAGTAGATTTTTGCGCCCTCTTTTTGACTTATCTCGACCGGTGGGCGACTCAATTCCTCTTCAAACTCGTCTTCATCCAAATTAACGGCTTCTACGTTTTCAGGATCAGTTTGACGGTTTCTTGACGAATTTGTTTTCGACTTTTTTGCGGAGTTGCTTGCAGTGGGGACGTACGCCCATTTTGAGTGGTTCTTGGCGATTTCCCAACAATGAAGAAACTTGAATTCGAGACCGGTTTCGTTACGAAACGCTAAAAGCGACCGGGTTAGGCTGTCGGTGTCCGTTTCACCGCTTCTTGGATTGTTTCTTGCGTAATAATAATGCGGTTGAAACGAGTTCATTGCCCTGTTTATCTCTGTCCACTTGGACGAGAGACTATCGTTTGCTCGATAGAACTCTCGTCCCATCAACCCATGGAACGCGTTGTTTATGTCGTTCCAAAAGTCGTTTTTATGGCGACTAGTTCCTACAAAAAAAAAAATATTAGCAATATTACAAATAAAAATCATGTTAAAAAATTTACTATAAATCATGTAAAAAAATTATTAGAAATACCTTGCTCTTTTTCCGACTCGCTTATCCACGCATTCGTTAAAGCGAGCTCTTCATCGGGTGTCCACTTAAGTGGTTGGCGGTTAGCGGCGGCTATTGCTTTCTCCTCCGGGGTCTTCCTCCTGTGACTTCTTCTTGCAGGGGGGGTTTACCCGAAGATGATCCCGCGACATTTTGGGGTTGTGTTTCGGGTACGGTTTGGGTTAAAGGAAGTTGTGAAGGAACGAGAGAATCATTGAATGGGAAATTCGGATAAATTTGCCCACTAATGAAACCCGCATAACCCGCGTAGTCGGGACAAGGTGAAGGAATGGGTGGACGGTTTGGGATCGGGCGAACCGGTGGTGTATTCGGGTTTGGGACAAACGCGTATGGGTTGTTCGGGTCGAAGCCTCGGTTGTATGGGTTCATTTTTGGTTGAGGAAGTGTGTAAAATTTGGATGAAAAGTGTATAAAATTTGGTTGAAAAGTGTATAAAATTGGTTAAAGTGGGTGTTTTGTAGTGAAATGGGGGTAATTTATAAATTTTTTTTTTGACCGTTAATGTTACCGTTCAAAAAATTAAATTTTGTTTTTTTTTTTTAAAATGTTACCGTTTGAAAAATGGCCCAATGCCACGATGCCACGTGTCCCCCCACACTCCCCCCACGCCGGTGAAGCCTCTCCGCCCTCCGCCCCACGCCAGCCTTCCCGCCCTACCGGCGGCGGTGTTCCCCCCCCCCCCCTTCCCGCCCCCACTCCTGATAGTCTTACCATTGAAGTTAAAGTCTCATTTTCAATAAATAGCTTTCTAGGAAACTAACTCAAATTAAATTTGTAATTAAATATTCAACAACCTCAAAAGTCTCAAGTCAAGATACTTATTTCCTTTTTTGTATTTTCCTCCATGGAAACTTCAAGCTACCCCACTTCCACTTAATATTCATTTTACATCTTCAACTCAATGTTTAATTTGCTCATCTTCTATCCGTTACCTCAAGTTCTACCGTTGTGGTCCGACAATTCAATCTCCATCATGCATCTTTCTTTGTTTTGCCTTCAAAGATTTTTCGCAACTTGCAATCCTTCCCTTCAACAATAGCTCGATCCTTTGATATAATAACTGTTTCATACTCAATATATTCCTCCTTTGCCTTGTAACATATGTGACACACGAACTAGTTTTCAACTATCCTTCAACCAACACTTTTACTTCCCCTAATCCATGAACAAAAAGGTATTCTTTCATTTTCCTTATGTAGCCCAGTTGGTTGAGGGCCTAAAGTTTCTTATGGGAGGTTTGGGTTCAATTCCCACTAGTTACATTTGGAGGACATTGGTGGATGGGAAATGAGGGATGACCCGGCCATTGGCTTGGGTTCGAGTTCTGATCCCGACGGGTTTTACCGACTCTTACAACGTCGTGCCTTCGGACAAGTGAGTGGTTGGGTTTTCCCGAGAATTGGTGGCAATTGGTGGCCCGGTACTGCACTAAGCAAATTGGGTAGAAGATAGCAAATCCTTTAAGTTTTCTAATACACAATCTATAGTTATGCACCACTTATGGTTTTAGTTTCTTAGGTAGACATCCTAAGTTTTCGGTTATAAATTACGCAATTGAATATGGTTTCAAATTTAAGTTGACAATATTAAATTTTGCTTATTTTTAATTATGCTAGTATTAAGCCCCCGTGTTGTGGCAGAGACATAAAACCGTGTCAAATAGTAGCAATGTCACATCACCGCCAGTGAACATCGACACTGAAGTTGCGCGGTGTGTTAATGCGAAGAAACTAGACCAAGACGTAAAACATAAAAAGAATAACTAAGTTGATCTTGAACATGGCGTTGTGACGAACATGTTAAACAGGAAAATATAAAAGTAAAAACATTGAATCACAAACAAAGATGTGTTTCGTTAACTCACAAAACTACGGTACCTAAAAACGCTGAACCATATAGGCACGTTACACCATGGTAACTTAATTTCAAACAAAATAAAAAGCCACAAATTTGCAATGATAAAAAATAAAGTTGAAAGTAAAAGTTGTGATTACATAATAATAAAATATTAAAAGTTTGGCCGGGATTAAAAGTAAAAGTCATTTATAAGAAAAAAAACACTTTAAACATGAGGTATTACACCTCCATAATAATAAAAAAAAAAAAAAAAAAAAAAAAAAAAAAAAAATTGCAAAATAATATCTCGTAGATTTGTTCCTTCACGCGGCACTCTTTAACGAGCCTGCGGCTTGGTGTATAACACATGGAAGCCAGGCACACTTAATTTGAATTACATATTTAACAAACTAGTTTTTATTCCGGGAGTGTACCGAGTTGAACTATCTAATATGATATAATAAATTATTATTATTATTATTATTATTATTATTATTATTTTTATTATTTTAAACAAATCTCAGCCATAATTATCATATTCAAATATAAAAAAAAACGAATCTCTGCGCTAGGGTATAAATCTAGTGTCATTACAAATGAATTCGGAAGTTTGTAATCGATCATTCTAAAAAGAACTAACATTAAATAAGAAAAAAAAAAACTTAATTATTGAAATATGGAACGCATTAGTCTAAGGGTTATATGATGCGTTGAAAAATTCATAAGTATATGATCGGTATATAGTTCGGGTATTTGGGTATGTTGTTTCGGGTAATCGGGTCGGGTATCACCTACTCCCATACCCGACCCAAACTCACAATTTTTTTTAAAACTAATCCCAAACCCGACACAATACCTATCGGGTTACAAAAAATAGTCATTTTTTTTGTGTTTTTTTTTTCCTGTATGAACCCTGCAAAAAAATAATCGTTTTTTTATCCGTTTTTATATAACACTATGGTACTCGTTGGAAAGATAATAAAACGCTCGTTAATTTGGCGTAATTTTTTCTTTAAATAATGTCTTATATAAAATATATTAACGTTTAAAAATTGTTGGAGGAAAGATAAGAGATAAAAGATAAAAATCAAATTTTGTTTTTAATTTTTTTTCCTAAAATATCTCAATGCCACATTGGATGACACATGGCACGCTCAAGGAGGAGAATCCCTCTTTGAATGCCATGCCATTAAAATGGCTTTGGTTTATTATATGTATAGACTAGCTGATTACCCCGGGAGGGTCCCGGGGTTGAAAATTTAATTTTACGTGATAACCTATTGCAAATGGCTCAAGTTAACTAACCACAAAATCTCTCAATCATTGCATGTTCATAGTATTCTAATCAGTAATAACTCATATTCCCTAATCTAAAACCTAATCAGTAATCATCTAAAGAATCACTTATGTAAGCTGCAACTATTCAAAAACTCATCACATCTCTCTAATTTATCACATTCTAATGGCTCTTATAATTCCTAACCTAATCAACTAAACAAACAATTAAGTTGGAAGTTGTAACCATTGCATCTCATTATGCCACGTGGCATAATCAAGAGATGGTTGGGGCCACCATTGAACGCCACGTCAGCAACTATCAATTCTTCCCGGGTTGAAAATATAACCATTCTAATAATACTAATACTAATAGTAATAATTATTATTCTTGTAATTAAATAAATAAAAAAAATAACCTTGCTATAAGCTGACACCATGTGTTGCAGTGTTGCGCGATTCTTTCTCATAGCTTCTCTTGATGAAGTATACCTAGTAAAATTCCAATGATAACATGGCAATTGGGCTGATTTTCAACATCGTAGATAAGAACCTGGTTTAAGAGAAAAAACATGATTAATGAATAACATAAACACTTTGTGTGTTTTTTTTCCCTGTATGAACGAAACCTCACAAAAAATAGTCGATTTTTTCTCCATTTTTTATATAGCACTATGGTACTCGTTGTAAAGATAATAAAACGCTCGTTAATTTGGTATAATTTTTTTCTTTAAAAAATTCCGTATATAAAAGATATAAACATTTAAAAATGATGGGAGGAAATATGATAAAGAAAATTTTAAATTTATTTTTAAATTCTTTTGCTAAAATAACTCAATTTAATTAAAAAAGGAAATAATTCAAAAACACTAAAATCTTTCAATTATGATGCCAGTGTCAGTTTCATGAAGAGGTTGAAGTGACCATTGCACGCCACGTCAGCAATGCTTAATTCTTTTATATATATTAACTAGATTATACCCCGGGAGCGTCCCGGGTTGAGAAATTTAAAATATACATCAATTTTACATATGAAATAGACTGATGTATAACTCTAATATTAATATCTAACCTAAAACAAATTAACAATGTACAACTCTAATGCTAACACCTAACCTAAAAGAACGTAGAACTTTAATGTAACTCTAATATTAACACCTATCCTAAAGACTAAACAAATGTACAACTCAAACATACTAATATTGATACCTAACTTAAAACAACGTGTAACTCTATTAACCTATTCGCTCTGGTTGAAAAAAAAAATCATATTTACTGATTTTAAACATAATTAGTGACTTGTCTATACATGATTAATGATTTACCTGAACACTTTGTGTTTTTTTTTTCCTGTATGAACAAAACCCCACAAAAAAATTTCTCCGTTTTTTATATAGCACTATGGTACTCGTTGGAAAGATAATAAAACGCTCGTTAATTTGGTGTAATTTTTTTGTTTAAAAAATCTCGTATATTAAAGATATTAACGTTTAAAAATTATGGGAGGAAACTTGAGGGTGAAAAATCCAATTTTGTTTTTAAATTATTTTTTTCCTAAAATATCTCAATGCCACATGGGATGACACATGCACCATCAAAGAAGAGAATGCCTCTTTGAGTGTCATGTCATTAAAATGGCTTTGGTTTATTATATGTATAGATAGATAGATAGATAGATAGATAGATAGATAGATAGATATAGATAATCTATCTATATAATAATTCAATACACTCGGGTCGAATGGAGGCCTTAGAGAGTGTCTACTTGGATCCAAATTAGAAATGGGGCTCCGACTTTTACACTATATAAACCGTTTTTTAATTTTTTTTTTCATTCTCCAAAACACCTCTCCAATTCTTCCTAAGAAAGTTTTTTATCCTCTTCCTTCATTTTGCATAATCTTTGATCCTCCAAAACCGATTCAACATCTTCAATCGGATTTAATCATTCAATTTTATCAAGGTAATGGTTGATCCTACTTTTTCTAACGTTGATTCATATTATTATGATTCACTTCATTTTATTCTTAACTTTATTAGTGTTATGTCAACATCCGATTGAATCCATAATACTTTCTATTTGGCCGAAGATAAACAACAATTATGGTTAGTATCATCGTGAAAAATAAAAAAAGGGAGTAATAATCCTAATTTCTTTCCAATGATAATTATTTAATATTCGATTAAAAAACAATCGGATGTTGACCGATTTTAAGTATCGATTGATCATGTTTCAAGTTTATCAACTTTTACAATAGTTGATGAAGATTTCAACTCATTTATAATCATATTGTGTTTTAACATTTCTAGAAAAATACATAACTTTATTTTGACATTTGAATAGTTTTATGCTTCTTATTTGAAAAAAAAAACAAAGAAACAGGATTTGATCCAAACACACAAACGCTATTATGTCTTATCACAATGGACCTCAATTCTTCAAGGTTTTACATGACCCTTCGTCAATAGTTTTGGTATGTTTGATTTTTTTTGTTCATATGTCTATTTAATTTAACAAATGGTTCTTTCATTTTTAATGTTGTTTTTTACGTGCCTTTCCAGACTGTGCTGATGGCCATGAACAAATTTCTATTGTCTAAAAACATACACAATGGTTACGCTTGATCTGTGCCAGTTCGTGCAGAAATTGCTTCACAAGTCGCTAGGTTTGTTATTTGCGTATTCACGATTTTATGGAAATTCTATTATTGACATTAATAAGAATTTTTAAATTCTGATTGTATTTATTGGCATTGACCCTCATTAAATTTTAAATAAATGTTAACCAAATCAATAATTAAATTTGCAACAATATAGTAAATGATTGAATTTTTTAATTTAACATTTGTCAACAATTTCGTAATATAAGCACGATAATTAAGTTAAAAGTTAGTATAAAGAAAAAGTTGATTATAATTTTCATTTAATATATTTTACGAATTTGGGCTATAATCCAAAGTTGTTACAATATTCTCGAATTTAAATTCTCATTAATTTTCAATAAATGGTAATTTGTAGAGATTAATCTATTCATACACATTGATTCTCAGTCTATTGTCAATAAATGCTAACAAAATAATTCATTCATTTAGTCAATAAATTAGTAAATGATTGAATTTCTTAATTTAAGTTATTCATTTAAAATACCTTTAAATGAAAATTCACGTTTTGTGTATGTAATTCAATATACGAACCGTATGTGTTATGCAAGACATATTATTATTACCAAGACTATCATTTTATATTAGTGTAATATTTACATATACTTATTTAATAAAAAATATTTCCCAAAAATATATATGTAGATTAACAATAGTTTTGTTTAATATACTTTGTCTCTATATTTTAAATTTTCGTAATGACCAAATTATATCATATAATTATTACTAAATGGTAACCAATTTAATAATTTTTATACGATATTTAATTATATGAAAGCCAATTAATTATTACAGAATCAATCATGCAATAATTTTGGTAAATAAAAATTTTAAAAGATGAATATATTCATTTAAATTGAATCTCATTCAAATGTTAATAAATGGTAACCAATTTAATAATTTAAATACGATATTTAATTTAATAATAAATATAATTTAAAGGTATTTAACAGTTTCTAAAATATATACTATATTCAAAATACTATCCAATGATAATAATTATATTTTGTCTTTCATTTAAATATCGTTAACAGATAAACGTTGTTTATTTTTAATTTTTTTAATCTTTGATGGAGATCAATTCTTTGAATTTATTTATTTTTCGTGTCTTATAATACACTTATTAGTAATTAGTAAATGATTGAATTTTTTAATTTAAATTTTGTCAATAATTTCATATGATATAGACGATGTTTTTTAATAATTAATATTAATTAAAATTGATTAACAGTTTCCAAAAACTTATACGATGTTTAAAATAATACTAAGTGTAAATTTACATATATTTATTTAATAACAGTATTTCACAAAAATATATATAGATTAACAATAGTTTTGTTTAATATACCTTGTCTCTATATTTAAAATTTTCGTAATAACCAAATTATATCATATACTTATTACAAAAATGACTTGAAAGTCAATTAATTATTACAGAATCAATCATGCAATAATTTTGGTAAAATAAAATTGAAAAGATGAATCTATTCATTTAAATTGAATCTCATTCAAATTTTAATAAATGGTAACCAATTTAATAATTTAAATACGATATTTAATTTAATAATAAATATAATTTAAAGGTATTTGACAGTTTCCTAATATATATATATATATATTACTATATTCAAAATAGTATCTAATGATAATAATAATATTCCGTCTTTCATTTAATAATAAATATAATTAAATTTGATTAATAGTTTCCAAAAACTTATACGATGTTCAAATTAATAAAAGTGTAATACTTACATATATTTATTTAATAAAAATATTTTCTAAAATATATATACATTAACAATAGTTTTGTTTAATATACTTTTTCTCTGTCAAATATATCATATAAGTATATCATATAAATATTACAAAAATTATATGAAATTCTATTAGTTATTACATAATCAATCATGCAATAATTTTGGTAAATAAAAATTTGAAAACATGCATCTATTTGTTTAAATTAAATCCGATTCAAATGTTAATAAATGGTAACCAATTTAATAAATAAAAATGATTTATAATTTAATAATAAATATAATTAAAAGCTATTTAATAGTTTTCTAAAATATATTCTATATTCAAACGTTGTAATTGATAATAATAATATTACATCTTTAGTTTAAATATCGTTGACAGATAAACGATATGTTTACAAAGAATTTCCCTTATTCAACGTTTTAATGTAAGTTTGGTCAACAATTTACTAACATAAACACAGATATTTAAATTAATAATAAATATATACGATATTTAAATAAATAATTAATAATAATAATAATGTTACTATTTTCATTTAAATATATTTAATAAACTTTAAGATATTTTCTTTATCCAATGTATATATAAATAAAAAATAACATTAAACCCATAATACAATCTAACCGATCATTGACCCTACCAGAAAAACCTTATCTGTTTTTAATTTGTGGAACTTTGTTGTAACTAAATTGTTTGACTTTATTTATCTTTCATTGTCTAACACTAGACTTATTAGTAATGACATATCATTTTATGTGTTTTTATTTATATGTTAATACCTTATTATATTATAATATAGACTATTATAGTTTATTATAAGTAACAATATGAACTAAAAACCAATTCACCACCACAAATGGTTTTCATTTTAAAACTAACGTTATCATATTATGTTTACAATAAATAGACCCTCGTTCAATTGTCCATAAATGCTTACGAATGCACTAATTAAGCATGGTGCTAATTTTAAGATATTAATGTATTAATTAGCATGTACCCTCCTTCAATTGCCAATAAATGATAATGAAATCAATTATTTAATTATAATAAATTAAAAAATTATAAACGTTTTAATGAAAGTTTTGTCAACCATTTACAAAGATAAACACAGATATTTAAATTAATAATAAATATAATTTATTATTGATTAAATGTTTCCTACAATATATATAATATTTAAATAAATAATTAATAATAATAATGTTACTATTTTCATTTAAATATATTTAATAAAATTTAAGACATTTTCTTTATCCAATATTTATATAAATAAAAAAAATAACATTATTACCATAATACATACACATAGGATCCAACTCATAATAGTTTATTTACGAATTCAATCATGCAATAAATGTGGTTAATGGTGATTTAAAGATGTTATTGTATTTATTTGCATTGATCCTCATTCAATTGTCAACAAATGATAACGAAATCAATCATTCAATTCTCAATAAATTAGTATATGATAAACGTTTTAATCTAAGTTTGGTCAACAATTTATTAAGATAAACACCGATATTTAAATTAATAACAAATATAATTTATTATTGATTAACAATTTTCTATAATATATACGATATTTAAATAAATAATTTGTAATAATAATAAATAATGTTACTATTTTCATTTAAATATATTTAATAAACTTTAAGACATTTTCTTTATCCAATATTTATATAAATAGAAAAATAACATTAAAACCATAATACAATCTAACTGATTATTGACCCCAACTGAAAAACTTTATTTGTTTTTAATTTGTGGAACTTTGATGGACGTAAATTGTTTGACTTTATTTATTTTTTTATTATTTTACACTAGACTTATTATTAATGACATATCATGTTATGTGTTTTTATTTATATGTAATACCTTATTATATTATAATATATACTATTACAGTTTATTATAAGTAACAATATGAACTAAAAACTATTTCATTACCATAAATGGTTTTCATTTTAAAATTAACGTTATCATATTATGTTTACAATAAATAGACCCTCATTCAATTGTCCATAAATGCTTACGAATTCAATAATGCACTAATTAAGCATAATGGTCATTTTAAGATATTAATGTATTCATTATCATTGACCCTCATTCAACTGACAATAAATGATAACGAAATCAATCATTCAATTGTCAATAAATTAAAAAATTATAAATGTTTTAATGGAAGTTTTGTCAACCATTTACAAAGATAAACACCGATATTTAAGTTAATAATAAATATAATTTATTATTGATTAACAGTTTGCTACAATATATACGATATTTAAATAAATAATTAATAATAATATTGTTACTATTTTCATTTAAATATATTTAATAAAATTTAAGACATTTTTTTATCCAATCTTTATATAAATATAAAAAATAACATTAACAGAAAAACCTTATCTATTTTAAATTGTTAAGAACTATATTTACACAGTTTAAATAATGACGTTTTTTGGCGGCATTTTGTAACATGTCAAAAGTTGCTTAAAGTGTGTGTACAATGGGTCCTTTTGGCTACATGTTGAAATGGGTTGGGGGTTGATCCTTTTGATGTCTATTTTTTAATAAAATATATGAAATTTATATTACAGCATGTGACATTGGACCCATTTTCTTATTAGTTGTTTTTTAGCTATCTAATCGGTTTGAACCATTGGAGAGATATAACATGTAAAATTTAAGCGACCCATTCAAGTAAATGGGTTAAGGATTGCTTCTTGATTTACTTATCACCGTATCCATATCTTTACAACAACTATATTTTATGTCTAACACAAATATGGAAAACAATGTTGGAGGTTTTCATAAATTATTGAAAACGAGCCGCACTCCGAGGATCATGATGACAATGATAACAACTTCGAATGTGAAAAATCAGCTATCAATGAGCAAGACTTGAAAAGATTTTGATTGAAGTAATGAAAATGGACCATTGGTTGAAGTTCGTTAAGCCCCAACTAAATGATAAGTGTTATGCTTAAGCTTAATTATGATTAGAATATAGATATTACCCAAATGATGTAATGTGTGATATTGTGATAGTATGCTATGTAGTTTGCAGTTGTCTGAATGTTTAAATACAGCGCTTAATCATTCTAAATTAAACTTTTGCTCAAAATCAAGTAAGTTGGCAAAATGTTCTGTTTGGTATTAGATCATAAGCTTTCATTTGAATTTAATTACGATAAAATGAAATTTTAATTTTGGCAATAACTGAGATTTATGTAGTGTGTTTATAGCTAGGTTTGTGATTTATAACTATAAGTTATGTGATATGTTACTTTGTTTCTATTTATTTTATTTAAACAGCTTATGATCTATGTATTGTGTTTATAGCATTGAAAACCTCAAAATATTTCCTTATGTATATATTTTTAGTTTTATTTCCCAAATTATAAATTTAATACATTTACTTTGTTCTAGTAATGTTACTAAAAAACATTGATCAGAACTGTTTGTGTAACGGGACAAGATTACAAGTTGTTAAAAAGGTGAAACGTGTAATAGAAGCTAAAAATCATTTCAAGAAGTAACATTAAAATTCGAACCTTTATCCTAAGAATTAGTCTGTCCTCTTCTAATAAAAAATTTCTTTTAAATTTAACAGAAGACAATTCTCACTTGCTTTGTCTTTCGCAATGACAATAATAAGAATCAAGGACAATCCGTATCTAGAGTTGAGTTGTTGAAGGATCCTTTTTTTTTTCAAATGGCCAATTGTATGTTGCGCTATTAAAAGTCAAGAGTCAAGACGGACTGAAGATGTTAATATTAGACAAAGATGAAAGCCTAACGAACAAAAGAACTAATGTTGTGTACAAATAAATATTTAGAGCTTCATGAATAACCTTATAAGATCTTAAATTATCTGTTTTTTTATGTAAGGTTTTTAATGTTGCTTCAAAAGTTTTAGCGGTATTATTATTTTGTATGTTCTGGAAAACTATATTTAGTCACATTGAATGTTCATGTTCATTTGGCTTCCATTAGAATAAATTCGGTATTATTCATTTGATTCCATTCTTTGTTTATAATTTTCTTCAAATCAAACTTTACTTAGTTGATATATCCCTCATTGCGTTATACTAAAAGCCTTATATGATATTTTGCATTTAACAACAAAATCCATACCAATTGAACCACCAAACATTTAGTAAGCAAAACAACTTGCATACTACAATTGATTCCAATCTTTGTTTATATATATTTTTTTTTGTCAAATTGAACTTTACTTAGTCGATATATCCATCACATGGGCAGTTTTAGGTTGCACCATCATTGGTCAAAAGTCGAGATGGGCTGAAGATACTAATACTAGATCAAGATGGCAACCTTACGAACAAAACATCAAACGTTGTGTATAAAGAAATATTTGAAGCTTTATGAATAACTTTATAAGATTTTGATTTCTTTGTTTTTTATTTTAGGTTTATTAATGTTGATTTAAAAGTTCGAATATTGAATTTTTTTATTAATATTTTCAATGTTATGAAAACTATATTTAGTCACTTTGAATGTTCATGTTGATAATAAATCCATTAGAATAAATACAATATTTTTCATTTTGTATATTTTTTTGTCAAATTAAACTTTACTTAGTCGATATATCCATCATTTCGTTACATTAAACTGTTAGATGACATTTTGCATTTAACATCAAAATTTATACATATTGCATTATCAAACATTTAGTAACCAAATAACTTGCATAATACAATTCTTATTTTCTTACTTTTTTTCATTTTACTTTTGGTGAACCGTGGGTCCCCATGGGACTCTAACCTAGTAGATAATAGATTAAGGCTTTGGCTATTTGGACACCCAAGGAATCTAATTTGACACCCTACTCATACATCGTATAGAGCTATACGATGAATATATGGTACAAAAAGCTGGAAACACTGACTCCAAGGCACGTACACCTGCAACCTCGTACTTATATGCCTCGTATAAAGCTATACGAGGCATATAGGGTTAACTTTTTTAATTTTTTCATACTTAGGGTTTTGTGGAATATGTGGGCCTGATATTTCAAATATTGGGCTATACGAGGGCAATACGAGGATTTTTTTTTTTTTTTTTGAACGTGCAATAACAGTCTGATACATATCAGTCTGAATTTTTAACGTATAATTTTATAAGTTGAATTGACTCTTCTTAACACCAACAACCACATGATTAAAAGTCATGAAGTTGCTAATCTCAATCTCCACTATATTCCCTGGCAAAAAGATAATCATCTTCACCCCTTGAATTGACTGTTCTTAATACGTTAATATCAGTCTAAATTTATTATGTATATTTTTAGAAGTTGAATTGACTCTTCTTAATACGTCAATATCAGTCTGAATTTATTACGTATATTTTTCGAAGTTGAATTGAGTCTTCTTAATACGTCAATAACAGTCTTAATTTTTAACGTATAATTTTCGAAGTTGGGTTTGTTTTTTAAACATTGTTTCTATTTTTTAAATAGTTTTGATTTGTAGCTATTGTATATACATCACAAAGATATATAACTTAAGTTGATTTGTAACTGAATAACTGATCAAGAACTATTAACAACAGTAAATAAACATCACAAACATAAATATCTGAACTGAATATATACATATCAACTAACAAGTTCATACAATAGAAGTCATAATAGTACTGAATACATTCAAAATAACTGAAGCATAGAAAATAAAAAACTAATGATCTGCATCATCTGCCCCACGTGGCGCTGGTGGTGGTCGTGGTGCTGGTGGGGGTTTGACTGGTAATCCTGCTTGCTGTCTCCTCTCTGCCACCGACTCAGCCAGCCACGTCATCCAGTCTAGAATAGCGTCGTGACCACGGCGCATCTCCTCCTGATCGCGACGCAGATCACGAATACTGCGCTCCATACGACGCATCCTCTCTACAACATCAAAAGGGGCACCCCGGTAAACGTGAGCCGGGTACTGAGGTGGCTCTCGAGGCGCCGGGTCATCCTCTACCTCTGGCTCCAGATCAACCTCAAACGGACCATCCACGTCCTCCACCATATCCTCCTCAACATCCCAAGGGTAAGGTGGGATGACCTCCGGTAACTCCACCGGCACAAAAAGCTCTCCCTCGGCGTTCTTAAAACGCCGACCCATCCCAGCGAACTTGCGCGTAACGCGCATGCCAATGATCGTCCTACGATCCAACTGAGATGGCTGGAGCGGAGGACGCAAGTGGGGGTCACCATCGGGCAGAAGCCCCAAGTGACGAGCGAGGATGGTGACATACGCACCACCGTATAAAATCTCCCCGCTGCTGACGGTGTATGGCCGAGGAAAACCACTCCGCCATACAACGCGCGAGCGCGCACGGCCTCCGATATAATAGACAGTAAAGATAAAAGAGGTCCGTCCTCGTGCACCACTCGCGGGAGGACTGGCGTGGCTGGATCGACGTAGCGATCAACCGGTGCATATATCGGTGGAGGGGGTCACGAATGGCGGTCACCCTGCCCTTGTCCTTCTGAAACCGGCGACCAGGAGCTATGACCGCCCAAAACCCAAGCAACGTAGGCCTAGACGTCGCGCGTATAGCATCTCGAAATAACGCGGTATCCGTCTCAGGCTCCGTGTAAAACCCCAGACGGCACGCGAACGAGCGTAGGGACATCCTGAACGTCTGCCCCGCAAGCCGGAATGTGATCTCGAAGAAAGGATCCTCGGGATCATCGTCCTCCTCTGGTCGATCTGCTGGTCGTGGGGTGAAAGTAAAGGAAGACAAGAACTCCACGGTCAGCTCCCGAAACGTCGGAGTATGGGCACCATCAAACATACGGCTCCAGGGCGTATCAACGCCGATGATATCACGTGCCCGGGCCAGCTCACCAAACTCTTCCAACGCAGTATAAGAAACGGACTTGTGAGCCGCGACCTGCATTATGTTAATAACAATAACAATAATAAATAATAAAGAATAAATAATAATAATAATAATAATAATAATAACAATAATAAATAATAAAGAATAAATAATAATAATAATAATAATACCTGCATCCTCCTAAGCTTCTGACAGCGGTGCCACGCCTTGCTGCCAGCAGGAAACTCCAAGTACGGGTGACCCAGAAGTGGGTCAACCTGTCGTGGTGGCGGCGGTGGTGGTCCTCCTCCCTCCTCCCCGTCAAAGTCTGCGTCCTCGCCATCAAATATATCCGCCATACTACGTAATTTTAAAAAAAATATGTTATTTTTTAAAAAATAATGAAATTTTAAAAAAATAATGTTATTTTTTAAAAAATAATGTTATTTTAAAAAAATAATGTTATTTTTTAAAAAATAATGTTATTTTTAAAAAAAAATATGGTATTTATAAAAAATAATGTTATTTTTAAAAATAAATATTTTTTAATAAAAAATTTGCATATATATTATTATTGTTATTATTAAAGTAAAAGATTAATAAAATTAAAAAAAATAAAACAATGAATGAATATGCATCGTATTGCCCTGTATGATGCATATTCATTCATCTTCAATAAACAAACCCAGATCTGTTCATCTTCATCAGCCCCAAATTCAAGTTTCATGAATGAATATGCCTCGTATTGCCCTGTATGAGGCATATTCATTCATCATATCCACATGAATCCCATCTAAGTTCCCCAATTCAGCCCCAAATTCAAGCCCAACTAATCTCACCTAGATCAATTAATCAATAAATCTAACCAATACGTGTGAAAAAATAAAGAAAACATACCTTAATACACTGATGATCCACCAACGTTCGTGTTTGAGGGTGTGTTTGATCGTTTGTGTGTGTGTTTGTGTGGTTCGTATGGCAGATCTGAGACTCGTATTGGGGCTGATATGGGTCTTGATACGATTCGTATATGTCACACCCTCAAATTACCAATTGCGGGGTTTTACCGCGAGGCGCATGACAAACCAGGATCCAAACCAACGATCACAATAAACAACACTATATGAAGTACGTAAACCCAAAAACATAAATTTCATAAGCGGAAGCATTTAAAGAATTTAATCTCTACAACTCAGTGTTCCCAAGTATCCAACACACTTATTACAAAACGTGCACTAAAATCTAGACGCCAATGCAGACCCGTGCGCCTAGTCCCGTTCATTGCTACCTTAGCGACCTGAGAAAAACATGCCAAAAAGGTGTCAACATATAATGCTGGTGAGTTCACAGGTTTGTTCAAAAATGTTATCCAAGTGTTACCATGTCCATACTATATCAATGCTACCAAGTACGCTAGCTAGGCGTATGTTTTATTACTACTACGGTTGGAAACCATTACTGGACACGTTTAGCAATGTTTAGCATGTTTAGCAGCCTGTAATGTTCAGCACGATAATGTTCCTGTTCGAGACAATATGCACCCGCCCGGCCCTCCAAGCCGACGAGTGGGGCAGGTCACGCCCAATAGATCTATCCACATTTCCCACGTTGTGCAAACCCGCACATTCATGGTTTCCCCCGGGACTTTCCAAAAGATCGTATAGCAATATAAAGTTAAAACCATAGTATGACATATGTTACCAACACTGTTTAGCGCATGTTTTCTCCCCCAAAAGTTAAAGCAGTAAAAGTGGGGCCGTGAACTCACCTTAAGTAGCGTTCTTCAAATATAAGTAAAGATGTTTAGCCCTTGATAATCCCTCTACCGGAGATCTATCAAAATGTTCACATAAGTGCTCCGACTAATAACCATAAGGTTATCTAGTCCCCGATTGTCCAGATCGTAACCAAGTATGTTTTAAAACGTGTTTAAATGTTTAACCGACACACTAGACCGACCCGACATCCCGTTGGTGACCCAGTACCCTAACTAATCAAGTACACACAGATTACACGCAAGGTTCAAGCATAAAACACTTAGTTCGTATCAAAAATCTCATTTTTGTTATCGTAGGGTCGAACGTAGCTTGGAGTGGTCGAAGGTGACTTTGATTGGTCGAATGTGGCCTTGAACTTCCACCTTCGCCCCTTTTTCTCCCACCTTCGCCCATTTGTGGTTCGTTCGCCCCTTTAGTTTCCAGGTTCGACCCTGGAGAACCACCTTCGCCCGTTCGACTGGTCGAAGGTGCTCCAGGTTCAACCCTGCTGTATAATTTTCCCAAAAACGCGTTGAAAACGTCCGAAAACATCACGAAACACCATGAGTTACAGCAGTCAAGCATCATTAACATATTCCTACGAATCCCTACCGATTTTACCCCAAAATCTATCCGTTTTACAAGTTTCCTAAAATAGTAAATTATGGAGATGTCACATCATCATGCATGAAATCATTACCCAATTAGGAAACTTTCTGAAATTAATTAATCATCAGCTCAACATACTCAAATCATCATGAACAAGAAACCCCCTATCATAACTCTATCATTACCATCAAAAACAAGCCTTAAATCTAACTAAAAATTCCTTTAATCGACAAAACACCATCAACAATCAATTGTAACATGTTTCAATCATAACTCACCATTAATAACAGTCCTAGGTTGTTGTCATATCATCTATATAGCAAGTAATCGTCAAACAATGCATAATACCACATTAACACATGTTAATTTGCATAAAACTCATTGTTTATGAATAGGTTTTGGTTAGGAAGATATTAGGAAGGTTTTTACCCATAAAACATGTTGATATCAGATCTGGACTCTTGGGGTTTAGATGAAAACAAGTCAAAATTGTTTAAAAAGGATTTGAAATGAAGAACACACCTTAGATCTTCACTTGTAATGATTTAGAGAGTTAGGTTATGAAAAACAAGCTCAAAAACTCCTTCCCCAATGATAATAGTTGTTAGAGAGTGTTTAGAGGCGTTTAGGGTTTGTGAAATGGTGGAAAAATGACTAAGGATGGTATTTATACCAGGTCCAGGTTCGCCCCTTTTATATGGTCGAATGTGGAATCTTTCCACATTCGCCCACTTTGTCAAGTTCCATTTCCACATTCGCCCACTTTCCACTTTCAGGTCATCAGCACTTTTTAACACATGTTAACAGCATTTTTTAACACATGTTAACTTTTTCCAGATTTCCAGTTTGTCGTGTTTAACGCATTCTAACACATCTTAACACATAAGCATGCATCCATAGTCTATACTTAGCATATTTAGGCACGTATAATCATTTGTACATCGTTTAAGCAAGTATAAGTATACAATCCACCACACGACCCATAATCTACACATATACTTAATTAGTTCATATAATGTCACCAACAACGGAACCCGGTACTAGTGTATTCCCCAAAATGACTCCCAATGATCCTCCAGATCATTGAACCCTGGACAATCCTAATCTGACCCGACTCAACTAACCCAGTTAAGTTTGTTTATAAACGTTTCTCGCTAAGGTAGACTTAGATGTTACTATTATGTTTAAGCCGAACATGCCGGGTGTCACATCATCCCCACGTTGAAAGAATTTTCGTCCCGAAAATTGCACGAAGCCCAAAAAATGAAACAGACGAAAAGGAAGAAAACGAAAAGAAAAGTTACCGGTTGTCACATCATCCCCACGTTGAAAGGGAATCTCGCCCCGAGATTCACTCTGCTTCAGTAGTAACATGCCTGGACTCGAACGCACGCTTCGGAAAGAGATGAGGGTACTTAGCCTTCATCTGATCTTCTCGTTCCCACGTGAACTCCGGTCCACGATCCGAGTTCCAACGAACTTTAACGATGCGGATTTTACTCCGCCGAAGGCTACGAATCTTGTAATCCAGAATCTCCACGGGTTGCTCCATAATGCGAAGACGATCATCAACCTTGATCTCTTCCAGTGGTACAACAAGAGATTCGTCAGCCAAACACTTCCTTAAGTTAGACACATGGAAGACGTTATGAACATTACCGAGCTCCGTCGGTAAATCAAGTCTGTACGCCACCGGCCCAATCCGTTCCAGGATTGCGAACGGTCCGACGTAACGAGGGTTAAGCTTGCCACGCTTTCCAAAGCGTATGACGCCCTTCCATGGTGAAACTTTCAGAAGCACCTTGTCCCCAACCTGGAACTCTAGTGGTTTGCGACGGCGATCGGCATAGCTCTTCTGACGATCCCGTGCAGCTGCCAAACGGTTACGGATCTGTACGATTTTCTCCGAAGTTTCGTACACCAGTTCCGGGCCAGTGAACTGACTCTCGCCCACCTCGGCCCAACACAAGGGAGATCGGCATTTCCGTCCATACAGAGCTTCGAACGGAGCTGCCCCGATACTGGAGTGGTAGCTGTTGTTGTAGGAGAACTCCACCAACGGCAGGTGAGTCTCCCAACCCTTGCCAAAATCGATGACACATGCCCGCCGCATGTCCTCCAGTGTTTGTATCGTCCGCTCACTCTGACCGTCAGTTTGCGGATGATAAGCCGTACTCATATCCAGCTGAGTACCCAAGGCCTTATGAAGAGCCTTCCAGAAACGTGAAGCAAAGCGGGAGTCACGATCAGAAATGATAGAAACAGGCACCCCGTGCCGAGAGACCACCTCCTTAAGGTAGAGTCGAGCCAACCGCTCGAGTCCATCCGTTTCCTTAATAGGTATGAAGTGTGCCGATTTCGTCAACCGGTCGACGATCACCCAAATCATGTCACAACCACTTGGTGATCTCGGTAGTTTGGTGACGAAATCCATCGTGATCCGCTCCCACTTCCATTCTGGAATCTCAGGTTGCTGTAGAAGACCAGACGGCTTCTGATACTCCACCTTGACCTTAGCACAGGTCAAGCATTTGCTCACATAGGAGGCTATATCGGCCTTCATGTTCGGCCACCAATAGAGTATCTTCAGATCCTGATACATCTTATCGGAGCCTGGATGAATAGAATACCGGGATTTGTGAGCCTCGTCCAAGACAAGCTCCCGTAATCCCCCGAGTAAAGGAACCCAAACACGCCTAGCGAAGTAGTGTAGGCCATCAGACCTAAGCTCAAGATGTTTGTCCGCACTGTGCATCGTTTCGGCCTTAAGGTTTTCCTCCTTTAAGGCATCCACCTGAGCCGAACGGATCCGGTCAGGCAAGGAGGAATGAATGGTAAGCTGCAAGGCTCGGAGACGCCGAGGCTTTGCCGACTCCTTCCTGCTCAAGGCATCCGCCACAACGTTTGCCTTGCCAGGATGGTATTTGATCGCACAGTCGTAATCGTTCAAGAGTTCAACCCAACGACGCTGCCGCATGTTTAACACTTTCTGGTCGAAAATATGCTGGAGACTCTTGTGATCGGTGTATACTTCACACTTGGTACCGTACAAGTAATGTCTCCAGATTTTCAACGCAAATACTACTGCACTTAGCTCCAAGTCGTGAGTAGTATAGTTCTTCTCGTGAACCTTGAGTTGACGAGAAGCATAAGCGATAACCTTCCCACGTTGCATTAACACGCAACCGAGACCCCGAATCGAAGCATCACAGTACACAACGAAATCATCCGTTCCATCGGGTAAGGATAAGATAGGAGCAGAACATAGTTTAAGCTTCAGCATCTGAAATGCTGATTCCTGTGGTTCGTCCCAATCGAACTTTCGGTCCTTCTGGGTGAGAGCAGTGAGGGGTTGAGCGATCTTCGAAAATCCCTCGATAAAACGCCGGTAGTAACCTGCAAGACCTAGGAATTGCCGCACCTCAGATGGCGTCTTTGGTGCTTCCCAGTCTTTAATAGCTTCGATCTTAGCCGGATCGACGTGAATTCCCAGTTCATTCACCACATGCCCTAGGAATTGAACTTCCCGCAACCAGAAATCACACTTTGAGAACTTAGCATACAACTGCTCCCATCTCAAAAGTTCCAATACCAACCGCAGATGTTCCTCATGATCTGCCTTGTTCTTGGAATAAATCAGAATGTCATCAATGAACACGATGACGAACTTATCAAGGTACGGTTTACAAACGCGGTTCATCAAATCCATGAAAACCGCCGGTGCGTTAGTGAGACCGAAAGGCATGACCAGGAACTCAAAATGGCCATAACGAGTGCGAAAAGCAGTCTTCTGAATGTCAGCCTCCCTGACGCGCAGCTGGTGATAACCGGACCGCAAGTCAATCTTCGAGTAGTAGCTGGAGCCCTGAAGCTGGTCAAAGAGATCATCAATGCGAGGGAGAGGATAACGATTCTTGATGGTCACTTTGTTCAGCTCACGGTAATCAATACACATACGAAGGCTCCCATCCTTCTTCTTCACAAACAAAATAGGAGCTCCCCACGGGGACGAGCTCGGTCGAATGAAACCCTTTTCCAAGAGTTCCTGTAACTGGCTGGATAACTCTTGCATCTCGGGAGGTGCAAGACGATACGGAGCTCGGGCAATAGGAGCTGCGCCCGGAGCAAGATCAATACCAAACTCAACCTGACGATGGGGAGGAAGACCAGGCAAATCATCAGGAAATACATCAGAAAAGTCGCGAACCACCGGAATATCCTCGATCTTCTTCTCATCATCAGTAGAAACGTTAACAAGTGCCAGAATGGCCGAACAGCCCTTTCGAAGATACTTACGGGCTTTCATGCTGGAAATGATACTCAGCGGAGCACCGCTTTTCTCGCCGTGGACCGAAAGAATCTCTCCATCGGGGAGAGGGATCCGAATAACCTTGTCAAAGCAAACAATCTCCGCACGATACAACGATAACCAATCCATGCCCACAACGACATCGAAACTACCCAGAGGTACAGGCATAAGGTCAATGGGGAATGACAGACCCGACAGTTCCAAGTGACACTCCCTAAGGATATGAGTCGCCTCGATGTTCTTACCGTTAGCCAATTCTATTAAGTACTTAGCCTCTAAAGGTGTGGGTACTACATCTAGCAATTGACTAACACCCACAGATACGAAACTCTTATCGGCACCCGAATCAAATAAAACAGAAACATAGTGATTGTTGAGAAGGAACGTACCGGTAACTGTGTCTGGATCCTGCCTAGCCTCTGCAGACCCAATGACGAAAGCACGCGCAGTCCTGCCTCCGCCGCCGTTCCCGTTACCGTTCCCGCCCCTCCCGTTATCGCCCTGCTTCAGTTTGGGACAATCACGCTTGAAATGTCCCGTGTCACCACAGTTGTAACACCCCTGTCTCCCCTGAGTCCCCTGAGCAGCAGGAGCAGGAGTAGCCGCAGGAGTCTGAGTTGGGGTGAGCGCCACCTTGCAATCCTTAGCATGGTGCCCCAACTGGTGGCACCGATGACAACGAGCTCGATCACAATTCCCAGAATGGTGAAAGCCACACTTGTTACACTTGGGATGCTTCCCAACGTATCCACCTGTCTTCTGCGCTGAAGACGACCCAGATCCATCAAACTTCTTGGCCGGTTGAGACGGCGCCGGCACTGCACTCTTACCCACGTTCTCCCATTTCCTCTTGTTGCCTTCAGAACCCTTCACAGTCGAACCCTTGGGAGGTAAAACACCCTCCAAAATCTTCATGTTGGTCATCTTATGTGCAGAACGGACGACCTCAGCCAGTGTGGGTAGGTTCCCAGCAGCTGCTAACCCAGCAATCTCCGGCACCAACCCAGAGATGTAATGCTCAATCCTACGGTACTCAGGCGTGTGCATGTCAGGACACAACACCGCCAACTCATTGCGTCGCACGGTATACTCCTCAATCTCGGACCCCACCATCTTGTAGTTCCAGACTTCATGCTCCAACTTCTGCACTTCCTCCCTGGGACAGTACTCGCTCTTCAGTAGCCGAACAAAATCCGCCCAAAGCATAGCATGAGCTTCCCCCAAGCCCATGTTCTGCGTAGTAGCATTCCACCATGACAAAGCAGGACCCTCAAATGTCGTAGTGGCATACTTGACCCGGTCCTCAACAGGACAGTTACACATCAAGAAAACAGATTCAACCTTCTCCAACCATCGGAGCAGTCCCACTGCCCCTTCAGTCCCTGCGAAGTTATGGGGCTGGCAGTCCCTAAACTTCTTGTAGGAACACTGGGGTGGAGGTGGGTTGACAGCAGCACCACCCAGAGCATTGTGCCCAGCCTGGAAAGCAGCCAAGGCTATGTTCACTTGCTGTTGAAGCAAGTTGTTCAGCTCTGCTTGGGTCATGTTGATGTTACCACGATCGCCACCACGGCCACCGCCGCCACGGCCACCACCACGACGTCCACCACCACGTGCGCCTGACATGATCTGACAAATCAGAAATCGAGAGATTCAGATTCACTGCTAGTGTCAACCACTAGTAGCTAGAAAAGTTATGTCTAGACCCAATCCAGGACTATGCATCCAAGTTCAGAGTCCACTTGGATTCTCATGCATTTCAGTTTATGATTTCGTGTGCACCCGAAATGATAAACTGCTCTACATGATCCTCCAAGCTTTCCCTCAGCTTGAACTCAAGTCGCCGAATGTCGGCATCTAGCATCATGCTATCACAAGCATAAGTGTGCAAGATAATGTGTAAGCAAGTGCGTCTATTGGGGCACAGAAGGGAGATGTCCGAATCCTGGACAGACCTCGAGAGTACGCAAGACTACCCCAATATACGACACTGCCGTGCAATAACCAACGAGTCAACTCCTTCTCCTTCAAACCCCGAAGAAGAACATAAGAGTGTATAAAGCCAAGAGTGAGGACGGATGATGTAACAGAGAAGTGCGATGATGATGTAAAGACATCCCGACAAAGTTAGTACATGTTCCAGACCGACTCAAGTATGTGACCGTCTAGTGTGTGCGACTCGGCTATAGACTAGACTCTAAATGCAGTCCTAGTTCACTATAACCATTGGCTCTGATACCAATCTGTCACACCCTCAAATTACCACTTGCGGGGTTTTACCGCGAGGCGCATGACAAACCAGGATCCAAACCAACGATCACAATAAACAACACTATATGAAGTACGTAAACCCAAAAATATAAATTTCATAAGCGGAAGCATTTAAAGAATTTAATCTCTACAACTCAGTGTTCCCAAGTATCCAAGACCCTTATTACAAAACGTGCACTAAAATCTAGACGCCAATGCAGACCCGTGCGCCTAGTCCCGTTCATTGCTACCTTAGCGACCTGAGAAAAACATGCCAAAAAGGTGTCAACATATAATGCTGGTGAGTTCACAGGTTTGTTCAAAAATGTTATCCAAGTGTTACCATGTCCATACTATATCAATGCTACCAAGTACGCTAGCTAGGCGTATGTTTTATTACTACTACGGTTGGAAACCATTACTGGACACGTTTAGCAATGTTTAGTATGTTTAGCAGCCCGTAATGTTCAGCACGATAATGTTCCTGTTCGAGACAATATGCACCCGCCCGGCCCTCCAAGCCGACGAGTGGGGCAGGTCACGCCCAATAGATCTATCCACATTTCCCCCGTTGTGCAAACCCGCACATTCATGGTTTCCCCCGGGACTTTCCAAAAGATCGTATAGCAATATAAAGTTAAAACCATAGTATGACATATGTTACCAACACTGTTTAGCGCATGTTTTCTCCCCCAAAAGTTAAAGCAGTAAAAGTGGGGCCGTGAACTCACCTTAAGTAGCGTTCTTCAAATATAAGTAAAGATGTTTAGCCCTTGATAATCCCTCTACCGGAGATCTATCAAAATGTTCACATAAGTGCTCCGACTAATAACCATAAGGTTATCTAGTCCCCGATTGTCCAGATCGTAACCAAGTATGTTTTAAAACGTGTTTAAATGTTTAACCGACACACTAGACCGACCCGACATCCCGTTGGTGACCCATTACCCTAACTAATCAAGTACACACAGATTACACGCAAGGTTCAAGCATAAAACACTTAGTTCGTATCAAAAATCTCATTTTTGTTATCGTAGGGTCGAACGTAGCTTGGAGTGGTCGAAGGTGACTTTGATTGGTCGAATGTGGCCTTGAACTTCCACTTTCGCCCCTTTTTCTCCCACCTTCGCCCATTTGTGGTTCGTTCGCCCCTTTAGTTTCCAGGTTCGACCCTGGAGAACCACCTTCGCCCGTTCGACTGGTCGAAGGTGCTCCAGGTTCGACCCTGCTGTATAATTTTCCCAAAAACGCGTTGAAAACGTCCGAAAACATCACGAAACACCATGAGTTACAGCAGTCAAGCATCATTAACATATTCCTACGAATCCCTACCGATTTTACCCCAAAATCTATCCGTTTTACAAGTTTCCTAAAATAGTAAATTATGGAGATGTCACATCATCATGCATGAAATCATTACCCAATTAGGAAACTTTCTGAAATTAATTAATCATCAGCTCAACATACTCAAATCATCATGAACAAGAAACCCCCTATCATAACTCTATCATTACCATCAAAAACAAGCCTTAAATCTAACTAAAAATTCCTTTAATCGACAAAACACCATCAACAATCAATTGTAACATGTTTCAATCATAACTCACCATTAATAACAGTCCTAGGTTGTTGTCATATCATCTATATAGCAAGTAATCGTCAAACAATGCATAATACCACATTAACACATGTTAATTTGCATAAAACTCATTGTTTATGAATAGGTTTTGGTTAGGAAGATATTAGGAAGGTTTTTACCCATAAAACATGTTGATATCAGATCTGGACTCTTGGGGTTTAGATGAAAACAAGTCAAAATTGTTTAAAAAGGATTTGAAATGAAGAACACACCTTAGATCTTCACTTGTAATGATTTAGAGAGTTAGGTTATGAAAAACAAGCTCAAAAACTCCTTCCCCAATGATAATAGTTGTTAGAGAGTGTTTAGAGGCGTTTAGGGTTTGTGAAATGGTGGAAAAATGACTAAGGATGGTATTTATACCAGGTCCAGGTTCGCCCCTTTTATATGGTCGAATGTGGAATCTTTCCACATTCGCCCACTTTGTCAAGTTCCATTTCCACATTCGCCCACTTTCCACTTTCAGGTCATCAGCACTTTTTAACACATGTTAACAGCACTTTTTAACACATGTTAACTTTTTCCAGATTTCCAGTTTGTTGTGTTTAACGCATTCTAACACATCTTAACACATAAGCATGCATCCATAGTCTATACTTAGCATATTTAGGCACGTATAATCATTTGTACATCGTTTAAGCAAGTATAAGTATACAATCCACCACACGACCCATAATCTACACATATACTTAATTAGTTCATGTAATGTCACCAACAACGGAACCCGGTACTAGTGTATTCCCCAAAATGACTCCCAATGATCCTCCAGATCATTGAACCCTGGACAATCCTAATCTGACCCGACTCAACTAACCCAGTTAAGTTTGTTTATAAACGTTTCTCGCTAAGGTAGACTTAGATGTTACTATTATGTTTAAGCCGAACATGCCGGGTGTCACATCATCCCCACGTTGAAAGAATTTTCGTCCCGAAAATTGCACGAAGCCCAAAAAATGAAACAGACGAAAAGGAAGAAAACGAAAAGAAAAGTTACCGGTTGTCACAGTATAGAGCAATACGAATCATATAAGGGTCCAGTATTGGTTGCCAGCCCAGTATCAACCCAATACTAGGCCTGTTATATGTCTAGTATTGGGCTATACGAAGCATACTTAGGAATAAAAAATACTAATTTTGCTTTAAAAATTATAAAAAAATATATAAATAATAATAATAATCAATAATCAATAATCAATAATCAATAATCAATAATAAAAAATAAATAAATAAGGGTAATCAATTTTAAATAAATAATAATAATAATAATCAATAATCAATAATAATAATACTAATAATATTAATAATAATCAATAATAAATAAATAAATAAATAAATAAATAAATAATAATAATAATAATCAATAATAAAAAATAAATAAATAATAATAATAAAAAAATAAATAATAATAATAGTAATAATAATAATAATCAATAATCAATAATAATAATAATACTACTAATAATAATAAACATTAATCAATATTAATAATACAAATAAATAATAATAATATTTTTTAAAGTTAGTTTAATATATTTAAAAATTTATAAAAGATAAAAAAGAAAAACACCTATGGGGTGTAGACAAGTCCAACTCTATAGAAACAAAGCAAACATCTTTAAAACCTAACAAAAGAAGCTAAACAAAACCAAAAAACCGAAAACGCATCGTGTCGGTGACAAAAACTGAGAATTTTTGTCACATTGGGTTGAGAATAATAAAACTAATTTTCTGTAATTTTTTTATATTTTTTTAAGTTAGTTTAATATATTTAAAAATTTATAAAAGATAAAAAAGAAAAAGGAAAAAACAAAGGTATTCTTCGTATAGCCCAATATGAGTCATATAATGGGCCACGTATTGGGTTGATACTAGGCTTGTCACCAATACTGGACCCTTATCTGCCTCGTAAATACCTTACCTTTGTTTTTTCCTTTTTCTTTTTTATCTTTTATAAATTTTTAAATATATTAAACTAACTTAAAAAAATATAAAAAAATTACAGAAAATTAGTTTTATTATTCTAAACCCAATGTGACAAAAATTCTCAGTTTTTGTCACCGACACGATGCGTTTTCGGTTTTTTTGGTTTTTTTTAGCTTCTTTTGTTAGGTTTTAAAGATGTTTGCTTTGTTTCTATAGAGTTGGACTTGTCTACACCCCATAGGTGTTTTTCTTTTTTATCTTTTATAAATTTTTAAATATATTAAACTAACTTTAAAAAATATTATTATTATTAATATTATTAGTATTATTAGTATTATTATTATTGATTATTACTAATATTATTATTATTATTTATTTTTTTTATTATTGATTATTATTAATATTATTAGTATTATTATTATTGTTTATTATTAGTATTATTAGTATTATTATTATTGATTATTATTAGTATTATTAGTATTATTATTATTGATTATTATTAATATTATTACTATTATTATTATTGATTATTATTAATATTATTAGTATTATTATTATTGATTATTATTAATATTATTAGTATTATTATTATTGATTATTATTATTGATTATTATTAGTTGTATTCACAAATGCAAATAAAAAACGTAAACTAAAACCAAAATGAGTTTTATAACACATAGGAGGCGGTTCTACATACAAAATTACCGACGTAGCGGTCAACCTTAATAACTAAGACCAACCTCCTATTTATAACACATAGGAGGCGGTTCTACATACAAAATTACCGACGTAGCGGTCAACCTTAATAACTAAGACCAACCTCCTATTTATAACACATAGGAGGCGGTTCTACATACAAAATTTGAACCTGATCCAGAGCTCTTATTAGGGTCGTTTTGACTTTTATTTCCTCCCCATCGAGGTTCATCTGCAGTTTGAACCTGATCCGGAGCTCTTATTAGCGTCGTTTCGACCTTTATTTCCTCCCCATCGAGGTTCATCTGCAGCGACACGCTGCATAAAGCGAAAAAGGACAACCTGCCTGCACGTCGTTTTCGACTATAGTAGGAAAGTCATCAAATGTTGCGGTATCCGATGGATCATCATCATCTCGACACGATGCATAAAGCGAAAAAGGACAACCTGCCTCCACTTCGTTTTCGACTAAATATGGAAAGTCATCAAAAGTTGCGATTGTTGGATCCGGGGGATCATCATCATCTCGAACTTCAATCGTCATTGCTACAATAATAAATACATAATAAATACATAATAAATAATAATAACAATAAATAATAATAAGAATAATAATAACAATCAATAATAATAACAATAATATATAATAATAATAATAATAATAAAAATATTTTCGGATAATAATAATATTTTCGGATAATAATAATAATAATAATAACAATAATAACAATAATAACAATAATAACAATAATAACAATAATAACAATAATAAGAAATAATAATAATAATAACAATAAAAAAAAACGATTCGGGTATCCCTCGTATTGGCTTGTATGAGGCATATTGATAGTCAAAATTTTATAAAAAATCCAAAAACAAAACAAGAAAACCGGTTTATCAAAACTAATCAACAAACAATATCAACAATATCAACAATCTATCCTAATATTGATGAAATTAGCTAAAAATCACATACCTTAGGTCCAGGCAATGAATCGGGTGTGTTTGAAGCGGGTCGGGTCAGCTCTTTTTGACTCGGGTGTGTTTGATTCGGGTCGGGTCGATCTGTGGGTGAGAGGTTTTGTCTGAATGTGTTGACTTGTATGAGACCAACAGCCTGCGTATTGGGGATAATATGGACCAAGGTATGCCTCGTATAGACCTATACGAGGCATATAATGATCAAATCTCGAGGCAAGTGGTTGACAGTTGGATCTGATGGGATATGGACAGACATGTGTCTCGTATTGGTCTATACGATGAGCTATACGAGGGCAGCATATGAAACGTATTGAACAATACTTGACATATAAGGGTCTCGTATAGGGTTCAAGCCTCATATCAGCCTAAATGTTGACTGGACATATGCAACGTATTGATCAATACGCTACATATAGGGGTCTCGTATAGGGTTCAAGCCTCATATCAGCCTAAATGTTGACTGGAGTATGCCTCGTATAGGTCTATACGAGGAATATTGTCACTTTTTTTTTTCAGCTAGTAACTATTAAAATACATAATTTTTTTTAGTATACATAAAATTATGTCACTTTTTTTTTCAGCTAGTAACTATTAAAATACATAATTTTTTTTAGTATACATAAAATTATGTCACTTTTTTTTTCAGCTAGTAACTATTAAAATACATAATTTTTTTTAGTATACATAAAATTATGTCACTTTTTTTTTCAGCTAGTAACTATTAAAATACATAATTTTTTTTAGTATACATAAAATTATGTCACTTTTTTTGTCAGCTATTAACTATTAAAATACATAATTTTTTTAGTATACATAAGTTATAAAAAATTGAAAATTAACTAATAAAACACATAAAATGAATAAAAAGTAATTTTATTCATTCAAATAATATTTTTAGAAGTTTACATTTATTCACCACTCAAAGATTGTAATTAACCAACATCCTCAATTGAAGGATTTTCCCGTTTCTTAGCTTTAAGCGCTTTATACCATTCAATCTGTTCCGTGTACAATTCTTCCCATTCCCGCGCTGCGTCACATCGGCAAAGACTCCACATGGGGTTTGGTGCTGGCATGGGATAGTATCCTGATAGTACTACGTTGATAAAATGGTTTCCATTAAATACAATTGTTATAAATTGACGAGGGCCCTTCACTTGATTTGGACCAACCAATAATGGGAAAAAAGTCTGACTTTGCGCAGCGCTTAATAGGTGAACGATAACTCCCAATGCGTTAGAAATTAGGAGTCCTGCATGAGGCATCTCCATCCAATTCGATTCGGGTGCTCTTCCTACCCCAATAAAGGTTGTTCTATGCAGTTGCCGCTCATATTCTCCGTACGTATAGAATCTTTCAAATATCTCTATCCAAATATCTTTGTGGGTTTGAAGTTCATTTATAATTAGTTGCCGAATAAACATATACTGGCTCTGCTCCATCCCTAAACCCACAGCTATCGCTCTATAGCCACAATGACCATCAGGCTTGACATCCTTTATCCGGGATATATATGGGTAAAAAATTTCTGGAATATGTTCCTTATATGTTCTGACAACGTTCATTGATTCAGGTTCTTGGATCAAGGGAAACCCATGATCAACAGGTGACTCTGCTTTTTTACCGCGTCGCATTGCAGACTTCTTGGATTTTACTATGGAAGCTGTTTCTTTAGATTCCTGTGACGATACATATGAGCTGTGTCGGGCTTTATCAAAATTGCCCGGTGACGATAGACCGTAGGAGCTGTGTCGAGGATCATCGAACTTGTGCGGTGAAGACGGAACATAGGAGCTGTGCCGGGAAGGATCGTACCTGAATTATAATAAATAATAATAATAATAATAATAATAATAATAATAATAATAATAATAATAATAATAATCATCATCATCATCATCATCATCATCATGCTCGTAACACGATACCTAGTGCTTTCCGATAATGCAAATGATGCGTCTCCAGCACTGTGAGCTTTATCTTTTTCTTGTTTCTTCCTCCTTTGTTCTTGAACCTTCAATGTTGGTCGGCCACAGGTATTTTGTTGTACAATCGGGGGCTTTTTGTTACTTTTTAGTGGGTTCAAGACCGTCATAATCTTTGCCAACATGCTTTTTTTCACCTGTGGGGGTTGAGACATAATTTTCTTTTTTACCTCATCTAATCCTTCTTCCACGTTAATATCATCTTCTATTATCTTTGCTGCTCTAAAATCAAGCTTCCGCCAGAATTGGTCTATTGAGTCGAGCGCAATCTTTTGACCTATTAAAGATGATTAAACAAGGCTATGTCAAAAATTTAGTTGGATACACACAATAAGTAAAAATGATTAGTACGTATACCTTTATTTATATATCTTTCGAGGCGACATGCGCATACTAACCCACAGCTCGTGTATAGTTGGCAACCACATGTTGAATCAAATGTCCTCAAGTTTTGTAACCGATAAAATTCGTTTTCAATGAGGTTAAGAGCATGGATGGAAACATTAAGGCGTAGTTCATCAAGGAAGGCTAGTCGCTTATGGTCGTTCATTATTTTGTTTCTGCTTTCTTCAAAACATTTCCTTATATGGGATTCCTGCTTTACTACAACATCATCGATATACCCTACTATTCTTGTCAAGTTACTGTTCGGGCTTGGAAGATATCTCTTTAAATCAGTATGTTGGCTCTCTACTCTATTTGTTGTAGTTTGGTGAAAATTTATTGATCTATTGGTCCAGGCAGATACAAATTTCTCATGGTATTGGTCCAGCCATTCATTAAACAAATAATCAAAAACATCTGCAAAATATATAATAATTAGAATGGACACCCTTAAATCTATTCAGACACCCTAAACAAAAATAGTAAAAACTTACACTTCCTTCCATGTCTAACAAGTGCTTTATAAATGTTGTTCATGTTATATTTGTATATTTGAGTTGTGGGAGACTCGCATAACGTAGACCATGAACGTGCAAATTCCTCCCAATCAGGGTGTGTAAATGATTTCTTGCAGCGTTTTGAAATATTCTGATAAATGTGATACCTGCAAAGAAATTTGCTTGTGTTTGGGAAAACTTTGTCAGCCGCGTTCATAAGCGCCCGGTCTCTGTCAGTTATAATAACACGCGGCTCCATACAATCTTCCAACATAGACTTAAGATGCTCAAGGACCCATATGAAGTTTTCTTCACGTTCCTTATAAACAATGGCATTAGCGGCACAAAATGACTGGTTTGTGGACGTCAAACCGACAACTTGCAGTAACGGTAAACGGTACATGTTGGTCTTGTAGGTTGCGTCGATCAACAATACATGCGGGAACGCCCGCCACATTTTGAAGGATACAGGATGAACAAAAAAAATGTCCTCAACCGTATTTTTTAAAGGATCCTCCCGAGTGTAATACGTGTATTTTTTCTCAACCAGCAGGTTTTCCAGTTCCTGCATGGGTGATCCACCTCGTTTCTTTATAGCACTAATCTTTTGACACGCATTGTGTATATCTTTCAAAACACACATGCTCTCCGGGAAGTGTCCCTTTACGGTTTTCCAGATTTTACGCGGCTCCATCTCCTGCGCCCACAGCTCCTCCACCAAATTTAATTGTTCGGGAGACAATCTTCTTGCATACGCGTGTGATGTGTTGCCAAATGCATCACATTTATATATTAGTTTTGTATAGTTTTTAATCGTTTATCGTTCGTTTATATCATGTCTTAGATACTTAATTGTGTCTTGGTGTTAAGCAGGTGTTCGTGGGCTAAAACGAGAGAAAAAGAGCTTAGTTGGAGAGGAGACGAGCATTCGATGAAATTGGAAATAAAAAAAGAAACAAATCTGGAAGAACTGAAATTAGAGACCCTCTAATTTCAGTAAAAGTTATTCGCGGGTCTCCATGAAGTAAAATAGAGGAAAATGACGATTTTACCCTTAATGAATTGTGATAATTACTGAAGATGCCATCGCGACATTTTTAGGTTGTTAGAGACCCTCTAATTCCAGAAATAGTTGTTCATGGGTCTCTAATAACTCTTCAGCCCATAAAAAGCCCATTTTCGCAATTAAAAACCTAGCAGCCGTATGGGGATGCAAGCTTCGACTTCCAGAGCTTCTAAGGAAGGATTTTGAGTACTTTTTGCAGTTCCATTCAAACCGGTTGATGCCAGAGCAATCCAGAACAAGTTTTGAAGCCGAAATCATGAAGATGCAAGGCTAATCATCTTGCGGTTTCTCCGGGTGAAAGATTCGGTTATTTTATAAGGACTTTTCTGTTTTGAACTATGTTTTAGGACCAGGTTTCATGAACATACTTATGTGTCTTTGAATCTGGTTGTATGTTTGACTGATTTGAACAGTTTGACTGATTTTCACAGTTACAATTCGTTATCGTTTCTTGGTTTTCTTGCACTAGGAATAATTTAACTTTGTGATTTGTGTTTTGATGTTGAATTGGGTTGAACAATTTAAACAGAATCATGTCTATGTGATTGCCTAGCTAGGTTAATTCAGATTGTCTTTACAGTTACCGAGTCAGAAACCCGGAGTGACCGTTTTTCCATATTATTGTCTTTTCTAAAAAATCAATTATCAATCCGTTTTGCAGCACTGCAGCACTTTTAGATTAAACTTCATAAAATTACTTTAGTTAATCTTAATTTATTTAGAAATTAGTAACTTAGCACTTTCCACAAACTCCCTGAGGTTCGACAACCCTACTTCCTATACTGCAGTCAGTTGTAGCTAAGGAGTAGTTTTTAAAATATTTTTTTGATTAGCACTTCGACACGCGGTCAAAATGGCGCCGTTGCCGGGGAGTTCGTGCGCTTAGTGTTTTTAGCTTAATTATTATTTTTTTTTTTAAAAACCAAAAAAATAAATTTTTTTTCTTGTCTTGTATATTTCTCTATTTTGTTCAGTATTACGCTGGGTATGTCAGTTTTGCAGGCAAATTGAATTCCGGATGAATTGGGTGGATTATGATGCATGTGGGTGTTGCGAGAGCCCATATCATGTGATGCAGGATTGTCCAATTGCCCGTCAGAGAGTTAAAGCATATAATGCACGTAAAGATCGTATTATCTTTGGGCTAGAAAAAGATGAAGACTCATACTTATCATCCTCTTATTATTGGCCACAATATCAGAACTGTCAGCAAAGATACTACAAGCCAAACATTTATCAATCTAGGGAACAAACTGCAGATTACTACATGAATACTGATCCGATTGTTCATGGAGGCCAGAGTGTTGACTACGGTTATCAACAGCAACAAAACAATGAAGAGGGAAGCAATGATCAGCTGGGTGAGATCTTAGAGGCCATAAAGGCTGTCCATGAAGATGTAAAGGCGATCCGAGAAGATTTTAAGAGAATTCGGAAGGATAATGAAGTTCGGGACCACACCGTTGAGGCATTGTTTAAGCAAGTTGGTCAACTGGCAGCAGATTTGGAACTTGAAGATTTGATTGTTGAACCGAATATGGTTAACGTTGATGTGGCTGAAAAAGTTGAAGAGGCACATGTGGACCAGGTTGTGATGGAGGAAGCCTTAGAAGAGGAAGCTACAAGCTTTAAAGTAGACGTGACTTCGTGCGTACAACCACTTGTAGACACACTTGCTGAAGAACCTGTGAACCGGGTAACCTTGGTGTATCCTAACCTTCCTCCCATATTTATGAGGAAAATAGATAAAGTTGAAGATGATGGCTTGAGTGGGCAAAAGAGGAAGGTGAGCATTGAAGACCTTGGACAAAGTATAGTGAAGTGGCCCAGCAATGATCCTGCAGACATGTCAAAGATAAGAAAGAAGATAAAGATTCGACATGTCAACTACCGAACATACATTGGGAATTCGGTAGGAAAATTTTCTTTGAGACCACCATGAATGAACATCGGGTATGATTTTTGTATATTTTGTATATTTATTTGTTTTTATGTTGTTTTATTTTAGTTTATTTTTATTTTGAGTGTGTTTGAGTCAGTTTTATTTTTATTTGAGTCATGGGATTGCTTGATATGATTTGAATAATCGATTGCCCTGCCCGTACTCAATCTCCATTCGGGCGGGGACGATCCGGAAACCACTAATGTTTGCAGGCATCCCAATTTGTTTGTTTGTTTTTTTTCCTTCTTTGTTTCTTTGTTATAGGCTACGCAGTTTATCGACCGCGAATGAAATGCTATACGGTCGTAGTGGGAGGAACTGAATGAGACTCATACGCGCACTGCATATATCCAGGGGAGTTTGTTCCTTTTTATTATTGTTGTACATTATTTTTATTTCTGCTTTATTTTATTCCTTAGCTCACATTGAGGACAATGTGCTATTCAAGTGTGGGGGTGGGGAAATTTTGATTTTATTTGTTTTTAAGTCTTTTAAAAAATCAAAAAATCAAAAAAAAATAAAAAAATTTAAAACTTAAAATAAAAAATGTCCTAAAAGCGGTCTGATCGGGCGTGAAAGCGACTGTTTCAATGCTTTAATTATGTCTCTGTTTGTGATGTGTGGGTCCTTAATCATGGTCCAATTCTTTAGAACAGACATATGAACCGTTTTCAGCAGGTATTTTAGAAAAAAAATGTTTAGAATTTGCCCGATTAGATGTAACGAGCTGTCGGTAATAAATGCATGCACACATCGGTAACCCATTTCCACACTTTGGTGAGATCTTGAGCCTACTAGATGATAGATTGATACATATATATTTTCATTTGTTGAGTGTAGGCCAGATGTTTCTCTGTTGCAGAACTTGTGTGATTTGATACATGTCGAGGTTGTAGACTAGATATGCACATAGATGATAAAGGCAATTTAGGTTTTCCCTTTTTCTTTTGATACCCATTTATTTGTTTTGTGTTGACCCGTTTACCTAAAATCACCCTTAGTAGCCATGTTGAGCCTATACCCTTTCGTTTGTTAAACCTATAAAGTTACCCAAATTGATCTGTTTACCTTTGTGTAATAAATTGATGACATCCATTGTGTTTATGTTTTGTTCAAGTGATTGAGTTATGTTAAGTTGTGAAAAAAAAAGAAAAAGAAAAAAAGAGAAAAAAAGAGAAAAAAAATATATATGAAAAAAAAAAGTGAAAAAGAAAATAGAAGTATGTGTTATGGGTCAAATATGCCCAAAGTTGTGTGATTATTGTATTATGGTGCTTAGTGAATAATGTGACAACCTGCACCCTCGTCTTTTAGCAAGTTGTCATTTCTAGTCCTTGTATTTTTTTTTGTGTTTCGCGAATCAATACAATCTCAAGCATTATTTAAATTTTCGTATTTTTCTAATTATTCCAATTTTAATTCTTTATGTAATGCAATTATATTTTCTTTATATAATGATATAAGAAATACAGAATATTCTTAGTTAACAAATAATAAGATTAACTTAAGTAAATTGATTTATATAGTATAGAGTTATATAAGATATAAATGAAAACTTCATTATGAGTCAAAGGAGTTTTGAAAAAATAAGTGTTTAAAAATTAAGACATTAAACTCCTTGCATCCTTTATTCCATCGTTTCATTTTTTTTCTTTCTTGTAACGGTCATGAACAACAACACCAAGCCTATAGCTTTAACCCATCATAAAACGCATTTAATTATCGTGAAACCGTATGGAACATTGAGAAAATTATAAACTCTTTAAAACCTCAAATGCAAGACTACACCACAAACACATCTTACCTTCCTCTCGGCTCACCATGGGAATTCTGACCACAGGCATCACCGTGGCGCATCAACGCCTCCATACTGTGACCACCACCGCCCGATCGTACTTGAGTTGTTGAAAACCACATTAATCACCATGGTGTTATCACCAACAATGGTGAACCGCGACGCCAACGCTTTAGAACCACCCTAACCATGGACGTCGTTGCCGCGCTACTTAATTCCAAACAAACTTCATTGTTGTCGTCATTGTTTGAAAGAAAACAACTCGTTTATCGCTACTCTATTTTGCTTCTGCCGCCGGAGTTCAAATCCCGCTGGTTAACCGTCATGCGTTCCGGCTTTACGCTGCAAGCTTGCTAAAACTCGTTGTTGTACGTACATGTCGAAGGTATCATTTTGGCATCATCTTTATGTTCATATTTTAACATACATGGTGTTGTCAAGAACTGTATGTTTTTTTTTTCTTTTGGTCATTTTTCATGGGAAGAAGATGACAACTATACCTATATTTGTTATAATAATAATAATAATAATTTTTTTTTTTGCAAGCTTTTGAATAACATATGGTTTCATACGTACTTAGCCATTTTTATTTATATTGTTGAATCCACTTAAATGCATATATGTGGTAACAAGATTTTTATTTTTATTTTTTTTAATTAAATATGTTTTCCAAAAACTATTCGATGTACTTGGTAAACTATAAATTCAAGAACTTATGATTCATAAATGATTATCTATAAATTTGTTTGTAACGGAAATATGGTAAACTAGTTACGTATTTTATAAAACGTTAAGGTGGGTAACAAGATTTTTGCAAGCGAGTCAAGTATATTATCCTATATAGATGGTAATATATACACACACATGGTGTATACTATAGTTAATCATTTAATTAAAGATATAAATTATGTTACATGCTGCAAAATAAACTGTTACGCATTCGTAATAGACTTAAAATAGAAATCCTAACAAAAGTATATAATAGTTTTACAAATGATTTCAAATTATTTTATTAATCATACTAAAACATCACTTTTAATTAGGTGCTAGCATAATTTGTTGATTCCCAATTAAGTTCTAGCTCATTCATCATCATCACAATCAACTGTGAGTATATCTTTCCCCTTTTTCATGTTTTACTATTTTGGGGCTACTCATGTACATTATTATCAAATGATATTCTTATTCTTAATGCAATTCTCTTGTGTGTTTGCTTTATGTGAATTTGTGTGTATAATTAGTCAAAATCATTAACCGTTCTGCGGCCTAGCATTTCAGTGAATAGTACTATGGTATACCCCCATGAGACTCTGTAAAGAGGATCTTGGTCATTGTCTTGTTAATTCATTATTCAGTTGGTTACTCATGTGTTAGTCATTTTTCATCAAGGCTTGGTTTTGACCGATATCATTTATTTCATATTTGCAAACGGTATACAACACAGGAATTGCGAAAAGTTTAAATATTATATTTCTCAAATGGATATACTCACCAATACATTATATGTGTTGACGAAATTATTTTTGTACATGTTTCAGGTGCAGTTTGATCAAGTTTTGCTTTACACGCTTAGGTTTTGGACCTAGTGCTTTAATAAAATTGAACTATATTCAATATGTTTTGTGTTTCCTTGAGACAAGTTGTATTTTGGTTTGAACAATGGATTATGTTTACTACTTACAATTTACATTTTAGTCCATGTGCTATTGAACAATCGACACCTCGTGACACCTCGATGATTCCGCCATCGGTTGGGGTGTTACAGATTGGTATCAGAGCCATGGTTATAGGGAATTAGGTTATTAGTAAATGCTTTTGACCTAGACTATAACTAAGCTACCCATTATATGCTTTCTTTTATTCTCATAATTCTTTAGACAGATTTTTCTCCTCTTATTTTTATCATTATATTCAAGAAGATCATATTCCACAAACGAAACGAAAACACCAAGTTAGGAGTGGTATCCATACCTTGGTGATTAGTTTCACGTCTCTATATATTATTCATCTTAGGAATATATCTTTGAGATAGGAGTGACATCCACACCTCAAAGAGTATTTCCTTCAAAAAGAAACTTAACCACTAAGCTGGGAGTGATATCCTTAACTTAGTGATTAGTTTCATTCTTGATTAGTTTTAAATTTTGAAATACATTTTTGAGTTAGAAGTGAAATCCATATCTCAAGGATCTATTTTTGTATCTCGTTTTTTTTTTCATCTCGCTAAAGTTTTGGAATTCACTAGTGATGGGGCACGTGCAATCTGGAAGGGTGAGCGCCTGTATCCTGAGTTTTCTGTCTAGGCCTGGTATTTCGCATAAATCCCAATCAGACGAGGGACCCGTATGCCGACCTGGGAACTCTTGGGATGAGCATTCACTTATAGGCTAAAGTACGCCCCCACAAGTCACTAGGAAATTTCAAATACTTGAGTTAGTCAAAGTTTCCTATGGAAACAATTCCAATGTTTTATATCATTAATATTTATATTTGTTTATCATTTAAAGACTTATTTAATCACTTGATGTTTCATATGCCATTATTCATTGATCATTCGCTTTTGAATTCCTTATCATCATTATTAAAACTTTTTGTTCATTTTATTATCACATTAAAGCTTATATTATATCTCCATGTTTACAAACTTACTTGATCAAAGTCACAGTATATCCTTAAATCTCTAAAACGATTAATTTGACAACTTATCCTATAAGTTCTTTTCACAAAGCCTATTCGCCAAATTAGAACACACTTTTCATACACTTGTGCCTTGAAACAAATAGCCCGCTATGAGCCCAAAGAGATGCCTTAACGATCCTGCAAATAAATGATCTTTCAATGTATGCATTTCGTAAAAGTTTGAAAATTTAAAAGGTTTCAATTTTACCCAGTCTTAACGGGTAACACTTCGATTTTCTCAACATTTCATAACAATTAAAAATTTCCGACTTTTCAACCCACAAGTTAAAGAAATGTTTAAATACAAAAAATTTATTTTCCAAAATTCGTCAAGGCATCTGGGATCATTCACAACCTTCAAATCATTTTAAATCTTGGTCTTTCGAAACACATTAGATTTATACACACTTCATGAAATGGTTTCATCTTACATTTTATAAACTTGCATTGCATATTTTACAAGTCAAATGTAAACCTTTTGTTTCCATATGATGTATCCAATATATGTTTTTGGGAGAAACTTGCAACTAATAATATACCTTATAACACTTTTCAAACTCGACTTCTCGTAAACCCATGAAAATGTGTACTTACGAAATCTTTTCATATGAACTTGTTTTGGATCTAAAACACACTTCGATTCTAAAAAGTTATTCTCATGCATTACTACTATTCTTTCAACTATATCACAAAGTTTGAGTAAACCGCGAAAATTTACCTTTTACACTTGTACACTTTCAGTCGCAAAACTTTTGGTTTAAACAATGGACATATCCTCTTATCCGAATGTTGCTAAATGTCTTTTACAGTATAACGCATATATGTAAAATTACTAGATTTTAACTCGCATGTCAGTAGGCTATACACCTGTACCGTGCACTTTCATTTATAGTAAATTTCATTATTTTATTCTTACACTATTCTATTTATAGTCACGTTCGCACATTATCTTATTATTCTCGTATTATTCTTTTATTGGTGGTTATTTTCACGCGTTATTCGCAACTATTCTCGCACTAGTTATTAGTAGTTATTCTTACAACATTGGTTTTTGAGCATTATTTAACTCGTTTACTTTCATTTTGTGCAAATTGTGCGATTTACTCGATTTATATTATACTATTCTTTCAATCGAAATTTTATGCTATAGTTATATACTTACATGAATGCATATTAGGTATAAATATATTTTTTTTCTTTTCCTATTTTGAGCAAAACCCTGTTATACTTTACATTATTTTGTTCATCATCATGGTCAATGAACATACTAGCTGATAACTCGTATGAGATCTAAGCCAGTGCCCACGTACGACTCGGGTCGGATGCTCCAACCCGAGGGGAACGGTGAAATTCTCAGAGTTTGTCAATCTGGGTGTTTAGAGCCCAACGATGTGAACAGAAATTTACCGGTTGAAAGTGAACCCGAAAGGGAAGAACCTCTGACCATGTCTTATACTTACATGTTATTCTCATTACGGTTAAAGAGTAAACCCAAAAGGGAAGGACCTCTAACCATGTCATTGTTTCATTGCAGTATCGATTACTTAACATACTTTGGTTGCACGCATTTGTTTCTTGTATTACTTATGTTAGTGTTATGAAAAAGCATAACACCCTAGTGTAAGGTAAATCGATGATTACGGTCCGGAACGCAATCATGGATTTACAGGTACATGGGGGTGGTGTGTGATTCTACTTAGGCTATTGGTAGACAATCAGTACGAGTCCAAAGTATCATTAGTGCGGTGGGTTAGCTGCGGTACACCCTATATATAAGCACGAGCGATACTGCGGGAGCGGACTAGGAGTTTGACCAAGAACCTACCTCGTTATTTTCTATTGCTTATTGGGCTATTTAATAGCGTTGGACCCGACCTCTTTAATAGGTCGTTGACCAACGACTATCATTTCTGACAAGAACGTTTTTTTTTTTTTTTTTACACAAGCTTCAATTAGTTTTCTTGGAGCCTTTCTTTTGACTACCCACACATAAAACTAAAACCTTGTGTACTCTTACACCCCCGGTTGTTTGGATTCTTGTTGCATACCCTAATAAAGTTCTGTTAGAAACCTTTCTAAAGTAGGGGAGACTGTTTCATCAGTGCCTCTGCCTTCACTAGTTACACACTCCCAAAACCTTTCTTATTTAAACTCTCAACTTCCTAACCTCGGGTCAACTGTCAAATATTTTGAAACCCTTGATTTGGATATTAAACAACTACCTTAAATCTTGTCAAATCATAACTGGTGCAATTTACAAAACCTACTTGACTTTTACTACACCTTTTGGTCATAAAAACCTTCACTTGAAAGAAATTTCGAGACGAAATTTTCTAAAGTATGGGAGACTGTGACAACCTGCACCCTCATCTTTTAGCAAGTTGTCATTTCTAGTCCTTGTATTTTTTTTTGTGTTTCGCGAATCAATACAATCTCAAGCATTATTTAAATTTTCGTATTTTTCTAATTATTCCAATTTTAATTCTTTATGTAATGCAATTATATTTTCTTTATATAATGATATAAGAAATACAGAATATTCTTAGTTAACAAATAATAAGATTAACTTAAGTAAATTGATTTATATAGTATAGAGTTATATAAGATATAAATGAAAACTTCATTATGAGTCAAAGGAGTTTTGAAAAAATAAGTGTTTAAAAATTAAGACATTAAACTCCTTGCATCCTTTATTCCATCGTTTCATTTTTTTTCTTTCTTGTAACGGTCATGAACAACAACACCAAGCCTATAGCTTTAACCCATCATAAAACGCATTTAATTATCGTGAAACCGTATGGAACATTGAGAAAATTATAAACTCTTTAAAACCTCAAATGCAAGACTACACCACAAACACATCTTACCTTCCTCTCGGCTCACCATGGGAATTCTGACCACAGGCATCACCGTGGCGCATCAACGCCTCCATACTGTGACCACCACCGCCCGATCGTACTTGAGTTGTTGAAAACCACATTAATCACCATGGTGTTATCACCAACAATGGTGAACCGCGACGCCAACGCTTTAGAACCACCATAACCATGGACGTCGTTGCCGCGCTACTTAATTCCAAACAAACTTCATTGTTGTCGTCATTGTTTGAAAGAAAACAACTCGTTTATCGCTACTCTATTTTGCTTCTGCCGCCGGAGTTCAAATCCCGCTGGTTAACCGTCATGCGTTCCGGCTTTACGCTGCAAGCTTGCTAAAACTCGTTGTTGTACGTACATGTCGAAGGTATCATTTTGGCATCATCTTTATGTTCATATTTTAACATACATGGTGTTGTCAAGAACTGTATGTTTTTTTTTTCTTTTGGTCATTTTTCATGGGAAGAAGATGACAACTATACCTATATTTGTTATAATAATAATAATAATAATTTTTTTTTTTGCAAGCTTTTGAATAACATATGGTTTCATACGTACTTAGCCATTTTTATTTATATTGTTGAATCCACTTAAATGCATATATGTGGTAACAAGATTTTTATTTTTATTTTTTTTAATTAAATATGTTTTCCAAAAACTATTCGATGTACTTGGTAAACTATAAATTCAAGAACTTATGATTCATAAATGATTATCTATAAATTTGTTTGTAACGGAAATATGGTAAACTAGTTACGTATTTTATAAAACGTTAAGGTGGGTAACAAGATTTTTGCAAGCGAGTCAAGTATATTATCCTATATAGATGGTAATATATACACACACATGGTGTATACTATAGTTAATCATTTAATTAAAGATATAAATTATGTTACATGCTGCAAAATAAACTGTTACGCATTCGTAATAGACTTAAAATAGAAATCCTAACAAAAGTATATAATAGTTTTACAAATGATTTCAAATTATTTTATTAATCATACTAAAACATCACTTTTAATTAGGTGCTAGCATAATTTGTTGATTCCCAATTAAGTTCTAGCTCATTCATCATCATCACAATCAACTGTGAGTATATCTTTCCCCTTTTTCATGTTTTACTATTTTGGGGCTACTCATGTACATTATTATCAAATGATATTCTTATTCTTAATGCAATTCTCTTGTGTGTTTGCTTTATGTGAATTTGTGTGTATAATTAGTCAAAATCATTAACCGTTCTGCGGCCTAGCATTTCAGTGAATAGTACTATGGTATACCCCCATGAGACTCTGTAAAGAGGATCTTGGTCATTGTCTTGTTAATTCATTATTCAGTTGGTTACTCATGTGTTAGTCATTTTTCATCAAGGCTTGGTTTTGACCGATATCATTTATTTCATATTTGCAAACGGTATACAACACAGGAATTGCGAAAAGTTTAAATATTATATTTCTCAAATGGATATACTCACCAATACATTATATGTGTTGACGAAATTATTTTTGTACATGTTTCAGGTGCAGTTTGATCAAGTTTTGCTTTACACGCTTAGGTTTTGGACCTAGTGCTTTAATAAAATTGAACTATATTCAATATGTTTTGTGTTTCCTTGAGACAAGTTGTATTTTGGTTTGAACAATGGATTATGTTTACTACTTACAATTTACATTTTAGTCCATGTGCTATTGAACAATCGACACCTCGTGACACCTCGATGATTCCGCCATCGGTTGGGGTGTTACAAATAAGGATGGTCATTCAAGCGTGTTGAAACCATTGTTTTTAAACCAATTGTTAGCCAAATCTATCCTACCTTTACCCGAAGCCCAAAACCCGTAAGTCCTTTAGATATGTGCATTGTCTATAGTTGAGGTGTGATTGTTATACAAGCCTATGATAACAGAGTTACATACTTGGTTTTTGAGTGAATAATACTAGCGCATTACATGCTAGTCCAGATATTAAACCGAGTGGAGTGAAAAATTTGTGAGGGGTGTGTTGCATGAGAATAAAAACCGAAAGCATGTTAGACTTAGTCGGGAAAGTTCTATTTTCAAAATTATGCATCATGGTTGCCTGTTGAATTAACACATCTAATGATGATCTACGAATGGGGTATGACTTTGGACCCTAACTAGTGCATGGCGAGGGCGTTTGAGGTATTTGTTACTTGTTCGTGGTAGTGTTCTGAGCAGATTTGCTTGAGGGCAAGCAAAAGGTAAGTGTGGGGGTGTGATGTGTTGCCAAATGCATCACATTTATATATTAGTTTTGTATAGTTTTTAATCGTTTATCGTTCGTTTATATCATGTCTTAGATACTTAATTGTGTCTTGGTGTTAAGCAGGTGTTCGTGGGCTAAAACGAGAGAAAAAGAGCTTAGTTGGAGAGGAGACGAGCATTCGATGAAATTGGAAATAAAAAAAGAAACAAATCTGGAAGAACTGAAATGTAACACCCCAACCGATGGCGGAAACATCGGGGTGCCACGTATTGATGATTGTTTTCAGTAGCACATGGTATAATATAAATTTTAAATAATTTATTCAAACATAATATCAAAATATGAAATGATGTCTAAGAATTCAAATACATGATATCAAATAACAACTTCAAAAACTTCAAATAAAACTTCAAGTAAAATCCTCATGCTAACTCAAGCCTCAGCTTCATTGTTACCTGAAACATGTTAATTTTGAAAGTATTTTGGGTCAACATAAGTTGGTGAGAATTACATAGGTTTTTGATAATAAAATGTTGTGCAATTCATGTGTCATGTCAATCTAGCCCATATGTGAGAACATACTAGAAATAAATCGAGTGCATAATCAACCCTGATGACTGTTATAAAATGATACATACCATACACTCATGGTCCAATTGAATATGTTATGCGATAACAAACACCCACGTAACCTTTGTAGGAGGCACGTATCCGGGTGGGATTGTCAGTCCAATAGATCTATCAATGTATACCGTCGGCTTGTACGGAGTTAATGATTATGCTAGAATGGTGCTTACTCTAATCATGCTCAAGACATAATGCAACATAGAAAACACATAGACACATTGATGATTGAATTGCAATGATAATGTTATAACATGTTTCACCCCAAAAATGGTGATAAATAAAAGGGGCTGTGTAAAACTCACCTTAGCAAATGTTAAACTTGTTGAAAAGATGAAATAATAGTGTTGCCCAAAATGATTCCAAATATCACCCTATAATAAGGTAATATATAATAAGTCTAAGTCTAATTAACTTATAAATGTATCCTAGGGTTTCGATTTGGGGATAATCAATTGTTGAATTTAAATTAAAATGTTAATTAATAAAGGAAAAATTGATAATTAATAAAAGAAAGTCTTTTTATAAAATTTGAATTTTGAATGTACACATTAAAGTGTTTGGAGTATAAAAATAATTTTTATAAAATTATTTCATTTAAAATAGATTTTTAAATCTATTTATTATAAATTGCCAACAATTAACTTTAATTATTCAAAAATACTAAAATTAAAGAATTTCTATTTTAAAAATCATGTTTCTGTTCTAAATAATTAAAAATAATTTGTATAAAATTTTGGTGCAAAAATGATGAAAATTGGATTTATTATGATTTAATTATGATTAAATCTAACAAAAATTGATTAAAAATATAAAATAATTGATTTTACTGAATTAAAAATTATTTCAGTAAAGTTTATCTTTATAAAAAGTCAGGATAATTTTTGGAGAATTTAATAAAATTGTTTTGATATATAAATGGATTTTTATAAATATAATAGTATAAAAATGATTTAATTATTATAAATACTAAATAAATGAATTTTTGAAAAATAAAAATTGTGAATAACACTTTTATCTCAGATTAAACAAATATAATTTTTTTAGAATTTATAAAATAGTTTTAATATTTTAAAATGAATTTATAAGATTAAAAGGTTTAATATATATATATATATATATATATATATATATATATATATATATATTAGTTTTGTTTTAAAAAAATAAAAAGAAGCAAAAAGGGGGCAGTAGCCGGGACTCGAACCCGGGTACCTTCTGTATTGAGCCAAGGTCACAACCACTTGGCCTAGGCCAGTGGTTGTGATATCCTCTGATTAACAATTAATAAATACGATGTGCCCAATTCAATTTATCCCCAATTATACACGACGAACCCTAGAAATTGCAATTGGACAAATCACACATCAATAGCCTGATTAACCATAGGGCTATTGATGTGTGATGGCCGATGAACATAACCCATATAAATAATCAAACTCACAGTGTTGATTCGAGTATAATTGCCGGGTCAAAGAATAAGTCAAATGTTTGATCAAAGATCTTAATTATCAGTGCTAGAGAGTAATTGGAGGTTGAGAGAGAGTTGTGAGCGAGTTGTTAAGCTTCGAAGCACATCTATTTATACTGAGGATCAATGGTGGGTTCAATTGGAAGGTTTGACCCAATTTAAATGTCATACGCGTATAATTAAAAATTTGGTCAACGATTGATTGTATATAGACGTGTAATCGAGTCATATAGGACCGGTAATCACAATGGGTTGCCAGAAATAGATCAATCAAGAGTTAATCTTGATTGATTAGGTAATCACGTTCACCAGTTGACTTTCTAAAGTCAAGCTGGAGGGATTTAAAACGCGTTTAAATATAATATGTGTCTGGTTTATTCCAAGAAGTTGGTTCAGCCCAGATGGTTGTGTGTTGTGTGTGCTTGGGCTTTGGCGCGGGTTCGAACCCCGGCCAGAGCATATTATTATTTTTTGACATATTTTTCAATACAACACACATATATAATATTATATATATAGTATTAGGGTTTTAATAACGCGACAAAAATAATAAATGCGAATATAAGATGAAACTTGACGTTTTATTAATGACGAACGTGTAACGTACAAGTTTTAAATACGAAATGTTACAGTCTCCCCTACTTTTAGGAACTTCGTCCCGAAGTTGGAGTTGGAGAGTCTGGTGGGAAAAGATGTGGATACTTCGACTTCATCTGGTCTTTACGTTCCCAAGTGAACTCTGGGCCTCGTTTAGATTCCCAACGAACCTTAACGATCGGAATACGACTGCGCTTGAGTTTCTTGACTCCAGTGTCAACAATCTCGACGGGTTTCTCGATAATGTGCATGCTTTCATCAATTTGCACATCCTCAAGAGGAACATGAAGGTTCTCATCTGCTAAGCATTTCTTGAGATTCGAAACATGGAAGGTCGGATGAACATTGCTCAGCTCAGGTGGAAGATCAAGTTTGTAAGCCACTTTTCCAACTCTGTCAAGAATTTTGAAGGGGCCTACGTATCGAGGAGCTAGTTTTCCCTTTCTACCGAAACGAATAACTCCTTTCCAAGGGGATACCTTAAGTAGTACAAGGTCCCCAACTTGAAATTCCAAGGGTTTACGACGTTTATCAGCATAACTCTTTTGGCGACTTCTAGCCTTGAGAAGATTATCCTGAATGAGCTGAATTTTGTCTGTGGTTTCCTGGATTAGTTCGGGTCCAGTAATACGAGCTTCACCAACCTCAGTCCAACAGACAGGTGAACGACATTTCCGACCATAGAGTGCCTCAAAAGGAGCCATGTTAATGCTGGCGTGATAACTGTTGTTGTATGAAAACTCAACCAAAGGAAGATGAGAATCCCATGCGCCACCAAAATCGATGACACATGCCCTGAGCATGTCCTCAAGTGTCTGGATGGTTCGTTCAGTCTGACCATCCGTTTGAGGGTGATAAGCAGTGCTCAGGTTCAACTTGGTACCCAAAGCATCTTGTAGAGATCCCCAAAAGTGAGAGGTGAAACGACCATCGCGATCAGAAATAATGTCCAAAGGTATACCGTGACGACATACGATTTCACTTACGTACATCTTTGCCAACCTTTCCACAGAATACTTCTCACGAATAGGTAGAAAGTGAGCTGATTTGGTCAAACGATCGACGATTACCCAAATACTATCAAAACCTTTGGGTGTACGAGGGAGTTTGGTGATGAAATCCATAGCTATGCTCTCCCATTTCCAGACAGGGATCTCTGGTTGTTCAAGCATACCAGATGGTCGTTGATGTTCAGCCTTAACCTTGGAACAAGTGAGGCATTTTGCAACGAATAGAGCAATGTCTTTCTTCATACCAGGCCACCAATAAGAATAACGAAGATCTTGGTACATCTTGTCAGCACCAGGATGAATAGAATAACGAGACTTATGAGCCTCGTTCATGAGAAAAGTACGAAGATCATCACGGTCGGGAATCCACAGTCGGTTAAGGAAATAAAGAAGACCATCAGGTTTGGTTTCAAGTTGAGTTTCAGCACCACAAGACATTTCATCGTACATGTTACCTTGGGTGACTGATGTGTGTTGAGCCTGGAGAATGCGATCTTGAAGATCAGTACGAACTCTCACACCTTGGAGTTTGATACGCTCTTTACGACTAAGTGCGTCAGCCACAACATTCGCCTTGCCAGGATGGTAGCGAATTTCGCAATCATAGTCGTTAAGTAATTCAACCCAACATCGTTGTCTCATGTTAAGATTCTTTTGATCGAAGACATGTTGGAGACTTTTGTGGTCCGTGAACACCACACATTTGGTCCCATAAAGATAATGTCTCCAAATCTTGAGTGCAAAGACAACAGCGCCCAATTCAAGATCATGGGTGGTATAATTCTTTTCGTGAGTCTTGAGTTGTCGAGACGCATAAGCAATAACCTTTCCTCGTTGCATGAGAACACAACCAAGACCTTGGTTCGATGCATCACAGTAGCCCGCGAAATCATCATTACCATCAGGTAGAGACAAGATAGGAGCTTCACAAAGTTTCAGCTTAAGAGTTTCAAATGCTTCCTCTTGCTTAGGTCCCCACTCATAGGGTTTACCCTTGTGAGTTAAGGTAGTGAGAGGAACAGCGATCTTGGAGAAATTGGCGATGAATCGACGATAATAACCAGCCAACCCAAGAAAAGAACGGACTTCCGTTGGAGTGGTAGGAACACTCCAATTCTTCACAGCTTCGATTTTTGCAGGATCAACATGAATTCCGTTCATATCAATGACATGTCCCAAAAATTGAACTTCCTTAAGCCAAAATTCGCATTTTGAGAACTTGGCATACAGTTGTTCTTTCTTTAGGAGAGTCAAGATAGAGTGAAGATGTTGCTTGTGATCGGATTTTGATTTAGAGTAAATCAAAATATCATCGATGAAAACGATCACGAATTTGTCGAGATAGGGTCTACAAACCCGATTCATCAAATCCATAAATACCGCGGGAGCATTGGTCAACCCAAAAGGCATAACCATGAATTCATAGTGACCGTAGCGAGTGCGAAAAGCTGTCTTGGGAATATCTTCTTCGTGGACTCTAAGCTGATGATAACCAGAACGGAGATCAATCTTCGAGAAGTGGGTTGCTCCTTGAAGTTGATCGAAGAGATCGTCAATCCTAGGAAGCGGATAACGATTCTTGATGGTGAGTTTGTTGAGTTCACGGTAGTCAATACACATCCTCAGAGAACCATCCTTCTTTTTAACGAATAAGACAGGGGCTCCCCATGGAGAAGAACTACGGCGAATGAACCCTTTATCAGAAAGTTCCTGTAATTGACTGGCAAGTTCTTGCATCTCAGAGGGTGCAAGATGATAAGGGGCTTTAGCGACAGGATTAGCACCAGGAACAAGATCAATACGAAACTCCACTTGTCGAGCAGGAGGCAAACTAGGTAAATCCTCTGGAAAGACTTCAGGATAGTCTCGAATAATAGGAATGTCTTGGATACTTTTGCCTTTGTCCTTCTTCTCTATCACGTTAGCTAAGAAGGCTGTATACCCCTTTCGTAAGTACTTTTGGGCAGTAGTACAAGACATAAGCTTAAGCTCACCACAGGGTTTCTCACCATAGATCTTCAAAATCTCACCAGATTCGAGAGGAATGCGTATGACTTTCTCGAAGCACAGAATTTCGGCACGATGAGTTGACAACCAGTCCATGCCTACTATAACATCAAAACTACCAAGATGCATAGGGATGAGATCGATAGGGAAGGTATGATCGTCGAGGTTCAACAAGCAGTTACGAATAATAGAGTCGATCGAAATAGACTTCCCGTTAGCTACCTCTACCACGAAAGGTTCTTCTAGATTAGTGTGGGGTAAGTTAAGTAAAGGTTCAAACTTCAGTGACACAAATGACTTATCAGCTCCTGAATCAAATAATATGGATGCATAGTGGTTATTAATGAGAAACGTACCATTCACCACTTCGTTGTTGTCACGAGCCTGGTTAGCGTTGAGATTGTAGGCGCGACCTCGAGCACCTTGGTTCTGGTTGCGGTTCTGGTTTTGGTTTTGGTTCTGGTTTTGGTTTCGGTTACGATTAGGGCAGTTGTTGATGTAGTGATTAGGGTTACCACACTCGTAGCATTGACCACGAGTAGGCCTGTTGTTTTGTTGGTTGGGAGCTGGGTTATTGTTGTCTTGGGTAGTAGGAGATCGACAGACGTTCACCAGGTGACCATATCGTTGACACTTAGTACAAAATCGACAGGGCACCTGTGTGGGATGATGGTACTTGCAAGTGTTGCACAAAGGGTGAGGTCCGGTGTATGGTTTCTTGGCTGGGTTTTGGGCAGCAGGTGGAGTAGCAGCAACCATATAGTTTCTAGCCTTGCGCTTTTTGTTGCTTGAGGTCTCAGGCTTGACTTCAATTGCAGGCTGTGGAGTGTCTTTGGCAACAGTCTTCTTAGTGCCCTTGCGGACGAGAGTACCGTTCTTCACGTGATTATCAGTAAGAGTGGCTGCTAGACGTTTGGCCTCTTCCAAAGTTGCAGGATTTCTACCCCAAACGGTGTCCTGGATTTGCATGGGCAGACCACCGATGTACTTCTCGATGGCTACCGGCAGAGGAGTAACTTTGTGGGGCAACAATAAGCTAAGCTCATGAAAGCGGGTGTTGTAGGCAAGGTTTTCCCCACTATCTTGAGCTAAGGTGTGGAACTCATCCTCAAGCTTCTTAACTTCATTGCGAGGACAAAACTCTTCCTTCATGACCTCCTTGACTTGGTCCCATGTCATAGCAAGAGCAACCTCGGCCCCACGAGTACGCTTTTCTTCATTCCACCATGTGAGTGCTCGTTTATGGAGAACACTCATGGCGTAACGAACCTTGAAGTTGTTGGGGCACTCACTGTTGATGAAGGTATTCTCAATACCCTCAAACCATTGGAGGAGTCCAGTAGCTCCTTCTTCACCGCTGAACTTTGGAGGGTTACAAGAGTTGAAATGCTTAAGGGTGCAGGCTTGGGGTCCATTTCCATTGCCATTGCCGTTCCCATTCCCGTTGTTGTGACCATTCCCGTTGCCGTTCAATTGGATGGCCTGAGCAAGTAAATTGGGAACCAGAGTTGCGATTTGCTGCGCCATTTGTTGAGAAATGATCGCAGCCAGTTGAGCATCGACCCCATTGTTGTTGTGGTTAGGAACTTGGTCATGGTTATGGTTGTGGTTATCACCACCTTCTTTGTGGTTTTCACCATTGTTGTTGCGAGTGCTGCGACGAGGAGGCATGATCTGTAATAGACACAATGAAATGAATGAGAGTTTATATAAGGAATGTAATCATCTATTCATTAATTAAAACGAATAAACGAAAACGTTGACTTATCAAAGATTCTAAATTCTAATAACATATGAAGACATGCTTTAGCCTATAAGTGAACACTCATCCCGAGAATTCCCAGGTAGGCATCCGGGTCCCTCGTCTGATTGGGATATATGCGCAATGCCAGCCTAGACAGAAGACTCAGAATACAGGCGTTCACCCTTCCAGATTGCACGTGTTCGTTATTAAAATCTAGAACTTCGACGAGATCTCAAGGGGGTTCAGGTTAAACCTGAGGATTTTGTCCTATAAATCTAATGGTGGATCAGGATTGCAGCAGACAAATAAGAGTAGTCACATGTAGGTTTAGGGTTATAAGGCATAGGATAAGGATAGGATTAGGGAAGCAATTAGGGTTACAAGTAGGAGAAGCAAGTACTGTTTAAGTCCCTAAGGTTATAGTCTAGATTATTTCTAATAACCTAATTCCCTATAACCAAGGCTCTGATACCAATCTGTAACACCCCAACCGATGGCGGAAACATCGGGGTGCCACGTATTGATGATTGTTTTCAGTAGCACATGGTATAATATAAATTTTAAATAATTTATTCAAACATAATATCAAAATATGAAATGATGTCTAAGAATTCAAATACATGATATCAAATAACAACTTCAAAAACTTCAAATAAAACTTCAAGTAAAATCCTCATGCTAACTCAAGCCTCAGCTTCATTGTTACCTGAAACATGTTAATTTTGAAAGTATTTTGGGTCAACATAAGTTGGTGAGAATTACATAGGTTTTTGATAATAAAATGTTGTGCAATTCATGTGTCATGTCAATCTAGCCCATATGTGAGAACATACTAGAAATAAATCGAGTGCATAATCAACCCTGATGACTGTTATAAAATGATACATACCATACACTCATGGTCCAATTGAATATGTTATGCGATAACAAACACCCACGTAACCTTTGTAGGAGGCACGTATCCGGGTGGGATTGTCAGTCCAATAGATCTATCAATGTATACCGTCGGCTTGTACGGAGTTAATGATTATGCTAGAATGGTGCTTACTCTAATCATGCTCAAGACATAATGCAACATAGAAAACACATAGACACATTGATGATTGAATTGCAATGATAATGTTATAACATGTTTCACCCCAAAAATGGTGATAAATAAAAGGGGCTGTGTAAAACTCACCTTAGCAAATGTTAAACTTGTTGAAAAGATGAAATAATAGTGTTGCCCAAAATGATTCCAAATATCACCCTATAATAAGGTAATATATAATAAGTCTAAGTCTAATTAACTTATAAATGTATCCTAGGGTTTCGATTTGGGGATAATCAATTGTTGAATTTAAATTAAAATGTTAATTAATAAAGGAAAAATTGATAATTAATAAAAGAAAGTCTTTTTATAAAATTTGAATTTTGAATGTACACATTAAAGTGTTTGGAGTATAAAAATAATTTTTATAAAATTATTTCATTTAAAATAGATTTTTAAATCTATTTATTATAAATTGCCAACAATTAACTTTAATTATTCAAAAATACTAAAATTAAAGAATTTCTATTTTAAAAATCATGTTTCTGTTCTAAATAATTAAAAATAATTTGTATAAAATTTTGGTGCAAAAATGATGAAAATTGGATTTATTATGATTTAATTATGATTAAATCTAACAAAAATTGATTAAAAATATAAAATAATTGATTTTACTGAATTAAAAATTATTTCAGTAAAGTTTATCTTTATAAAAAGTCAGGATAATTTTTGGAGAATTTAATAAAATTGTTTTGATATATAAATGGATTTTTATAAATATAATAGTATAAAAATGATTTAATTATTATAAATACTAAATAAATGAATTTTTGAAAAATAAAAATTGTGAATAACACTTTTATCTCAGATTAAACAAATATAATTTTTTTAGAATTTATAAAATAGTTTTAATATTTTAAAATGAATTTATAAGATTAAAAGGTTTAATATATATATATATATATATATTAGTTTTGTTTTAAAAAAATAAAAAGAAGCAAAAAGGGGGCAGTAGCCGGGACTCGAACCCGGGTACCTTCTGTATTGAGCCAAGGTCACAACCACTTGGCCTAGGCCAGTGGTTGTGATATCCTCTGATTAACAATTAATAAATACGATGTGCCCAATTCAATTTATCCCCAATTATACACGACGAACCCTAGAAATTGCAATTGGACAAATCACACATCAATAGCCTGATTAACCATAGGGCTATTGATGTGTGATGGCCGATGAACATAACCCATATAAATAATCAAACTCATAGTGTTGATTCGAGTATAATTGTCGGGTCAAAGAATAAGTCAAATGTTTGATCAAAGATCTTAATTATCAGTGCTAGAGAGTAATTGGAGGTTGAGAGAGAGTTGTGAGCGAGTTGTTAAGCTTCGAAGCACATCTATTTATACTGAGGATCAATGGTGGGTTCAATTGGAAGGTTTGACCCAATTTAAATGTCATACGCGTATAATTAAAAATTTGGTCAACGATTGATTGTATATAGACGTGTAATCGAGTCATATAGGACCGGTAATCACAATGGGTTGCCAGAAATAGATCAATCAAGAGTTAATCTTGATTGATTAGGTAATCGCGTTCACCAGTTGACTTTCTAAAGTCAAGCTGGAGGGATTTAAAACGCGTTTAAATATAATATGTGTCTGGTTTATTCCAAGAAGTTGGTTCAGCCCAGATGGTTGTGTGTTGTGTGTGCTTGGGCTTTGGCGCGGGTTCGAACCCCGGCCAGAGCATATTATTATTTTTTGACATATTTTTCAATACAACACACATATATAATATTATATATATAGTATTAGGGTTTTAATAACGCGACAAAAATAATAAATGCGAATATAAGATGAAACTTGACGTTTTATTAATGACGAACGTGTAACGTACAAGTTTTAAATACGAAATGTTACATGAAATTAGAGACCCTCTAATTTCAGTAAAAGTTATTCGCGGGTCTCCAGGAAGTAAAATAGAGGAAAATGACGATTTTACCCTTAATGAATTGTGATAATTACTGAAGATGCCATCGCGACATTTTTAGGTTGTTAGAGACCCTCTAATTCCATAAATAGTTGTTCATGGGTCTCTAATAACTCTTCAGCCCATAAAAAGCCCATTTTCGCAATTAAAAACCTAGCAGCCGTATGGGGATGCAAGCTTCGACTTCCAGAGCTTCTAAGGAAGGATTTTGAGTACTTTTTGCAGTTCCATTCATTCCGGTTGATGCCAGAGCAATCCAGAACAAGTTTTGAAGCCGAAATCATGAAGATGCAAGGCTAATCATCTTGCGGTTTCTCCGGGTGAAAGATTCGGTTATTTTGTAAGGACTTTTCTGTTTTGAACTATGTTTTAGGACTAGGTTTCATGAACATACTTATGTGTCTTTGAATCTGGTTGTATGTTTGACTGATTTGAACAGTTTGACTGATTTTCACAGTTACAATTCGTTATCGTTTCTTGGTTTTCTTGCACTAGGAATAATTTAACTTTGTGATTTGTGTTTTGATGTTGAATTGGGTTGAACAATTTAAACAGAATCATGTCTATGTGATTGCCTAGCTAGGTTAATTCAGATTGTCTTTACAGTTACCGAGTCAGAAACCCGGAGTGACCGTTTTTCCATATTATTGTCTTTTCTAAAAAATCAATTATCAATCCGTTTTGCAGCACTGCAGCACTTTTAGATTAAACTTCATAAAATTACTTTAGTTAATCTTAATTTATTTAGAAATTAGTAACTTAGCACTTTCCACAAACTCTCTGAGGTTCGACAACCCTACTTCCTATACTGCAGTCAGTTGTAGCTAAGGAGTAGTTTTTAAAATATTTTTTTGATTAGCACTTCGACACGCGGTCAGCGTGGCCCTCCAGATATTCAGCAGGACCATGGTTATGTTCGGCATTCCTCACCTGTACCCTCCAGGCGTCACGTTTCCCGTCATATAACCCGATCACTAGAAAAGGGCAACCAATTTTTTGGCTGCCTGTTTTCCTCTCGGTGGCTATACTCTTGTGCTCGCGACCACGGTTGCACACTAGCCAAACCTTCACGTCCATATTATCAACTTTTTTGGATCGTCGGGTGACAATGACGTAACCGTTATCTTTTCCCATTTTCTTAACCCACGTAACCAAATCTTTTCGGAAACGAAATCTTGTTCAGTTTCATACGAAACTTGCGAACACCGTGGTTGCTCGTCTGAAACATGCGAGTTGTGGGGTTGCTCTTCTCGAACTTGCGGGTTTTGTCTCGGGTCGTACGAAGAGTACTGCGGTACGTACGCATACTCACCATCGTGCTCGTAGTGCTGGTAGGTTTCCCCTACGTATGAATGTTCAACATTGGGTTCATAGAACGGCTCGTTCAGGTCTGGCAACAATGGTTTTTTGTAACCAGACACAACCTCTTGTGAATAAGGAATACCCGCTGCTTCAGAATTAGGAATACCTGTCGTCTCGTGAGAATTAGGAATACTGGATTCATCGAAAATATTAGCCCACCATGCCATTTTGGAGAAAAAAATAGCCCGCAATAAAATTGTCGTTTGAAAAATGAAGAAGAAAGGAAAGTTTGAAAAATGAAGAAGAAAGGAAGGGAAGAAGAAGAAAAGAAAGAAAATAATCAACTTTGGGTGTATATGACTCGTATTGGTCTATATGGGGAATATAGGGTACGAGTGGCAGCTACTTTATGTTACATCGTACCGGACATCGTACTAATATTACTCGTATTGGTCTATACGAGGGATATGAGGCCAATAATTGGCCTGCCATGTTGACTGAAAAGGACACACGTGAACCCTATATGCATCGTATTGGTCAATACGAGGAATATAGGGTTTTTTTCTTTGTCAGAATGTTGTCTGATTGGAGGACAATAAAGTGTATATGCCTCGTATAGAGCTATACGAGGCATACCTAGGGTGTCCAAATAATTTTTTGGGTGTCCAAATAGTATCACCCTAGATTAATAGATTAATAGATTAATAGATATGTGTAATACTCCGCTGACGTTGAAAATTCAAAACAAAAAAATTAAAGGCAGAATGCAAATTTTGATTTGAATTACATATTTAACAGGGGTGCGCTTGTTTTTTTCTAACATGTTCAAAATCATGTTTGACCACTTCCATCCTCATCCCCTCTCCCTCCTTCTCCTCCCTTTGTTCTTCATCACTCTGCATGCACAATCTAATAATTCAACCTTCCCCAATTGCGGTTTCGACAGCTGCGGTTGGATCGATATCCGCTACCCGTTTTGGAAGTTGGACAATGAATCCGCCACCCAGTTCTGCGGTTATGAGGGCTTCGGTATCAAATGCTCCGAACAGAACATATCCGAAATTAGTTTGGGCGGCAATCCTTTCTACATCCGGGAGATAAACTACGAGTACGAAACCATCTTCCTATCTGATTTCGCGGTTTCTCCTGTTGCCCGAGGCTCCAACAACTGTCCTAGGATTCGCCATAACATTAACTTAGGAGACCTGCCTCTTGTTTTCATGATGGGTACGGTTAATATAAGTTTTCATTACGATTGCAATGAATGCCCGCGATTTGCGATTGAGATATCGTGCTTGGAACGAAATGGCGAAAAGGCGTGCTTGACGAATATTAGTAGGGCGGAATCGGATTGGGAGAGTTACGCATGCGATGAGGAAGTGGTAACAACGATCTACCATGATGTCATAAACTTGATCTTTGATGTTAGGACGAATTTCAGCAGCGCGTTGGAAAAAGGTTTCGGGCTACACTGGGAACCGTTGGACGGTTGTAAGCAGTGCGAAGAGTCCGGCGGCCGGTGCGGTCATCACAATGCGGCCGTGTCAAAAACACGATATCAAACCTAACCAAAAGATTTATTTCAACCAGAAACCGTCTAAACCAACAAATAATTACAAAGACTCTTAAAATACAAACAAAACCCTAACACATCTATACAACTTAGACAAACTCAGATCAACAACGAACCAACAAATCTGAATCTCACACCCTAGACGACTACCAGATTATCAAAACAAACACTAATAACAAATCTGAATCTAGATGAGACAGTTGGATTTTACAAGATCTAAAGAGTCTGAATATAGATTGGTTTTGTATGAGAAACGAGAACCTAGCCGATGATTGATTCTGATATACGGCTATTCAAGAAGACAGACTGATGTATATTGTTGATGATTGATATATGAAAAAGATTTGGATGAAAGTGACAATTTTTGACAAACCTAAGGGACTAAATTGGCATTTAACTCTAGATATAGTTATTGGTTACATTAGCTGACGTCACATAGTTTATATCGGATATTCGGATTTGTATACACCATCCTCCACATGATCATTCCCTCAGTCACCCGAGATCTAAGGCGTCTAAGCCAAGCCTCTTGAACCTTCCGATGCTTCTAAGCCGAGATCTGAGTCGATGGAAGTGTCTAGAGCTAAGATGTTGGAATTGACATAGATGTTTCAGTGAGTTCCCTAGCTTTTTCAGGCTTTGCGTCTAGGCTAAAGACGCTAGAAATCTCAAGCATCTACCTGCCTCTTTAGCCACATGTCGTATTTTAATTGGTTAACCGGTAGGTCCGAGATAAGTTAAAGCGTCTAATCCTAAGCCTTTTCGTCCACATTTCACTCCCTAAAATATTATGAAGTCTCTAAATTTTTGACGCTATAGTTTATTTTCTCAAATATTGGTTGGTCAATCCTTTAATTCATGATTTTCCCTTTAACAAACCAAAAAGTCAACAGTCAAACTACGTGTTTCTATTTTGATGTCCTGTCTTTTCTCCATGGAGCCTTCAAGCCACCACACTTCCATGGTTTTCCTCATGTTTAATGTTTCATTCCCTCATGTTCTTCATTCTGTTACCGCCAACTCTACACCGTTAGTGACGAAACTTGAAAAAAATAGTGGTGGGGGCTGAAAATCGCGAACCGCATGGTTTTCCTATCGGAAGGGGCCAGAAAATCAAATTGGTGGGGGCCCGATTCAATGTATATAAAAATTACCTACGGAAATCGCAAACTTCCACTACTGAGCCAAAAAACAAGGAGGCGGTGATTCGTAGCGTGGTAGAGCGTTTTGGGCAGGAATCACGCCCAATTCACTCGCCACTACGTGTGGTCTAACGATAAACTAATTGTGTAATTTGAATCTCTATTAAAAAATCAAATACAAAAGGACTTGAAGCTCAATGCTAGAATTTGTTAAGGCAAAGTTCAATTTCCAATTTTTTACAACTAAAAGTATTCAAGATTAGGTTGTCATTGAAAAATACTTAATATCAAATATTATATATTTATATACACACGTATTTATTAATGATAGTAAACAACTAACGAGGGGCAATAATCTATAGGTGGTAGAAAGACTTGAGTTCTCTTTAGGAGATTCAGGTTTGATCCACATCTGCATCAAATACTGAGACAATAGTGCGCAATGATGGTGACAAACCCACCGAGGGGGTTCGATTCTAAGTGTCACCCCGATTTTCATCCGACTATTACTTCAGCGAGGCAGGGGTTCGGTCAGCCTTAGCGGGTGACGACTTTGATCGACATCGTAACGGTCACTTATAAGAAATTCACCATTAAAGAAAAGTAAACAACTAATGATAGTAAACAATTAATTAACTTAATTGAATAATATTTTCTTTGTAGATATACTACAATAATAAATTTGATGTCATACTTGCAGATTTGTTATATATATATATATATATATATATATATATATATATATATATATATATATATATAGGGGAGGGTTATCTTGAGAACGCTAAATATCGCGAGAACCGTGAGAACAAATGAGAAAACCAATCAAAATCATTTTTTTTCAATACAAACCTAATTATAATCAATATACAACATTAAAAAACGAATTTTCTTTCCAAATAATTCATCTTTTCTTGCAAAAACACTTTCAAATTAACTTTTTACACATGTGTAAATGAAACAGTTTACACATGTACAAACAGTAAATTTACACATGTGTAAAAACAATTTATTTCCGTATACGTTAAAATTTTTACGCGTAAATTGTGTTTTTGGAATTGTATTTTAGTAATAAAGACAAGTGTAAAAAGAAAATTCTGATTTGAATGGTTTTAGATGGCGTTCTCGCGGTTCGCACGAAATATAGGTGTTCTCAAATTAACTTTCCCCTATATATATATATATATATATATATATATATATATATATATATATATATATATGTTATATATACACCAATACACAATAGAGGGGTGGACAGTGGACTTGTTCTTTCAACATTTCCTAAATCATGTCTCACCTCATCTATCCTCATACCCTCTCCCTCCTTCTCCTTCCCTTGTTCTTCATCACCCTCCTTGCACAATCTAATAATTCAACCTACCCCCATTGCCGCAAGGACTACTGCGGCGACATCAATATTAGCTATCCGTTTTGGAAGATGGACAGCGAATCCGCCACCTTGTTATGCGGTTATGAAGGCTTTGGTATCAATTGCTCCAACAACGGTCAAAAGAATGTTTCCAGTATTATGTTAGGTGACCAGCCTTACTACGTCCGGGGTATAGATTACGTACTTGGAAATATATTCGTAGCTGATTATGACGCTTCTTCGTTAGACAGCGTCTCTAATAAGTGCCCTCGGGTGCGTCATAATATTAACATAGGAACCTTGCCTCTATACTTTGCGATGTATAGCAATAATCTAAGTTTTCATTTCAATTGCACTGGATGCCCTTCGATTGCATATGGAATACCTTGCATGGATTATAATGAACGTAAGTCGTGCGTTCATGTAATTAATGCTACTACGGAGGAAACCGATTGGGACGAGTTCTCATGCGATCAGGAAGTGGTAACAACCGGCTCCAGGGAGTTCATCAATATGTTCCCTAATCTTACGAGCAATTTCAGCAGCGTCTTGGAAAGAGGTTTCGGCCTACGATGGGGGCTGACCGATGAGTGCAAGATATGCGAAGATTCTCGTGGCCGGTGCGGTCAACACAATTCTACTGGGTTCGTATGTTTTTGCCCCGATGGCTTGACCAGCAGGGGCCGTTGTAAAGGTAAGGTCTTTACGTTTACAACTCTTAAATTCCAAATTTACCCTTGCTTGGCAATATTTGACTTTTAGTTCTAGATACGTTGATATAGTCAATGGTTATATAACTATTAGCTAAGGTGCCAGAGTCCGTTGGGTAATATTCAAAATCCCTCATAGAGTCCAACACTTTATCTTTTTAGGATTAAAAATCATACCAGATATCAAACTGACTACTCTAAACGTCACGAGTTACTGATTGAACTTATCATCTTGATATTTGTCATGATGGAAAATAATAACAAAATTGAACGGGAATTTTTAACGTATGAAACTATAGAAGTTGAACTCATTTTCAATCGCATTCATGGGAGCCAAGTCAAATTTAATTGGTGATGTATGATTTTTTTTTTTAATTTTATACTGCTGCTTTTAGACCATGTGTAGTGGGGCTTTATATTTATAAAGCCCCTGAATGTGATTGGTCCACGTGGCTGCTGAGTCAGCGTGGAGAGAGAAACTGAAAAAGGGGTGTAGTGGTGGGGCTTTATTTATAAAGCCCCTGTTTGTGATTGGTTGATTTTTTTTTTTTTTTTAATCTTTTAATTCAAAATAATTAAAATAAAATGCAAATAAATATAAAAAAATTACAAATAATAATAAAAACACCAACTAATATTAATTAAATTAAAAAAAACAAACAAGTTAAATAAACTACAATACCAAATTAAAAAAAAAACAAACAACTTAAATAAACTACTGCAGGTTATATTTCGCAAGGATTTGTTGTCTGTGATGCATCGCGAGGAGTAGGGCTTCTCCCTCGAGGTGGTCGATCGGTTTGGACAAAAACTCGATGTCCTTTTCCCTTTGCCTCGCCTCTTGAATGTCGACGAACCTCTTATTCTGGGCCACTCTCTGGTCCATAGTTTGGTGGAGGAAAAAATTGGGCTCCTCTTGTGAAGGTTGCATATAGTTTGGTGGAGGAAAAAATTGGGCGGGCATGTTTGGGCCCGGATAAAATTGACCGGGCATGCCCAGAAGTTGCGCGTATTGCATGGTACTCGCGTCAAACTCGCCCCAGTTTGGTGGCAGCGGAGCAGTAGTGTTTGGCCTCGTGGTGTTTGGCCTAGCACCCGGTCGACCCGGGACCCCGAACGGTGAACCATATGGAAACATCTTTCGCGTTTTTAGTTTGTGTGTGGTTTTTAGTTTGAAAGTATTATGTTTGTATGTGTGTTTGTATAAAATGGTTGGTATATATAACAAATTTTAAAAAAAATTACCGTTCAAATAATTGAATTTTCAAACGGCTATTTTTTTTTGACCGTTCAAAAAGCCTGCTAAATTGCCACGTGGCGCGATTTGGTTGGACCTTCATTTTGTGCTTCGGCGCTATCAAAATAAAGCCCCGAGCAAAATTACACATATAGCGCCCATATGTGGCGGTGTTCCGGGCGCTATATTTCAAAAACTTGCACAAATGGCGCCCCACTACGGGTGGTCTTATGCTTGGGATCGGAAAATTTATGAATTGATATTTAACAACCCCAAAAAGTCAAAAGTCTAAAGTCAAACTATGTGTTTATTTCTTTATGTACTCTTTCGTCCCTTGGAAACTTCAAGTTACCTCACTGCCTTTGACTTTCATTTTACTACACGATTCCGATCAACTCGTCTTAGACATTGAAGATACAAAAAGTGGACGAACCTGCAATAACAGCTAAAACAGGGCGGGTATAATGGATCTGGAATGCTCCGAACCTAAGCTTAAACCTGCACAAGGTAAAAGACCTTTAGGCTCGTTACAGAGGAGGAGGGAGGGCCTCTCTGTAACCACCCTCCGGCGTGAGAATAAGTATTTGTTTAGTGAGAGAAAGTAGAGAGAGAAAGTGAGATTCGGAGTGTATGCATTTGTGTGTTGATTGTACTTTGAAGGGGGTATTTATAGTGGTCAGCAAAGTTGTACTTTGCTTCGGACCCCCTTTGTACTATCATTCGAAACCTTTTGACTTCCGGGAATGGGTTGTACTTCCTTTGATGGAAACACCATGCCACATCCTGGTGTCCTTGGTCTGTGCCTATGGGGCGAGCCGCGGTATAATTACTTATACCTCTTCATGTCTTCCCAAGTCCTCAAGTTACTTGTAACTTGTTGGACTCAGGTATGATCGTAACACAGGTGCGGTAGCCGCGGTATAATTGCTTATACCTCTTCATGTCTTCCTAAGTTCTCAAGTTACTTGTAACTTGTTGGACTTAGGTATGATCGTAGCACAGGTGCGGTAGCTTAGGTATAATTGCTTATACCTCTTCATGTCTTCCCAAGTCCTCAAGTTACTTGTAACTTGTTGGACTTAGGCATCTCGTGGCTTCTTGGTTGTACTACGGTGTTTAGGGAGATTGTGAGGATTGTCGACGCGTGTTCAAGCCAGCTGTCGAGATATTGAGGGACACGTGGATGTGTTTGTGGCCATGCGATGAGTCTGTTGATGTGATGGCGGTTGGGTTGTCGAGACAATCTGGACCCCTCATTCTATCCAGTTGTCCCCCACTTGGTCATCTCAACTGTTTTCTTTTTTGTATTTCTTTCTTTTGTTAACATGATTAGATACAGGATTAAAGTCTTTGTCCACCATGAGTTGGTCAAAGGGAAACATAACTTCAAGGATGAACTGTTCATGACCCCTATCAAGCATTGGAGTTGGCTGATTATCATTAATAGAGTCATTAACCACATCGTCCGTTTCCACATTGACTGTTTCATCGGATTTTTCGCCGGTACCGGACCCGTTTGACCGAGCATCCACGTCTGAATCTTCGACCATCCTCTCCTGTCTATGCTGAGAAACAGATCTAGAAGTTGTTGATTTATCTTTCCCATGCATCGATGTATCTTCAATGAATTCAGGCACCCAATCACCCAACTCCTCCATAACCCATACTCTGAATTTCCAGTCCTTCCACCGTAGAACAACCTCTTCAGAGACCCCTTTTTCCATCACCTAGGAACACACCCACATATTCACAAGACAAATCTCCATCCATGTTAGACCGATTTGCCTTATGAACCACCTTCCCGAATAGTCCTCCTACCTTATCGATCACTTCATTACTCAGTAGATGTAATGGTATGCCTTGTATTCTCAACTAAGCCAACCGTTCGAACCCAATAGATTGTCCTTCCCATACAATTATCTTCGAGAATCTTCCAACTATAGACTTCACTGCATCACATACAGCGACCGCAATTTCCGCATCTTCAAACGTCAATAAAACATCCAACCCACCCAAATATTGCACTGTTCCGGATCATTCAAAATAACCTTGATATTTTTCACCGCATCAAGGTCAATCATACGAGCAACTAGGTTCCTACCATGCAATCCATTGAACGCGTTTACATCATTATCAATCCTAACCGACCTTCCATTGTGTTCATCCTTCTGTTTACCGACCAGTGTATCTTTGAACGTCGTCTCTCCTTCTTCATAAACAGCTTTTTTCGGTTTAGTGGAGTCTGTTTTAACGTTTATTAGGTTGTTGATCCGATGACGGTTTTTCTGTCTCCATGTTTCGACTATTAATCTTCCCATCTTCAAGGACAAATCGAGCTACGCTGAACCATAAATGATAGTCGCCCATCCTAATAGTACGTAGGTTCTTGAGTATTTCGTCTTTGTCTTTTACATCCAACATTGAAACGAAACCAAATTGATTACCTCTTTTGCCTTTCTTTCTTGCAATGTACAAATCTAATATCTAGCCAAACTCCCGAACAAACTGTGCCATATCATTCCCACTATATAATCTGAAAGTTTCCCGAAATAGACAAATCTAATATTAAGTGACAGAGTATGTGTTACGATGTAGCATAGAAATTAATGTACTATAATATGAGAAAACAACAATTTTAATCATGTGAATAAGAATGAAAATGTATATTAAAGAGAGAATGTATGTTTGGATGAGGAGCAGAGGCAGAAGTAACCATTGTTGGACGTGATTAAGACGGTGTTCTTGAAGGTTTGGAAATCAGTTTGTCGGACACTTCTGAAGAAGACTTTCCTTTTCCCTTACCTTGAACATCATTATCTTGTTTATTTCCAATACTTATTAATACCACATATTTCATGTGATCACCGTCATTAAACATGCCTCAAATCAGGTCATTCTAAATCGGTATTCACGTTTCCACGAGATTGTTAACTTGGCGCACCATGGACCAAGAGTGCTTGTAATATGTAGGAACCGTTCGTATATAAAAATAAAATCAACAATTTTATTACAATTACAAACGAAATGAAAGCAAAATTACAATACAAATTACAACTGAAAATAGTCAAAATATAAGAAAGGAGTAGAAACAGAATGTTGTGGCTGAGAATCGTGTTGAACACGGGGCTCTTAAATCAAATTCTGAGTCTATTACAAAATCTCATTTTGTTTTCTAGGGTACAACAGCCGGAGCTAAAGTACTGTCGGAGTTAGCTCTAAAAACCCGAATGGTACCTTGAAGAACTTGAAGAAAGGAACTTGAGATTACTAGAGAGAGATTTTAGAAAGTGTTGGTGATTCCGGTGTATTTGCAAAGAAAGGGACTCCTTTCTTTTATATTGGAGAAATGAGTCAAAGCAGTCAAAGAATTAAAAACGAAAATTAAAGTGCATTGAACGTCTTCAATGTCTCATTTAATTCTGTTTTAATTTCTAACCATTACTGTTTGACTCGCCTGTTACAATTCAGACTGAAATAGCAGTTGCTGGAAGCTATTAGACTCCACGTGTCGCAGGTCTGCGCGACACGTCATTAACATTCTACGTCAGACGTGGAGGCAGCTCTCACTGATAAACTACTCTATGTATTTGTCCTCTACCAATGTGGGACAAGTTTCACTTACCCACTTTACTTCCAAGTTCCAGCTTTGAATGTTTCATTCATCAAACTTTGAGCATCGATATCTCATTCATCCAAGCTCGGTTTTAGACGTGGTTTGGTTCGTTGTGAAGCTCTCACAACATAGAACATTAACCCACAAAGAAATATATAAAAAAACCTTTGTTTCAAATATATATCTTAGTCCAAAGTTTGGAAAAAACTCATTTTCCTATATTTGTGAAAATACTATTTTCACCTGAATTTCCACCAAAATATGAAATGTTTCGCGTGATCATTTCATTAGGAATTGGTGCAATCATTTCCTTTAGTTACTACAAGCGAACCTTTGAAATCCTTTTGGATGCTTACTTCCATTGAAGCCATCACGATGAGTGCTATTAAGCATTTATCATTATATATAGAACCTTGTCAACGTATCCCTGACAAGTTTTAAGGTATCCTTGGGTTGTTTCACTGGTACTAGAACTCCTGAACATTAAACTTCTCTTTGTCCCTTAAAACTCTTTACGGATTCTTGTATCGATCCTTGAGGTTAGTGTCATTGAGTTCAATACTAAAGATAGATTTTAGAGAAATTTTGGAATTCGATGAAGATAACTACAAGTTAAAAAAATTAGTATCATGTTAGAAAAGTTCTTTATTAAATGACTAGATTATATCCTGAGAGCGTCTCTTTCTTCTTGTTTCCTGGTTTGGAAACCATCTTCGGCTTTTGTTATAAGGAGGGCGTATTATTGTTATGGTTTTGAGGAACAGAAGCCTTGAAGGCAGCAACTTCCATGAATGGCTTCTTATCTTCGGTAATATGCTTTTGTCGTTCATCCTTGGCAACGAGGTGATATGCTGTCCCAAGGCCCGAAGTTAGCTTCGTAGCAAGAATTTGAGTTTTGATCACTCCAAACTCGTTGTCGAGACCTATGAGAAACTCGTACATCCACTCCTTCTCTTGATGCTCAATCATCCGTTTACCGAGATCATAAGTACATCCATTGCAAGTGCATCATGGGACAGGAGATACGGATTGAATCTCATCTCACAAAGAACGAAGCTTTGTATAATAGGCTCATACATTAGCTCCGTCCTGGTGTGTGGCAATGATTTTGTTCTTCAGCTCATATGCTCTTGGTGCGCTTTCTTTTTCAAACCTTTCACGAAGATCCGACCACATCTCTGCAGCGGTGGTAGCATATTTAATGTTGCTTCTTATTTCCTTCTTCATGGCAGTAGTTAACCACCTTTTTATCATCGCATCTGCCCTCATCCACAACATGTATTCTTTGGATGTCTTTTCTAGCATCTCAATTGAACCATCTATAAAGCCAATCTTCTTCTTTGCAAATAACAAATTCATCATCTCTTGTATCCAATCCGCATAGTTCTTGTCTAACAGTGCATCGTTGACCTGCATCTGTCTAGGGTAATCAGAAGGTTGGAGATAGAAAGGTGAGTTGTAATCAACGGCTTTGTCGCTATTGTCCTTCGTCGCCAGTTCTGCGTCTCTGGCCATGGATTTCATTGGAGCGGTAGGATCACTGCTCTCTGATACCATTATAGATTCAAAGGTATTAATGATTTTATTGCTTTTGATATTTTTGGTACAATAAGGAGGAGATAATCAACTGTCCTGTATAACCTAGAAAGATAAACGTAAATAAGGAAAAAAAATAAGGGTGAGGCTAACGTAAAAAGCCTGTTATTGGTTCCAGAAAATCAACCTTCTCTGTTGACAGGACTTACGTTGGTGTCTTTGTTAGGGGCGTCCAAGAGTTGTGATTGCGCTTTGCTGATTTTTTATCAGATGATTGATTTCCCTTGTATTCTATGGCTTCAATGGGCTTGTCATCCACCTGGGAGGCTCCTTGGAGCCTGTTCCAGACAGATCCCTAGCTTTTTCTTTCATGCCTGTTGTTTCTGTTTCTGGCGGATTGTTCTGGTACATCCGTATATTGCGGGGCTTGCACCCTGTTCCAGACAGACGGTTCTTTTCCAGTTCTTGCGTAGGTCTTGGCCCCCCGCATTATCTCTTCCCAGGTTTTTGGCATCCTAGTGTAGCCTATGAGGGTGCGGATTAATGAGTCACACCGCACACCCTGTTTAAAAGTTGCTCTCATAAGTTCAAAGTAAATAGGCCTAATCTGGAGTGCTTCTCTGTTAAAGCTGGTGATGCAATCCTCAATGGATTCATTGTCATGTCAGCGCACTTGTAGGATATTAGTGGAGTCCCGCTCTATCCTACGCTGTTGGCTGAAGTGATCTGAGAATTTGTCAGTAAGTTCTTTGAGGCTATCAATCTTTCCGTTTGGTAGGCTGTCGAACCATACTCGCGCAACACCCGTGAATGTCTACACGAACATGTGACACCAAGCTGGCAAACTCCAGCCCGCGCATTTTCCTGCCACCTTGAAAATCAGTAGATGATCGTCAGGATCACCTATGCCATCATACTTTCCCAGATTGCTTGGGATTCTGGTTTTTGGTGGCAGAGGTGTGAGTGCAATACGCGACATGAATTTAGACTTTTCTGTAAAGGATGGAGGGTAGTAGGGCTGTGTGAGATCATCTTTGCCGGACAAATAGTGTCCCCGCCCAGCGTTCTTGGCGAGAGACTAGCTAGCTAGTCTGCTTCCAACGTTGGGCCCTGTGGTCTTAGACGGGCATTCGGACACAGTGACGGGACGTCTTCCTTCCTCATATGACAGGTGTCGTCCTGCGGCTCGGAGTTGTTGTTCTATTAGCTTCTGCGCATACCTGCCCTTTAGAGCCTCCTTTTCCTGGGCATACAACATCTCCGGACTAACCATTGACGCAACATTTCCAGTAGGAGTACTCGTGTTGACATTGTGGTTGACGAAAACAAACGATGGAGTTTGACGAGTCGCTGACGACGGTGTAGCATGCGGACCTGCTTCTGTTATGTTTTCCTGCCTCTCCTGGGTGTTGTCAGGCTGGCTGGTGTTTGCCTGAGCAGCACCAGTGCCTGACTTATCCCCGGGGAAGGACGATCGTAGTGGTAGAGAACTCATTGTTGGGTTTTAGAAAGATTAAAGTTTTTTAGAGATTGTTGTTTTATTACGCTCGAAATACGGATGGCGTCAATGAAGAAACACCAATATAACAATCTAAATATGCGAGCACAATAAAGAGATCTGTGTATTAATGGTTGCTTGGACGATTATAGACACTCGAATACATGTTTTTACAATGTTTCGACTATAATCTATCTTTCACAACTCTCACAGAATTCTCTAAATGTAGAATGCTTGGAAGATTAAATGAATCCTTCTCCTCAGTGAGAAGGGGTATTTATAGGCCTTAGAGACGTCCTGTGATTGGCTGGATTAGGAATGACAGCTGTCTTGTACGATTGCGAACCGGTAGCGTCTTTGGCGTTGTCCTCCTGTGATAGGTCCACGTATCTTGTAGTCGTCCTTTCTGTCCTTTTCTGTACCTCGTACATGCAGGTGATCATGGAGCAGAGAATAATGACCTCTGATTGGCTGCAAGTCCCTTTCTTTGTCGAGTCACAGCTGGCATGTACGAGGTTACGTGCGCAGGCTTCTGGAAGGTTTAGTCAGCGCTACTGCTAACGTGTGTGGAGATGTGGGGCCGTGCGCACGTGCGGGTACATATATCTTCAATTTTATATGTAAAAGTGATGTGTTATATTAGATTTTTTAATCCTGAGATGCACCCAGGGTATAATCTAATAAAATAATAATGCTGAAAGTGAATGTTTAAGTATTGGACCAAGTAAACAAAAATACTAAACAAGCTCAATTCGTTAATGTAAATAGAAACGGACTACGTACCAACCTACAAATTCAAAATACCCATTAACATCTTCTTGATTAGGCTTTGTGTGGGTGCACTGATGGGCCGCACTTAAATCTTCATAAATTAGGAGCCTACTACTCATCCTCTTATTATTTTTATATGACTGTTGCACACGAGAAAGGCTTGTTTATTGTAACTTGTAAGGATTATCATATTAATTTGTTTGTGTTTTCTTGGTATTCCAGGTTCCAAAGTAAATTTCAGATTTAAACTGAGTACGTTTTTTCTCATTTATAACTATTATTTCCTCTTATTAAGGTGTCTTAATTTAACTTTGTTTTTTCATCATCGCAGTTATAGGGGTTGTATCTGCACTACTATCATTTGTAGTTGTTTCTATAATATATTGTATTTCAAAAGCACCATCGAGCAATTGCCTAGCCTCATTAAAGCACAAAACCGAGGACGAGAAAAATATTGAGGCTTTTGTCAAGCAATATGGTTGCTTAAGTACTCAAAGATACAAGTACAGTGATATTAAGAAAATGACAAACTCATTCAAAGTTAAATTAGGACAGGGAGGATTTGGACAAGTGTTTAAAGGAAAGCTATCAGATGGCCGACTTGTGGCTGTTAAAGTATTAAATTCCTCAAGAGCAAATGGGCAAGAATTTATTAATGAAGTTGCAAGCATCGGTAGGACTTCCCATGTTAACATTGTTACTCTCTTGGGATTTTGTTTCAACAATAAACAGAGAGCCCTTATATACGAGTACATGCCAAATGGATCGTTAGAGAAGTATATATATAGTCAAGTACCTATGGGGACAAATGAACATATTGGAGTAGAAAAAATGTATGAAATAGCCCTTGGAATAGCAGCTGGTCTTGACTATTTGCATCGTGGATGCAATACTCGGATTTTGCATCTTGACATAAAGCCACATAACGTCCTCCTTGATGAAGATTTATGTCCCAAGATAGCAGATTTTGGGCTTGCTAAGTTGTACTCGAGGAAAGAGAGTATTGTTTCTATGTTCGAGGCTAGAGGAACGATAGGTTATATTGCCCCTGAAGTTTACAATAATAACTTTGGAGGTGTCTCTCATAAATCCGATGTGTATAGTTACGGGATGTTGCTACTAGAAATGGCAGTTGGTGGAAGAAAAAATGTTGACGCTGGTGTCGGATCTAGGCGTACTAGTGACATATATTTTCCTGACTGGATCCATAGTCGTCTTCAAAAGAATGACTTCCTATTAGATACTATAACGACTACAAAGGAAAATGATTATGCCAGAAAGATGACAATAGTAGGTTTATGGTGCATACAACCTGCTCCAAATCAGAGGCCATCTATTAATGAAGTGATAGAAATGTTAGAGGGAAGCATGGATGCATTGGAAGTCCCCCCAAAACCCTTCTTTTCTTCTCCACCACGATCGCAAGCGACAATACATAGTACCTCAGAAAGCATACAAGAGAACTCATATACTGCCATTTAATCTCATTACTTTAAACATATTTGAAGTTTTCAAATATATTGGCACTTCATGTGCCCACCATGGACTTATCTGTACTTTAAACCTCAAAATATTCACCCTTACCAGCATTAAGCTTGGTGATTCCGGTATGTATTGCTACTTTGCTCCAAATCTATCAAATTAATTCATCTTTGCAATAAACTCCTTCAACAAAGTTCTTTAATAAATGCGGTTACATGCTATAATTGCTTTTCCCTTAATACCTGCGTGAAATATTCATGGTGCGATGTATCATAAATCTTTTTGGGAACGTGTAAAATTGTATTTTAGCTAGTCACAAATACACAATTGTTCAGCAATTATAATGCACACAAACTTAAAGCAAAATCATGGTCACTTGCAACAAAGGTATGCTTCAGAGAATATTAGTTCTCACGCATAGCTAAGAAAATGCCTCTAAGTAGGGACGGATCCAGGGGTTACCCCATCGGTTTGAGAAAAAAATGAAAAAATAGTGCAAATTTACGAAAGGAAGCCTAAGGAAATATCTCTTTTATTCGCCACTGCCACTAAGTGGATAGGAAATCAGCCCTAACGCCAACTAATTGGTATTATACGAATATATGATTGCCAACTCTGTTCAAGCTATAAACAGTAAAATTACTAATATGGCCATTTGTTTATGAATTCATTGTTGGTAACATTAGGTAGCGTTTGTTTCACGGGAATAGAATGTAATACGGATGGAATTGGAGTGTGTATTCTACTTCTTATGTTTTTCGTTACAACAAAAGAAGAAATTGTAATTGAACAATAACATACGTAAGGGAATCCACATTTCAATTCCATCGAGATTTCATTCTATTTTATGAAATGAACCGATCAAAATTTCAAATCAAATTATGCTTCTCACGCGAATTCCAATCTCGATTCCTTTGCAATCATGAAAAGAACGCTGCATTAGTGTTATCAACGGATTTTAGTGGTAATGGATAACTTGTCGACTAAGAGGGTGTTTGGGATTGATTTTTAAAAATAGCTTCTGTGTTTTGGAAAAGCAGAGATGGAGCTGCTTTTAGATTATTGTGTTTTGGTAGTCTAAAAAGTCATTTCAAAACTCAACCCCAAACACTAAAAATTGATTATTTGCGTTTTCAAAACGCAATAATCGAAAAATCCATTTCAAAACGCAACCCCAAACACTCTTAAGTTAATCTTATTAAATATTAAATGAGTTAGGAAAAGGGTTTTAGGATTTATACACCATGTGACATCACATTTGGGTGTGTGACATCACATTTGAGTATGTGACATCATATTCTGGGGTATGTGACAGCCTCCTATTGGTGTCTGATCTGAGCCAGGGTGTATCATTCCTATTTAAAGGGTGTATGGTTCCTAAATACCTTAGGAAGGGTAAAACAACAATGTAGACTTTTTTTTACTATAATAAGATCTCGTGCATTTATTAGTTTTGGTTTGTTTTGTTTTGGCAATGGTTATTTAATTGGGCTTTTCACTTAAATGAGATATTATTAAATTTCCTTGGGACGGGATAATAAATTGGGCTTATTAAACCCTTGACATGGTTGATATTATCGAATCCCTTTTGGATTCTAATGCGACAAAACCCAAATACACTTATGTGTGTACGATATACAAACTTTTGACGTTAAAAATGAACTAATCGGCCAATGATGTTGTAGCCCAGTGGTTACAGTGGAGCTGAGAAGGTTTTCCCTTATGGGGTTCTACCCGAAAGGTACCCGGTTCGAGTCTCGCCGTCCATCGAAAAACAATATACCCTATAGGTTTGAAAGGGACCGACGTGGGGGGAGGGATTCGAACTTGGGAAGAAAGGGGTTTTAAGTTAAAAGGTTTCCACTAATCTATACCTGACAAAAAAATGAACTATTCGACGAATAGAAATTGGGCACGGTTACAATGTATATGATTCTTCTCATCAAAATCATTAAAACATCAAAACGTAGATAAAAATGTTAAAACGTCAAAACGTAGACCAAGTAAAAAACTTACACAAAAATAGCATGAAAACACACTATATTTGACCCCACTTATTTTCGGAAAAAAATTACATCGAAACCTAAAATTTATACCAACACGTAGATAAAAATAACCACGTTAGAAATAGTTTTTTAAAACAAAATAATAACTATACGGTATGATGGGTTAATTTTGAAAAATTAGAGCTCAGTGGGTGAAAATTACATTATATAAAGTTTTTAGAAAGTATAGGATGCGTAAATAGATAATCTAATAACTTTTTTCACTGAGCTATTGATTTTTGTAGCTTACTAAAGGGATATGGTATCAAAAACCAGCAATACCATATCAAAAATCAACTCATAAAGCTGCACCCATAAAAGCATGACGCTGATTCTCCCGCCCGTATTACGTCAACGGAATAGCATGCGTCCATCAGACAATGGACGCACGATCTGCCGCCCATTCTATGTTAGCAGACTAGCATGCATCCATCAGATAATGGACGCACGGTCTGCCGCCCGTTTTACGTCAGCGGACTACCAAGCGTCCATACCTCACTGGACGCACGGTCTACCTCCCGTTTTACGCCAGCGGACCACCACGTGTCCATAATCCAATGGACGCATTACCAAGCTTCTTCGGCAAGATAAACGAGTTTTCGTCAACACGACTGAAAGATACCTTTCAGGGCAGCATCGAGACACACATCCCTGGGCAGTTCTGCCCTGGACAACTGTTCCAGACGCAGTAGAGTGCCCGTTAAAGTCCTCGACCAGTCAAAGGTTGCGCCTAGCCTGACACTCGAAAAGGACAAAGACGTGGCAACTCCCCAGCCAAGATATCTCTGACAGGAGACTTTCTCAACCACCACTTGCCTCAGCTTCTACATAACTGATGATTACCCACTGCCCTGGAGTAGCCAACAGGCGGACGTCACGTGTCCGCCGCCCACCAGCGTCCACTCAACGGACGCCACGTACATTATCGACAGGACAGTAACATCTCCCCTTTCTCATCTTTTTTATCAAACCCACTTGCACCAATTGGGCTTGAGGACTTGAGCTGGAAAACCTAGAGACACCTCTACCTGGTCCGGGCCCCACAAAGGGTAGATGATCGGCTGAGAAAGTGGAACGTCGAGGTACTATAAAAAGAGGAGTCCCTTCTCCTTTTATTGGCATCCGATATTCACCAAAAACTTCCACTCGAAAAGACTACGAACTCCTCGTGCTTTTACAACCCCTTGTTTTATATACTAACGTTTAGAGGCCCAGTTCTTCTAATCGGTAGTCTCATAACATCCTTGGTTTTGTCCTTAGACCCACACTTTTTATAGTCACACATTTTTATAAATACCCCGTAGAATCACTACCAAGATCAACCCTAACCTGGTGATCCAGGATTCGTGTTTCTTCACTTACGAATTATGATATATTGTGGATGATAACTTCATATTTTTAATAAATTGTTAGGTCTTTATTGATATTCATATGTGATTAAAATTAAGATCGAAAACAAAAATTATGATTAAAATTTCGTTATGTTTACATTATTATAATCATAAATATACTTAGATCTTGATATTCATATTATGCTTTCAACTTTAGCATGTTTTTGATGTCGTGTACTCTTTGTTTTGTTTTATATAATGTATCTTTAGTGTTTATTAAATTAACTATTATGATTCTATCTATAATTGGTTCTTTTTTACAATTATAATTAACAATCCATTAACGGTTACATAAATTATCCATTGTACTCTGTAACTCTATTTAGCATCGTACTACTTTAGCAATCACTTAACACCCAAGCATCACGTCTGTCAAAATATCATATTAAGAAATAAGGAAATAAATATACAGTGGAAGCCGATTGGGTAAAACATTCTTTTGTGTCTTTGATTAATTTTTCTCACACCAGCAAATATGATGTTTTGATTTTCGACTATGGTCTCTCGTATACTCAAATCCGAAAATTGATTATGTAAGTCCTTTACTTCTATTTTTTATTTATTATTATTTTTTTTGCAGAAATTAAAATCAATGAAACATATCAGGTTTGAAAGCAAACTATCAAACTTTTTTTTAGCTAAAAGGTCCTCAAATTTAAAATTCGTTTTAGGCCCCGAAATGGGCGAGTCGACCTTGATTAATCTCCTAACATAACAACTTTTTAAAATTAAAAAAGTATTAGCAATACTATACTCCAATTAAAGAGAATAAAATGCTTATTTTTTATGATGTAAATTAAAAAAAAAAAAACATATTCACCTATGAAAAAATTATGGCCATTTAAAAGTCACAAGGGTGATTGGCTTAAACAAGGGAGAAAATGTAACTATTATTTAAATAAGCAAAAGTTGAAAGAATTAAAGTGAAATTATGATGAATATGATGTATTCAATTGATGATACTTTCGGAGGAATGCATGTCATCGGTGCATTAGGATACAAGCATAGGGGGATGACAAGCAATGCGTAGTGGGTGGAATTGGTCATTTTTTATGACATGGGGTAGAAAGATTTTGTTCTTGTAATGGTAGTATCTAATGGTGATTTTCGGGTGTGTTAAATTGTGTTAGTGTCTTGCTTTTACAATGTAATGTTTTTCGGGAGATGTATGAAAGATTTTTGCGGTTAAAAAAAAAGGTAAGTTAGTTAAGTGTAAAAATGTTTAAATGACTAATTTTAGGGTTGTACCTTATATAGTGAAGGAAAAAAGTTATTAACTTTTGTGTATTTGAAATTACCCTTTCCTCGAGCTTTATATATAGTATAGATAAATCAGTACGTTTATAAAGTGATATCTCTATATACAACAAATTTGTATATCTGATTGAATTAGGCAAGGCTATATACAACATAAAGGGTCAGAAATGACAACATCATGACACGATGAGACCAAATGGGTCGAATACAAAATGTGAACTTAATTAAAACATTTTCAAATGGGTTTTGCTTTATGAAAAGATTATTTAAGATTGAGTAAAATGCACGGATGGTTCATTTGGTTTGCCTACATTTAAAGTATGTTTCCTAGTTTTTTAAAATTACCCCAATAAAATCTGTGGTTTGAATTTTATTGCATCGGTGGTCCCTAACTTAAACGAAGATCAAGTTTTTCAGTTAAGTCCATGTAAAATTACTAAATTACCACTTCTTTAAAAAAATATTATAAACTCTCTCTATCTCTATCTCTCTCAATCCCATCCCAACCAACTTCCCTTAAATTTAAAGGAGTTAAATGCCAAATTAGTCTCTGAGGTTTGTCAAAAATTGTCACTTTCATCCAAATCTTTTTTTTCGTAAATTTAGTCTCTGTGGTTTCATTTTTTTGTCATTTTAGTTCCTGTGGACTAACAAGATTTGGATGAAAATGACAATTTTTGACAAACCTCAGGGACTAAAATGACAAAAAAAAATGAAACCACAGGGACTAAATTAACAAAAAAAAAAGATTTGGATGAAAGTGACAATTTTTGACAAAGCTCAGGGACTAAATTGGCGATTAACTCAAATTTAAAGTATGTCTATATTCTCTAGAGGATTCATTCTTAGTCGAATGTATAGAAAATAAGATTTGACCTAGTGGTTAATAACCTTGGCTCCCTAATAACCTGGCTCGAGTTGGAGTTTATTTCACCTCCATTGTGGCGGACTTATGCTTTTCCATGCCAACTTCGATTTCCATTCGTAGTTTTTAATCAAGTTTTTTCTATATCATGTTATTTCCTTGACGTAGTTTTAGTTTTACCATTTAATCTCAAATACTTATCCACAATATGTGAAAGATTAATAGAATCACATTTGCATAAGGCGAGTTTTTTCTCTTTTAAAGTGCAATTAGGTGGTCCATCACCAAACGTACAACCACAATAGGTGAAGCCGTTGATCCATTCAGCGACTTCATCCTCAATTTTCTTACACATTCTTACACTTTCTTACACACCTGAAACATTATGTCAGAACCCGCTGATTGAGACTGAGGCTTCTTAGAAGCCGCTGATTGAATCCAAGGGTTCACCAAAAGTTCAACTGTCATCTTATTTGTGCTTGAAAATATTTAATTCTATAATATTATAAAACATTAAAAGAAAAAAAAAGCTTTCCAGAGCACTGTCTAGTTTAGTGATAAATAAATAAATAACGTAAAAAAAAATAAAAATAGAACAGTTAATTAATGTTTAAGTAACTAAACTAGAAAGTATTCAGGACGGATTAAAATAAAATAGAAGGTTAATAAATGGTTAAAAAATAAATAAATTTTATACATGGTTTGAATGCAACTTTTAATTACAATGTCATCAATGTGTTTTTTTAATATTCCATTTCTCAATGCTTCATCTTTAGAATAAACAAGCAAGTCCATCTTCTTCCCTTTACTTTTCTTTTCTGTCCATCGGAAAAATTCGCTCTTGTTTCCCAGCTTAATTTGTGCCATCAAGATCAAGGTTTGGAGTCACCATCAAGATCAAAAGTGAGGCTTCTTAGAATTCGCTGATTGAGAGTGAGGCTTCACAAACAATGTTATATGAGTGGTGTAAGACATGGTAGGGGAGAGGTAGAAGTCGTTGAATGGATCAACGGCTTCACCTATTGTGGTTGTTTGGTGATGGACCACCTAATTGCACTCTTAAAAAAACTCGCCTACTTATGCAAATGATTCAAGATTAATAATATTCAGTAACGTACACTGTTGAATACGGACATTAATATGCTTTTATCATTCTCTTCATTGGGAGAGAGGTTGGTCATTGTGCCCGGTGGGAGAATGGCTTAAAGTGGATTGAGATATATTCGGGGTGACAAATCTTGTGTTTCTGATGTCATGAAATCCATTAACTATTTTGATTCATGTTAATATGTTGAAACAATAGAAGTATACTATTTCATGGTGACTTTTATGTTGCGTTTATACGTTCATTCATCAAATTATGACATATCTATGTTATGTTACCTTATTAAGGAGGAGAGATGGATAAGAAGGTAACTTTACATATTTTTTAAGATGGCATCCCAAGAGGCATAAGTATAAATCCTTATATTTTACCTACTTTCTTCCCTTTATGCCCTTGCTTTACAATCTCCAATGCTAATCGTACAATCTGCTAATGCTGCTTATTATTTGATAGCTAGGAGAAACTGATCATTTTGATTTTTGACATTCAATTCATCATTTAATTATCAATCGAGGAGATGTAACTCACCATGATAAACCCAATTGAATGTTTAGCTTCATAAAAGTCTTTTACTTGTGTTCTTCATTAGACAACCGTTACTATAACATCCATACTTCCTAACCCCCTTCAACATTAATACCCACCATAACCCCTCCCTTCAATTACCCACCATTTGAAAGCCTCAATTGATCAATTGAAATCCCACATTTATACGCCTCAATCATGTTGTATTTTGTGATTTTGTTGTATTCTGTCAGGCACCATAGCCCGGTATGTTATTGTATTTTTGATTTCTTGTTGGTTATCGATTTTGTTCAGTTGTGGGTTGTTTATAATTTTTTTCCCGTTGTGGTAGTTTTATTAATTGTTATATATGTGTTTATAGGATCTTGTTTCCTTCGCTCTGAGCAGGAAGTCCAACCTTTGTGTGATTAGTTGTTATTCCAGTTATAAAATTCATTGTTCTATGTTTTTCTACTTATATAAACTGTTATTTATTAATGATTTTTATTGGATTTCAGTCAGGGTTCTCGGTTGGGTCTGCTAACCGTGGAGGTGAAAGCAGAGAGGGAGAGGCAGAAGCAGAGGCTGGTAGTGATGGTACGTGATAGATCTTTGTAATCACAAACATGTACTTTTTTAATATATTTCTTTTTAACTATGGTTATTTATAGGATGATTATCTTTTACTAAAAAATTTGAAATTGATTCGGTTCTTGGGTTCTACAACTGTTTTTAATGTTGGGATTAGCACAATCAATGCTAATGGGTATGTAGGTCTCATAGAAAATGCTCTTTTCATGTAGAAATTTGCTAAACACGTTTATGCTTTAGATTGTGTGGGTTCAAACATGATGTTTACTTTCTTATTGTTTTTACAATTTCGTAGGGGTTGGCTTTCAGTTGCCAAATATTGTGCCAAGAAACTACCTTTAGCTACAAAAGTATTGGCTCTCCATAACAGGAAAATTGCCTTTAAGAGGTTTTCGAAAGGAGAACTTTGAGGTATTGTTTTATTCATCATTTGAATGAGTCGAAATATGATCTTGATCATGTCAATATAAGCTAGGGAGATGAGGTGAGCAGTGTTCTGTCACATATTGAAAATATGGAACATGTAGCCCCTTTTTATGTCGATTATTTAGACACAAAAGGTGGTAAATGAGCTGCTGCAGGGGGATTAGGTGTCCGTTCACAATGACAATTTTGCATGGGTTGAAACATACACAATTGAGCTGAAATATTTCCTCACTAACTCTAACAAATTTCATAAACACATAAGAAATTATTACAAAAATTATGCTCAACATGAAAAGCATACGATGAGATTTAACATTATACAGTTTTAAGAAAACTAAACTAAAACGTAGTTCGCCTTTGCAAGAGAAGCATCTTATAAATGTGTAAAAAGGTTAAAAACACTAATAGTGCTATTCTGCTGCATAGATATGCTGGTTATATGTAAATTAGTTCATTTTGTAGTTTGATATATTGTTATTTGACATTGCTTTTTGAGAGTTTCAAAATGTAAAAACGATGGCTAACAGGTGCCTATTTAAAATAACCTTGAAATGTAGGATTAAGTTTGACTTGAAAAGTCTAAAGGTGTTTGATACATCAACTGCACTTGCAGGCTCAGAGCAATGTTTGCAGATCTCGACCACTTCTCTTATGCTATAATTCAGGTGTGTCTGCTGTAAAGTGATATTTTTTATTCTTGGTGTATGAAACTTGTCGAAACTTGCATTTCCCCATTTTGTGAGCTGTAGAAAGTGTATTGTTTTCAATATTTACACATGACCAAAATGTGTTATGTGTAAATGAATTGTTATTTTCCGGTGCTTCTAATGATAATTCGTTTAGAATATGATTTGCTCACAACTGCTTTATCGAGGTTATTACTTCAAATATTAAAGTTTATTTTTTTACTTCGAATTTGGATTTATGTGTTGTAATCAGCACATATCATTCTGCCCTTTACAAACTTTTAATTTAGTTAATTGACCCATATGTTATTTATGATCTCATTCAGAAAACTAAATATTAATAATTGGATATTAGAATATCATCATAATTTGGAAAGCTTTCCTGATTTACCATGGATTACTTTGGTTCTGGTTTTTGTATCACTTTCAAAATGCATCATCACAATTTAGTTAAGCCCAATAACATGAGCAACATTAGATGTTTTCCGTCCATGCTCTATACCATGGTCCATGAATACTTACTCCTGGGTTGGTTTTTAGTGGCTGTAAATATAGTTGTTATTAATTGATTCCAAATTGTAATAAACCAGTTTTGTTTCTCATTTATTGTCTATGTCATTAAAGAAATTCTATCAGAATAGATATTGATGATGCCGAACAAGATCAACGATCAAAAGGTAGGATGATAGTACCTATGGTACACTCTTATGAAAGGTACATTGCCTTTTGCTCTTGATGTTGCTAGAACAAATCTTTTAGTCTTTTAGTGGCGACATTATATAAGTTTGGAAAAAAAAACTTATTTTTTTTCGATTTTATTGTGTGAATTATCTGTGTAAAACTCCAATCTCTTTATTTTATTTTCAATCCTATAAGGATGATGGCTTTAATCCTAATTGGCAAGCTACCTAAGATAAAACAATTTGAAGCATGTGTTATTTTTTTTCTATCTTACAGCATCATCTTCTTACGGCTTACCAAATCGCAGGGTATTCGTCTTTGCTTATGTGAATGCGCAAGTGCTGCACATATCATCATTGGTCTCTTACATGTTCAAGATTACAATAAAACTAATTCATTTCGTAACGACACCTGACCATACATGTTTTTATCCAAAACTTTGTCGTGGACATTGCGTACCCCGCAGCAACGCGCGGGTAGGAATACTAGTGAATATATATAAAAAGTAATCGACCTTGTACATACGCCGCCACCTTCTTAAACTAAATGTAGCAAAAAGTATTACCGCTTGTTGCATTAACTTTTCTTTGATGTTCAAATCAAACTCCTACCATGGATATACCATGGATATAATGTACATGGAAAAAAAACTCAACATTATTATAAACAATAAGTTTCCGCTCAAACATGGCATGAAGTTTTCGCCACAACGCTAACAAACCGAATTATGAATTATCAATACCGCCGCATCGCGCGGGTTTCCACTGGTTATACTATTATAGATTAGAAGTATATTTTAGATAGAGACAGTAGGCTAACTACAACATATTCTAACAACAATAAAATCACTTAATTGTGATGTCCACAGTTACTTGTCTTGATTCCATATGATCAATATATTTGTACCAACTTAAAACCAAAACAAATGAATGAATTGAGCTATGACAAAAAAGCATTTACATACACCTCTATTCATAAAACACCATAGTGCAGTGTATTCAAAACACAAGTATTACCAAACTACAATTCCAGTAAATTGTTGTAATCCAACATCTCGACCCAAATCACCCGCTCGAAGTCGACAAGGTCGAAGTACTCCAAGCAACCGCCACAGAGTCCGGCGACATATCTTGCGAATGGTTCAACAAGACTGCATCATCACATGTACCATCCAACACATCCTGCTTGTTGTTGCTACTCATTTCATTCTGAATGCCCATTAAACTATCCAACACTGCATCCATTGATGGTCTGCTGTCCCTCTCATTTTGCAAGCATTGAAAGGCGAGTTCCGCGACTGCGTTGATCATCTTTCTAACTTCAACATCGGTTTCATATCCAAGATGTGGGTCAACAAGCTCGTGGAGTGCATCGTTTTGGATCTTACTTAAAGCCATGCTTGATAGGTTTATTTCATGTCGGTGTCGAGTAATATCCACTGCAGGCTTTGATGAAATAAGCTCGACCAGAACCACCCCAAAGCTATAAACATCACTTTTATTGGTTAACTGATAGCATTCGTGATACTCGGGATCGACATACCCCGGAGTACCTTGTGGCGCGGTAGAGACATGGGTCACATTATTTGGAAAAAGACGCGATAATCCAAAATCGGCTACCTTTACAGTAAAACTATTGTCTAATAAAATGTTGTTGGTTTTCACATCTCTATGCACAACCTCTGAAGCATGAAGGTAGACCAATGCACTGGCTGTTTCAATAGCAATGCTCATTCTTGTGGTCCATGTTAGTGAACCTGGTTTCGCCTTTTCTCCATGGAGATGGTCTGCTACGGTTCCATTTGAAATGTACTCGTACACGAGTAGAAGTTCACGGCTATGGTGGGTAGTGCAACCATAAAGAGATACAAGATTTCGGTGGCGTAAACCAGACAAAATTCCCACCTCATTCATGAACTGTTCTACCCTTTTGTAGTTGTTTTCGTATAAACGTTTAACAGCCACAACACGCCCGTCTTTGAGTTTCCCTGCACGTAAAGATAAATTATTGCATTATGGAGTGGCAATTTCTGACATGAAACTAAACACCACACGAAAACAATCAGATTTTGGTTGTTATATCTAATCCGCTCAATGAACGTTCATGCCGGTTTGAGTTGTTTGACCGGATTAATCCAAAGGGTCGACCGTAAAACTTTTTGGTAAACAGGTTGACCTGTTAACACGTTTAGTTAAATAGGTCAACTTGTTAACATGTTTAGTTAATCAGGTTGACCCGCTAACCTTTTTTATTAAACAGGTGGCATGTTATACAGTTTGGTTAAACAAGTCGACCAACTAATATGTTCAGTTAAACAGGTCGACCAACTAACCTTTTTTTAATTAAACAAGTTGACCCGTTAACATGTTTAGTTACAAAACACGCCTGCTAATCTATTTAATTAAATAGGGTGACTTGTTTAACCAATTTATTACAACCCACCAACCCGATTAACATGTTTACAACATGATTTCTACCCGTCAACATGTTTGAAAGTTTTAGATAAATAAGTAATACCGATTTTATTCATGTTGCACAATTTTCAGTGCGTGTGGGTTAGGGTAGATGTTTTTAACGCGAATAAATACATGGGTCATGTTCTGGTTGAATAATAATCACAGTCTAACTCATAAATGATATGCATACCTTGATAAACTGTACCAAAACCACCATCTCCAAGTTCGTTTCTAGTGTCGAAATAGTTTGTAGCTTTCTCCAGCTCTCGGTATTTAAAAATTTGGACACCATAGTAGGCTCCATTCTTCTCAGGATCTGTCATTGATGATGTATATGATGAAATGTTACGCGACCTGTAAGATGAACCATAAGAACGTCTCTTGTTTTGGCGACGCGTATATAAACAGAAAGCCACAAGCATGCCTAGAATCGCCAATCCAGCAGAAGCAAGGCCTATTATAAGCTTAAGTTTCACATTTGCTCTACTCGAACCTGGAACCATTGAAACAAACATTGGAAAATTTATCTGTTATTACAAGAAACTTCAAAAAGTTTCAAGAAAGCCAAGAAAAAGATGGATTACCAACTCTTTCACAATTGCTACATTTCCACTCCAAAACAAAACCTTTTCTTAAAACATCAGTATAATTTTCATCCAACAAAACATCAATATTATCAACATGAACCGGTACATGAACAAAACTCTGGCATAAATCTGCATAATACTTATGTTTTCCCAAGATTTCATGGTGGAAGACAGCAAAAGACGAAAAATTCCCATTGGAAGCGCAATCAAGCATGTAAGTCACTTCCACATAGCGCGTTGAACAATTGTAGTAAAAGGACAGATCAAATGATAAATCACTATAGTTAAAAGGAGTTCCAAGAAGACTAAAGTTTGTTAGAGGAGTTGGGCACATATTGGATTCATTTAAAGCATCTTTGCTTGCAAGAACGAACGAATAGTTGTCGTGGAATATGTCTTTTACGACGTAATCTTGGTTGGAGAACGTCATGATCGGATAACGCTCTTTGCAAGTGATGTTGAATTGAGGTAATCCACATGATGGTGGTTGTAGTTGAGGTATCCAAAAGGGAGAGGTTATGTTTGGTCCATTTCCACAGTTTTGTGGGACACAAGTGGTTGAATTGGTGGCAAGTGATGCAGAATCAACTATGGAGTTGGAAAAGATGATGAATATGATGATAACATGAGAGAAAATATTAAGAAGATCCATGACTATGAAACAAATAAGATGGACAGAGAAATGTGACTTTAGGAGGGAAGTGTTTATAGGTAATTGTATTTCAAGGTTTGGATTTGGAGTCTTGTGAGCAAAGTCTTTGGGTTTGAAATGGGAACATAGAGATATATAGTATTTCATGCTTTTTGTTTAGATTGTAATCATGGTTTATGTTTGAAAAAGAGTCAATTAGTATACAATATTTTGTATTATGATTGGTTTATTTTGTTTTTTGATAGTGACCCAAATGACTTTTGTGTAACCAAGTAAAGTCAGGGAATAAGTTAACAAACCTCTGGTTAGGTCATAATTTCAGGGACGCAAACCGGTTCATTTGTAGCCATGATTTTGCCTTCTAAGATTTTTTTTTTTTTCTTAATTTTTCAACTTTTTTATTTTATTCATAGTTTGTAAAACGTTTTACTAAGTTATCAATATCTAACCGTCAAATTTCAGTTCTATTCGAACAATTTCAAATTTCAAGATACGTGTATTAGCTCTCAAATATGCATGTTTCAATTTTTTTCTATCTTGCTAGACATGGGAAGGGGCGCGCGGTGTTCTTGCAGGCCCATCGTTTAGGTGGCGCCACCATGCACCCTTTCCCGAAAGCATAACAAATAGCCTTATCTAAAAATAAGCGAATAAGTAACGGAATATAAAGTTTCGTAGTGTTACAAATATATATGTTTAATATTTTATCCTCATATAAAATGGCATATTTAAAACTAGTGATACTTTTATGTTGGGGTTTGGTGAATGTTGACTTGGACCTAGGTTAAAGTCATGGGGTGGAGGGTCCCTGACCATGCTTCAACCGAAAGCTTATTTACTTGGTGTACAATTAGTTCAGGTAAAGGCTCATTTTTTCCAATCTTTCACATTGTGGGAAAACAAACCCATCACGCATAAACAAAAAGATATTATATTACTAGGTACCAATAAAGAAAAAATTAAATACAAAATTACGATAAGAATATTACGAATAAGTGTTTCTACATTTTGTGATATATAAAAATCGAGAAAGAGAGTAAACATCATAGTACAAAACAATAGATATATGTTGAGTGTTAGGATAAAAATATTAAACTGTTATTTGGTAAAACAATAAAATAAATATTAAATATTATATATATATATATATATAGGGGGCGGTTATTCTACAAAGTAAAAGAAACGTGCGAAGGATGCGAAAAAACTTTGTACATGATAATTACGTAATGTTTTTTATGTTCATGAAAGCATTACGTAATTATCATTATGTAATTATCATGCACTTTGTACATGATAATTACGTAATAATAATTACGTAATGTTTTTGTATGTTCATGAAGGCATTACGTAATTATCATGATAATTACGTAATTATCATGTACAAAGTGATTCTTCGCATCTTTCGCACGTTTGTATTACTTTGTATTTGATCATGCCCCTAGAGAGAGAGAGAGAGAAAAAAGATATTTTGGAAACCCACTTGAGTTGGAGAAACCCGTGGAAACCCTATGTAAAATCATTATTTTTTCCTGATTTTTTCAGCATAGCTTTTATATTCAATTTTATTAGTTTCGGCAAAAAAACATCAAAAAAGCACCGAGTAGATTTTTTTGTTACACATGTGTTACACAAACTCGGTTCTATCATACGTCAGCATTGTTACATATGTAACATGTTTGTTACATAATTTTTTAAAAAAAATCTATTCGGCGTTTTTTTGATTTTTTTTGACCGAAACTCATAAAATTAGGTATATAAGCTATACTAAAAAAATTAGAAAAAAACAATGTTGTTACATAGGGTTTCCACAGATTTCTCCAACTCAAGTGACTTTTAGCTTTTTATAAAGTTTTATTATTATTTTAAATTCAATCAAATAGAAAATAGTAGTTTAAAACAAATAACTTAAAACAACAAAATAAGAATTTTATATGTAAGGTCATTGAAGGATGCAATAATTCAATAAAAAAATAAATATTATTTTTTTAGCTTCGATTCTTTTATCAAATTCGTAACATAAGTAAACGGAGAGATGTGACGTGAGAAATTAGGCCACCAATGACACCTACGTTGACGCATTCAACTCACATTATAAAATAAAAAATATATATACACATACACTCTATTATCTTTACAATAATTTATTATTCCAAAAATAGTATTATTATAAAGTAAAGTAAACTAATATCAATACAAACTGATCAATAAATAAAGTTGCTGTGACATCATGCTTATGCAGCAAGTGATCCATTTTGCCTGATTAACATATCTTTCACTGATTTTATTCTTTTGAACGAGTTTAATAATTAGATATTAAGTGTTCGATTGTTTTAATTAGTTAACATCAATGACGATATGCCATTTATTTAAATTTCTCTATAGGCTTATTGACCAAATATAAATTAGTAACTTAAGCACGCAATTTACAATTCCTAAAGTACTTTTAGCACAATTGATTTAGAATCGAGCACTATAAATCATAGTCACAGGATTCGCTAATCTACCTGCGTACCGCGAATCCAATCATGCGTACCGGAATCGGGTACATTCGCTTACCGTTCGCATAGGATTCGCGATCCGATTCGTAAAATTGAGCGTACCCGATTGTGTAGAATTTCGAACCAAATATCACAGATTCGCGTACCGGATTTTCGAATTCGTTGTCTAGATTCAATGCTATCCGCGAATCGGAATTAAATGCTTCGAAATCTGCAGCAATTATGGTGACTATTCGCTTACCATAGCTAGATGAAGAGTCTATTGTTTCCTTATAATTATGAACTTGGTTAGTTTGTTTTATGTTTTTGAACTTATAATTATGAACTTTGTTTTGGATTATGATTATGAAATGTTTATTGGAGTTATTTGAAAAAAAATATATATTGTATAATGTTTAGATACGATACGGCGTACCACCTTATAGGGTACACCGTACCGCAATTCATGTTACTCTGCTATAAATCTATGACGAATAATTGATAGAATTAAGTTAACCTAATAACCAGCTAAGCCGTTACTATTCGAACTCACACCACTTTTTGTTGACAATCATCAATACGCCCGTATTGGATTCGCCAGAAACAATTTACGTGTCAGAATTTAGATCCAAGACGAGTTGATCGGAACCGTGTGGTAAAATGAAAGTCAAAGGTAGTGAGGTAGCTTGAAGTTTCCAAGGGATGAAAGATTACATAAAGAAATAAACACATAGTTTGACTTTAGAATTTTGACTTTTTTGGGTTGTTGAATATTCAATTACAAATTAATTTTGAATTAGCTTCCATGAATGCGATTGAAAATGAGTTCCAACTTCTATAGTTTCATACGTTAAAAATACCACCTCAATTTTGTTATAATTTTCTATCATGCCAAATATCAACATGATAAGTTCAATGAGTAACTCAATCGAAATTTAGAGCAATCGGTTTAATATCAGGTACGACTTTTAATCCTAAAAAGATAAAGTGTTAGACTCTAAGAGGGATTTTGAATATTACCTAACGGACTCTGCCACCTTAGCTAATATTAATATAACCATTGACTATATCAATGCATCTAGAACTAAAGTCAAATTTCGGCTTCCTATTTCTGTCTTGGTGATAGGTTGCCTTGTGTTTGGTGTTTTTTTAATGAAAGTTAAGTTTAAAAAGAAACTAAAAGTCAAATATTGCCAAGCAAGGGTAAATTTGGAATTCAAAAGTTGTAAATGTAACGAACTTACGTTTACAACGACCCCTACTGGTCGAGCCATCTGGGCAAAAACATACGAACCCAGTAGAATTGTGTTGACCGCACTGGCCGTGAGAATCTTCGCATTTCTGGCAATCATCTAGCCGCCCCCATCGTAGGCCGAAACCTTTTTCCAAGACGCTGCTGAAATTGCTCGTAAGATTAGGGAACATATTGATGAACTCCCTGGAGCCGGTTGTTACCACTTCCTGATCGCATGAGAACTCGTCCCAATCGGTTTCCTCCGTAGTAGCATTAATTACATGAACGCACGACTTACGTTCATTATAATCCATGCAAGGTATTCCATATGCAATCGAAGGGCATCCAGTGCAATTGAAATGAAAACTTAGATTATTGCTATACATCGCAAAGTATAGAGGCAAGGTTCCTATGTTAATATTATGGCGCACCGAGGGCACTTATTGGAGCTGTTGTCGCCAAACGGAGAAACTTCATAGTCAGACAGGAATATATTTCCAAGTATGTAGTCTATGCCTCGGACATAGTAAGGCTGGCCACCTAACATAATACTGGAAACATTCTTTTGACCGATGTTGGAGCAATTGATACCAAAGCCTTCATAACCGCATAACAAGGTGGCGGATTCGCTGTCCATCTTCCAAAACGGATAGCTAATATTGACGTCGCCGCAGTAGTCCTGGCGGCAATGGGGATAGGTTGAATTATTTGATTGTGCAAGGATGGTGATGAGGAACAAGGGGAGGAGAAGGATGGAGAGGGTATGAGGATAGATGAGGTGAGACATGATTTAGGAAATGTTGAAGGAACAAGTCCACTGTCCACCCCTCTATTGTGTATTGGTGTATATATAACATATTATATATAACAAATTTGCAAGTATGACAGCAAATTTTTTATTGTAGTATATCTACAAAGAAAATATTATTCAATTAATTTAGTTAATTGTTTATCATTAGTTGTTTACTTTTATTTAACGGTGAATTTCTTATGAGTGACTGTTACGATGTCGATCAAAGACGTCAGCCCGTCAAGGCTGGCCGAACTCCGTGTTCTACCGGATCCGGGCCGGCTTATCAACCTAACCTTAGTGCGTTCCCTCAGAAACCATACTGCCTCTACACGAGTTGCCTCGCTAAAGTAATAGTCGGATAAAAACCGGGGTGACGCTTAGGATCGAACCCCTCGATGGGTTTGTCACCATCATTGCGCACTATTGTCTTACTATTTGATAAAGATGTAGATCGAACCTGAATCTCCTATAGAGAACTCAAATCTTTGTACCACCTAATCTATAGATTATTGCCCCTCATTAGTTGTTTACTATCATTAATAAATACGTGTGTATATAAATATATAATATTTGATATTAACTTTTATTTTAATGACAACCTAATCCTGAATACTTTTAGTTGTACAAAATTGGAACTTGAACTTTGCGTTAACAAATTCTAGCATTGAGCTTCAAGTCCTTTTGTATTTGAATTTTTAATAGAGATTCAAATAACACAATTAGTTTATCGTTAGACCACACGTAGTGGCGAGTGAATTGGGCGTGATTCTTGCCCAAAACACTCTACCACGCTACGAATCACCGCCTCCTTGTTTTTTGGCTCAGTAGTGGAAGTTTGTGATTTTCGTAGGTAATTTTTATATAAATTGAGTCCGGCCCCCACCGATTTGATTTTCTGGTCCCTTTCGATAGGAAAACCAAGAGGTTCGTGATTTTCAGCCCCCACCACTATTTTTTTCAAGCTTCATCACTAACGGTGTAGAGTTGGCGGTAACATAATGAAGAACATGAGGGAATGAAACATTAAACGGAACATATAAAACGGGATATGGAAGTGTGGTGGCTTGAAGGCTCATGGAGAAAAGACAGGACAACAAAATAGAAACACGTGGTTTGACTTTTGACTTTTCGGTTTGTTCAAGGGAAAATCATGAATTAAAGGATTGACCAACCAATATTTGCGAAAATAATCTATAGCGTCGAAAATTTAGAGATTTCATAATATTCTAGGGAGTGAAATGTGGACGAAAAGGCTTAGGATTAGACGCTTTAACTTATCTCGGTCTCACCGGTTAACCAATTAAAATACGACACGGGGCTAAAGAGACAAGTAGACGCTTAAGATTTCTAGCGTCTTTAGCCTAGACGCAAAGCCTGAAAAAGCTAGGGAACTCACTGAAACATCTATGTCAATTCCGGCGTCTTAGCTCTAGACACTTCTTCCATCGACTCAGATCTCGGCTTAGATGCATCGGAAGGTTCAAAAGGCTTGGCTTCAGATGCGAGGCTTGGCTTTAGACATGTTAGATCTCGGGTAACTGAGGGAATGATCATGTGGAGGATGGTGCTATACGAGGGGTGTAACCATTGACTATATCTATCATTCTATGCCTTTTAGACCAATGAACGAAAAGTCAATATTGTCATGCAGCGTTAAAAGCGGATTTAAAAGAGGCAACGAATTACCTTTACAGCGGCGGCTGCTGGTCATACCATCCGAGCAAAAACATACAAACCCGGCCGCATTGTGATGACCGCACCGGCCGCCGGACTCTTCACACTCCTTACAACCGTCCAACGGTTCCCAGTGTAGCCCGAAACCTTTTTCCAACGCGCTGCTGAAATTCGTCCTAACATCAAAGATCAAGTCTATGACATCATGGTAGATTGTTGTTACCACTTCCTCATCGCATGCGTAACTTTCCCAATCCGATTCCGCACTACTAATATTCGTCAGGCACGTCTTTTCGCCATTTCGCTCCAAGCACGGTATCTCAATCGCAAATCGTGGGCATTCATTGCAATCGTAATGAAAACTTATATTAACCGTACCCATCATGAAAACTAGAGGCAGGTCTCCTAAGTTAATGTTATGGCGAATCCTAGGACAGTTGTTGGAGCCTCTGGCAACAGGAGAAACCGCGAAATCAGATAGGAAGATGGTTTCGTACTCGTAGTTTATCTCCCGGATGTAGAAAGGATTGCCGCCCAAACTAATTTCGGATATGTTCTGTTCGGAGCATTTGATACCGAAGCCCTCATAACCGCAGAACTGGGTGGCGGATTCATTGTCCAACTTCCAAAACGGGTAGCGGATATCGACCGAACCGCAGCTGTCAAAACCGCAATTGGGGAAGGTTGAATTATTAGATTGTGCATGCAGAGTGATGAAGAACAAGGGTAGGAGAAGTAGGGAGAGGGGATGAGAATGGAGGTGGTCAAACATGATTTTGTACATGTTAGAAAAAAACAAGCCATCCGTCTGTTAAATATGTAATTAATTCAAATCAAAATTTGCATTCTGCTTTTAATTTTTTTATTGTGAATTTTCAACGTCAACGCAGAGTATTACACATATTTGTTTACCATTATTATTGTTTAAGACCAGGTGTGCCTAGCGCTGTTCACGAGCCGAGCCGATCTGAGCGGAGCTTTGCTCATGCTTGGCTCGTTTACAAACCGAGCAGAGCGGCTCGTTTACAATCAAGCCGAAAACCGAACGAGCATTCTTTGAGCGCAAATTTTTACGAGCGAGCGCCGAGCGAGAATTGAGCGGAGAGTCATTTGGACGATCATAAAATTAGAAGGTTTCCTTAGGTGTTTTCATTGCCGGGTGACAACTAAGGTCGAACTGTCCAATGATAACACTAATATTGAGATCCCAGTGTCTGAGGATGAGGCTTAGATTAAGGCTGGTGAGGCGATGAGCATATGTTAGAGAACAGTTGTTGCATTGTGACGTAGGGTGATATCAAGCGAAAATTAGAGATGGACGACTAATAACATAAAGAAGTCAACACTGTCACATCATGACTTATGGTTTTACTATTAAATATAGTGCTAAATTTTTTATTGACTTAAGTGGGCTAGTTATATTTTGTTTGCATATATCAAGTCAAATCCAATTGAATGTTATATATAAAGCCATAAATTTATCTGAAAATTGTGTGTATACTTATAATTAAATATATAATAAATAAATAAAAATTTATTCGAGCCGAACCGAGCCGAGCGTACCTTTGCTCGTGCTTGGCTCATTTACAAACCGAACCGAGCCGATCGTCTCATTTACAACCGAGCGGAAGATCGAGCGAGTATTTTTCGAGCATTTTCTGAACGAGCGACGAGCGATCCACGAGCGGCGAGCGATTTGAACAGCCCTAGGTGTGCCTGGCTTCCCTGTGTTATACACCAAGCCTACGAGGTATTATTTTGCAACTTTTTTTTTTTTGTTTTGACTATGGAGGTGTAATACCTCATGTTTAAAGTGTTTTTTTCTTATAAATGACTTTTACTTTTAATCCCGGCCAAACTTTTAATATTTTATTATTTAATCACAACTTTTACTTTCAACTTTATTTTTTATCTTTGCAAATTTATGGTTTTTTTGTTGAGAGAATCGCATGGTTGGTCCCTGTACTTTCCAAATTTTGCACTCTTGGTCCTAGTGGTTCACTAATTACAAGTTTGGTATCTATGTTTAACAAAAGTGCACTCGATTGATCCCCATGACTAACGACAGTTAACTTTTTTGGTTAAATCCACCACGTGCTTCTCACATGGGGGTATTATAGTCTTTTTATGTCTGAACCCAATATAAAACCCCACCCTTCTTCTTCCTTAAACCATCACCCACCTCCACCTTCTTCTTCCTTAAACCACCACCATCTCCCCAAACCACAACCACCCTTCTTCTTCTTCCTCTGCCACAAGCATCAACAAAACCAGATCCAACACCATCTGCTCCACGAGGGTCCCGGGGGGGAGAGGCTCCCTACCCGCAACTGCAACTCCACCACCATCTCCACCTTCAACTACCACCCACACCCGACCACCGTCTGCAATTACAACCACCACCGCTACTACCTTCCCAGCCTACAACCGGAGCTACCAACCAAGCAATTCACTCTAAATAAAGAACTACACCACCACAGGTACGTCACCACCATTATTTTCTGCCCAAATTCCCACCTTTCTACTCGACTATACACGCTAAAGAAAAGCCCTAAGGTTCTGTTTGCGATCTGAGGTTCATGAACTCGAATTTTGCAGTTTGAAGGAGAGGGGTGGTTTGTGGAGATGGTGGCCGATTGGGAAGGTGGAGGTGATGGTGGTGTTTGTGAAGGTGTATGGTGACGGCGGCGGTGACAGGGTGGGTGATGGTTGTGGACGAGAGATGTGTGGCCACCATAGCTGCACCATGAGTCGGAGCTTGGCAACAGCTTATGGCGCGACTGATGAGTCGTTGGGAGGGTTCGGGCTGGTGTCTTCGTTCCATGAGTCTGTATTTTGTGAAAGGAGTTTAGAGAGGCTTGGGGTTGGTGGTTGATTGTGGTGGTGGTAGGGGGATAAGAGGTGTGTGTAGGAAGAAGAAGAAGAAGAAGGGTGTGGGTAGGGTAAGGTAGGGTAGGGTGGGGTTGGGGTTGGGGTGAGTTTAATATGTTTTTTATTATGTTTTTATTTTTATTTTTTTATTTCTACAAAGGGCAAAAATGTAATTTACTTGTTTTTAACAGAGAAAATTAACGGTAGTTAGAGGTAAGGACCAAACGAGTGCAATTTTGTCAAACTCAAGGACCAATGGTGTAATTAGTAAACCACTAGGACCAAGAGCGAAAAATCTGAAAAGCACAGGGACCAACCATGCGATTCACTCTTTTTTGTTTTGTTTGAAATTTTGCAAGTTACCATGGTGTAACGTATGGTTCAGCGTTTTTAGGTACCGTAGTTTTGTGAGTTAACGAAGCGCAACTTTGTTTGTGATTTAACGTTTTTACTTTCGTCACAACGCCATGTTCAAGATCAACTTAGTTATTCTTTTTATGTTTTACGTCTCGGTCTAGTTTCTTTGCATTAACACACCGCGCAACTTCAGTGTCGATGTTCATTGGCGGTGATGTGAGTACTATTTGACACGGTTTTATGCCTCTGCCGCAACACGGAGGGCTTAATACTAGCATAATTCAAAATAAGCAAAATTTAATATTGTCACTTAAATTTGAAACCATATTCAATTGCGTAATTTATAACAGGAAAAGTTATGATGTCTACCTAAGAAACTAAAACCATAAGTGGTGCATAACTATAGATTGTGTATTAGAAAACTTAAAGGATTTGCTATATGGCACTATACATATTAAGCAAAAGACCATTTTGAGTTCTATACACCAACTCACCTTGAAACTTTAATATAACGGATCGAGGAGTTACTTGAGATGGTTGATTCTTTATACACGCAAGCAGTTCATATATGAACTCATATAAGTTCCCATTTTAATTTCCATTAATTTTACATGTGAACAGCCAGATTTCGGTTTGTACGTGTTATGTCAGTAACTAACATGTGAACTAGTATAACTTTGTTTCTAATTTGTGAAGACTTCAGGTTTCAGGTACAATTGTAATTACGTTTAAATAGATAGATTAAGTACATTAAAAGATATATTAGCTAGATTCCATGTTTGTAGCCAAATTTGGGATATTGTTGAAAGTTATCTAGTCTTTTGGAGAGTTATGAAGTATATTGAAATTCGTCAACTGATTTATGAATCATTGTTATAAATCAAATTTAATGTTTATGTGTTAAACGGGTCGAAGTTTAGTAAAAAGTGACTTTGTGGTTAAAGCCCACTTCAGACGCATGTATATAGGACTAGGGATGTAACGTACATAAAACACTCAAAAAGTATTTGTTAATCGATCAAGATTATCTTAAGGCAGGGTGAGTATATATATAGCGTTTTTAAAATGACATAACTATACTTGTCCATTGTGTATCCTGCAACTAGCTGAAGGGCCATTGTATTACGTTAAGATTATTTTCCTATCTACTTTTAGTAATATTTTACCTGTGGGTGGGAACATTTTATTACAGGATACCTAATGAGCATGAAACCAAGATACGATTCTGTAATCAACTATCAGACCCAAAATAGCTATACGGTTTTCCAAACATGACCTCCTACCAGTGTAGGAATACAGTGATGAGAAAGACGAGAAGGAAAAGAAGAAAGAAGGAACGAAGGAATGGAGATTGAATTGTTAGACCACCACGGTAGAGCTTGAGGTAACTTAATGAAGAAGATGAGCAAATTAAACATGGAATTGAAGATGTAAAATGAACATTGATTAGGATTTGGAAGTGAGGTAGCTTGAAGCTTCCATGTAGGAAAAGAAGAAAGAAACAAATATCTTGACTTGTGACTTTTGGGCTTGTTGAATATTCAATTACAAATTTAATTGGAGTTACTTTCCATCCTAGCCTAGTTGGTTGAGGGCTTAAAGTTTCCTATGGAAGATTTGGGTTCAATTCTCACTAGCTACCTTTGGAGGACATTGGTGAAGGGGAAATGAGGGATGACCAGGCCATTGGCTTGGGTTCGAGTCCTGATCCCGACCGGTTTTACCGATTATTTCACCGTCTTGCATTCGGCGCGGGTGAGTGGTCGGGTTTTCCCGGGAATTGGTGGCAATTGGTGGCCTGGGTACTCTCGAGTACCTGATTCGCCAAAATGGTGCCCGAGAGTGCTCGGAATTGATTCGTTGGCCGTTCAAAAAAATATTGAAGTTACTTTCCGAGAAAGTGATTGAAAACGATATTTCAACTTAACTCGTTCATACGTTACCATTTATTTAACAAAAAAACACTTCAATTTTGTAGTATATTGGTTTTTAATCTACTAATAATCTCAAAAGTACTTAAGGCGTGTTGACTAGATGAGCTAATGTTAATCATTAAATTTCTTTTACCCGTAATACACCCACTTTTTCTTTCACTCTAAAATTTACGTGTTCATCTATCATCGGACCAGAACTCTCAACCTTACGAAAGAAGATACCCTTTCTTAACATGTTGATGTTAGTATATGACTAGGCTACAAGTCATTATAACCGTTAAGTAACTCGATGTACTTAGAACTAATGAACTAAATCATCAAAACGACAGGGGTAACAGGAATTTAAGAGTTGAAATGAAGGTACCTTTGCAGTGTGTTGTAAAACACACTATGAAATTGTATCAAGAATATCGAACAAAAGATTCGAATGATTATTATTGATAAAAACTGAAAAGGAATTAAAAAGAAAATGAAAATGTAATCGACTAATTAACAATGAAATCAGAAGTCCTACTTATAAGCCCTAAAACCCAATTAGTTAGTTGACAAGTTTGTTAAAACTTTCAGATCAACACTTCAGGCCCTTTAAACTTATCAGACTTCACATTATTAACCCGAAACTTATTAAAGCAGAAAAGAACTTTAGTAATTGTCACAACTGGTACCTCAACTTCCTTTGACCAGTTTTGACCTATTGTTGACCCATGATTTTGACACATTTATCCAACACAGTGTTCCTTGTTGTTCGTACCGTCGGAGCAAAAACATAAGAACCCAGTCGTCTTGTTGTGGCCACACCGCCCTTTTGACTCTTCGCACTTGTCGCAATCATCACTCCTCCGCCATTCCAACTCGAATCCTCTTTCTAGGATTCCACCCAATTGAGTCGCGATATCAAGGAACATGTTTTGCTCACTGAACACTGTTGTCACCACTTGATGACTGCATGAGTACCCATCCCAATTGAAATCCTCCATACTCGTATTCTTAATATGAACGCACGACTTCATCTGATTTCTTTCCATGCACGGTATCTTAATCTGAGTTGCCAAAGGTGGACATCCAGTGCAATTGAAATGAAGACTTAGATTAGCGTTAGACGTCGAGAAAGAGAGAGACAAGGTTTCTATGTCAATCCCATGGCGCACTATTGGGCATCTGTTGGGGCCAGGGCGTGGGGGGCCGAAAGAAACATCTTTATCCACGAGGGTCATTTTTCTGGACTCAGGGTTTATCAACTTGACGTTGTAAGAATATCCACCCAAGGTTATTTCGCTAATACTGGATTCACCAATCGTTGAGCAATTGATTCCTAAGCCTGGATAACCGCAGAACTGGGTGGTGGATTCACTGTCAATATTCCAAAAGGGGTAGCTGATAACGAAATCACCGCAGTTGTGTGAAGTGCAATTGGGGAAAATTGGATTATTATTATTAGATTGTGCAGCTGCAGGCAAGGCGATGACTAAGATGATGGAGAGGAGGAGAAGGTGAGTCATGATTATGGAAATGGTTGGAAAAAACGTACTCCACCCATCTATTGTGTGTGTATATATAGACTGCAAAGAGCCAAAGAGTGCAAGACCAAATTTGTATTTCTGCCTTCAAATTCTTTTCTTCTTTTGACTCTTTCTACTTATTTTTTACTATTATTAAAATTATATTAAAATTCTCCAAAATGTATATATTACAAATCACATGTTTTAACACTAATTAAAGTATTAATAGTTTTTCATAATTAAGCGACGCATATGTTATTTTATAAGGTGTATTTTATATGAAGTTAACTTGTGAAAAGCTCAAATCTAGTTTAAAGAAGCTCAACCCAAACTAATATATTAATATCTAAGAAAAGAACTCGAGCAGAGATTCAAATATTGTGCTAATGGATAAGTATTATTATATTTTAATGTAATAAAAATATTTAAATAGTTATATTGTACACTTTTAAACGTGTTACGTGCCAAAAATTTTAACATTTTAAATTTAAATTAAACCTCTATACATAGGCTAAAAAACTATAATTTAATTAAGGTTATTGGATTTTAATAACTCAACTATTAAGTGTTTAACCACTCCCAACATACCACTCTGCCACCATTGCTACCAACTTACAAATTATTTTACTCTACCACACTCAAACTAACCGGACCCTTAATTAAATGAAAGAGATCTAAAGGATACATGGTTCGTAATACTCATTCAAAACATCATGTTTCGGGGAAATGAAGCACATTCAAAACTTTTAATAGAAGTTTTGGCATCATTTTTTTTTTGAAAGACTAATGTCCTCTCCATTTTTACACCTCCTTTTACATCCCCTTTAAATACACTATTTTTTTTTGCGTTTTATGAGGCTTGAACTTCCAACCTCACATTTAGAACCCCGACACCTTTACCACCACACTACAAGGGATGGGGCAGTTTTGGCATCATATTACATAAGGAAAATGAAAGAATACTTTTTTGTTCATGGATTAGGGGAAGTAAAAGTGTCGGTTGAAGGAAAGTTGAAAACTACTTCGTGTGTCACATATGTTACAAGGCAAAGGAGGAACATATTGAGTATGAAACAATTATTATATCAAACGATCGAGCTATTGTTGAAGGGAAGGATTGCAAGTTGCGAAAAATCTTTGAAGGCAAAACAAAGAAAGATGCATGATGGAGATTGAATTGTCGGACCACAACGGTAGAACTTGAGGTAACGGATAGAAGATGAGCAAATTAAACATTGAGTTGAAGATGTAAAATGAACATTAAGTGGAAGTGGGGTAGCATGAAGTTTCCAGGGAGGAAAATACAAAGAAGGAAATAAGTATCTTGACTTGAGACTTTTGATGTTGTTGAATATTCAATTACAAATTTAATTTGAGTTAGTTTCCTAGAAAGCTATTTATTGAAAATGAGACTTTAACTTCAATGGTAGACACGTTACCATTTATTTGAACCACTTCATTTTTTTTTTGTTGTTTTTTTCTAAATTCATAGTGAACTATTGTTAAAGTTAAAGTGTAAAAACTTGTTCGTTTTCTTAATTGAATCTATTAAATATGTCAGAACATAACACAAAGAGTGTTGACGCTTAGATGGATTTTAAATAGTATCAAATAAAGTTTTGTGACGTCAACTAATTTAACCATCCCATGTTTTATATTTTTACGACAAACTAACGTACTCCTAAATACTCACGTAAACTACTGAGGCGCTCTAAAAATAAAATAGGAGTTGTAATGAAGGTACCTTTGCAGTCGCCCCTGCGAGTTGTACCATCGGAGCAAAAACAAAGGGCCCCTTCGTATTATGGTGACCGCACCAACCACCAGACTCTTCGCACTTTCCGCAAGCATCCATGCTCCTCCATTGTAACTCGAATCCTTGTAGCAAGAGTTCGTCGAACTTCAAAAGATCAAGAGATCTATCAAACTGCCCATTGAACACAGTTGTTTCCACTTCTTGATCGCACCTGTACTCGTCCCAGTCCGTTTTCCTCCGTACTCATATTCATAACATGAACATAAGACTTTTTTTCATTGTTTCCCAAACATGGTATCTTCGTCGCAAAAGGAGGAGAGCCGTCGCACAAGAAATGAAAGCTTAGATTAACGCTAAACATGGAGAAATTGAGAGGCAATGTTTCTAAGTCAATTCCATGGCGCACCCTTGGGCATTTGTTGGGGCCTAAGGGAGTAACGACGTCCCTATCCACGAGGATAATACTACGGTAATCGTAGGGTTCGTAGACTATCTTCTGAACATAGTACCAATCGCGGCCCAAACTAATTTCGGAAATATTATGTTCAGAGCATTTGATACCGAAGCCTGGATAACCGCAGACCTGGGAGGCGGGTTCAATATTGTCCATCTTCCAAAACGGATAGCTGATGGTGACATTACCGCACATGGATGGAGGGCAATTGGAGTTGCTTATATTATTAGATTGCACTGGTATGGTGATGAAGAACAAGAACAAGGGGAGGAGGAGAGAGTGGGGATGGGGGTAGAACAGGTCAGTCATGTTTTTGGAAATGTTGGAAGAATAAGTCCACCCTCTATTGTGTGTGTATATATAGATTGTAGTAAACAAAACTACAACAATATTTCTGCCTTCAAATTTCTCTGTTTTTCGTTGTTTTTTCCCACAACAACTTATTCTTTTCATATTATTATAATAAGTTAGGTACTTTAAAACACGAAAGTGTTATGGTGTGTGTGGTCTTCCATTATCAATAGTGTCATGTTTTTAACGTGTAAACAGTGGGCCTACACATAAAATACTCGGGCCTAAAAAGACTCAAGTCAAGTCAAGCTAAAATACAAATTATTATTATTATTATTATTATTATTTATTTAATAGATAAACTTGAACTGAGATTCATATATCGTGTTAATAATAAATGTTGATATGGTAAAATAATTAAATTATTATATATGTATTAAAATCAAGAACACTTTAATTAATAAATCACCTAATCTCTTTTATTTTTATATTATTGAAAAAGGTATATAGGTGATATGATACTTATTTTGGATAAAAACAAGTTAAGTCGGTTATGAGTTGCTCAAGATCACCTAGTCCAGATTATTTAACTCCAATGATCAAGATAAACATACACGTTATCCCCCCCCCCCCCCCCCCCAACCCAATCCCAAATACAGAAAATTATTGACGGTAAGACGACAATAATCAACTCGGCCCTTGTGAAATTAATACAGATTTTTAGGTTGGGTTTTGATATCGATTTATATTTGGTTTTTTTTTTTAGGTAATGGCTTTTTTCATAAACACATAAACGCAATTAATTACATCAAGATAGTGTCATCTTAATCAATTTTTTTCAGGATTAATTCGTTCTTAGAATGGTTATTCAGCTTTCACCTTGTTCATTTACTATAGATGTTGGTTCAAGAATATGTTCATCAAGTTCATTCATCATTATAGAGGATGATAATTCTAATGCAAATATGTAATGATGTTATTACATATATACATATATCTCGATTATTATTTATCACATATATGTAAATATGTATAGGAGAAATGGGTAATTTTTCGATAGTGTGTAGTTTCTTAAATAATATAATTTTAAATTTTCTTATTCTTTCTAAATTAGTAGAACTACAACATTTGTAAGTAGTTAGAGTCATCTTACTTATTGATTTGAGCCGTTGATTAATAATGATCCATTGTTGAGATGATTTTTCATGGACGTAGTTTTTAAAATGCTTAGTTTTGCGATCCAATAATACCTTGCGACGCAATTTGATACTCATTTAGCTTTCATTTGATGTATAGAATATTATCATTTTTAACTCTACCCTATATCCACACATACAAATATGTAAGTACACAGGAAAGGAGTCGGACTTTATCAAAACTCTAACTTAATAGAGCTTGATACATCAAGCTCGGAACTAACTCGTATTATTAAGAATTTAAGATACCTAGCCTACGTTTTATTTTTAAAACATATTGCCTTTATAACAACTTGTTATAAGAAAGTTCGGAAAGTGGGATATCTCCACTAAAAGAAAGTAAAAGTAATGTCTTCTAAAATATGTTATACTATGCACGATGAAATCAACTCAGCTTAGATATGCATGAATTTAATTCAATATATTTTTATTCCAACTAGTGCCATTATGATTTAGTTGGCTTTTACGTATGAGAAGACCATTTCCTATCATTTTCACATATTGCTTATAAATATTTCTAATAAATTGGTTTGGTTATTTTTATTTGGTTCGGTTTTAAACAATTTAAGTTTAGTTCCATTTCTCTTCAATCGATCTGAAACCAAATAGTGAACCCTAGCTCGTATGTACCATCGACTCATATATATGCGACTAGAACGTACTAACTACTAATATTTGACAATGAACGAAAAAAACTAAGCTAAGAGTTGTAACGAAGGTACCTTTGCAATCGCCCTTGCTAGTCGTCCCATCAGAGCAAAAACATACGAACTCTGTCGTATTGTTGCGACCACACCGCCCATCGGACACTTCACACTTGTCACAACCATCCATCTTCTTCCATTTTAACCCGAAACCATTCTCCAAAACACTACTAAAATTCTTCGAAAGATTAGGAAACATGTCAACATTCTCCCCAAACACCGTTGTCACCACTTTCTGATCGCATGAGTACGAATCCCAACCCTTTTCCTCGGTACCATTATTCATAACTTCTAAACACGCCTTTCCAGCGTCTCGATCCAAGCACGGTATCTCCGTCGCAAACCACGGGCATTCATTGCAATCGAAATGAAAGCTTAGATAAACGCTATACGTCACAAAATCTAGAGGCAAGGTTCCTAAAGTAATGTTATGGCGCACCCGAGGGCAGCTGTTGCTAGGGACAACTGGAGAAACGTCGTAATCCGCCAGGGAGATGGTTTCGGACTCGTAGTTATATTCTCGACGTAATACGAATCGCCACCGAAAGCGATTTGGGGAATTCTTTGGCTACCGTTAATGGAACAGTTGATACCGAAGCCGTCGTAGCCGCAGAACCCGGCAGTGGTTTCATTGTTCATCCTCCAAAACGGGTAGCGGATAGTTACATTACCGCAGTTGTATGAAGGGCAATTTGGGTAAGTTGAATTATTATTAGATTGTGCAAGCATGGTGATGAAGAAGAAGGGAAGGAGGAGAAAGGGTGATAGGGGAGACATGATTGTGGTATACGTGTTGATTATAACAAGTCCACCACTATATTGTATATATATAGTACAAAACTAATGTTGTATTGTATATGGTTTCAATTTTTTTTTTTTTTTTTTATTGTGGTATTCTTTTTGCATGAAAATGTTATTAAATTAAGTTACTTACTTGGTATTATAAGTTAAAAAGTTGGTAAACATATTTAAATTCCACTCAGTCACATGTCAGGGTACTTCCCAATATAAAAGTATTGTTGTTTATCATTATTAGGAGTCATTTAGTTTTTTAAACATATTTGATTGACTAATTTTGGAAGTGTTAACTTTTAATAATGGTATCTTTTAGACAAAGCTAGGAAAAGTTGAATTTCTCCACCTAAGAAACTAAAACCGTGGGCAATAAAATATGTTATTATACATGAATTTATACCGTGGGCAATAAAATATGTTATACATGAATTTATTTCTTTATATTACAACAAGTGGTTCATTACGATTAAGTCAAAAATTATCCATAAGGGGGCGGGGCGTCACCTGAATTGGTCACTGGTACCTACTACCAGTATAATAACATCGTCGCCACCGGTGCTGATAGGGGTCTCATGAACCATTTTCTAGTTCTATTTAACGGGCTTGTAACTGTGTGTTTATTTTTTACTTAAATATTTTTTTTGAAAGGTACATATTTTTTACTTAAATATAATTCTATTTTTTTTATTTAATCCTTTTGTTTTATTAGTTTAAACCCCATTTTTGTTATTGTTTTATTTATTTAAATTGTGTGTTTTTATGGTATATTTTTTGTCCATATTAAATTTAATTAAAGCATAAAAATAAATTAAAACATAACTAAATAAAAAAAATAAACAAAAACATAAAACATAACTAGTATCTTTCAATGTCGCGCGTTGCGCGAATGGCAAATTTGGTTTTCGTATTTGTGTGCGGGTCGAGTTTAGGGGGGGGGGGGGCTCGTATCTTTTGTACGACGTTAAGGATTTGTTCATAGATATTGTGTGTCAGATGTTTTGCAGGATTAACTTTACATAATTAACAACATTTTGAAGGTTTTAGGATCAAAAGCAAGCTCCTGACATGAATCTTTGCACAAAAGTTGTTTTCGTTCTTTAGTTGGTAGCGTTTTCATTCCTCCATTTCTTCTATGGTGGGTCTTTTAAAAACAACATTAGGCCATGGGGTGTACCTTCACACCAAGGGTGTTAACGGTGACGTGACATTTTAACTTTTATTGTACACCACTTCCTTCCCATGTTAAGGGACATTAAATTGGCACTAAGTTAACATGTTAACATGACTTAAAAGAGAGAAAGTTAAGGGGATGAGGTAGAGTTAAGGGCCGTTAAACCATTTCCTTGAAGTGAGCTAGTGTGAAAAGAGACAAAATAGAGGATGTGGCATCTAGATGGAGTTAAAGATGGTTAGAGTATACCCCAAGACAGTTATATATCACAAATGAACAATATTACACATAAAAAACAATCAGTACACCTAATTGATTTTTATCACAAAGAGAAACACATTTAAGATATTCTAAATAGCAATGGGTTTATGCACTGATGCGTTGTATGTTTGTTTTAACTGTTGTACTGGTGGTATTAACAAACATATGGGCTGGTTTTGGTGATTGTTGTGCTCTGCCTTTACACGTGTTGCAAGACCTCTAACCCCACTCTCTTCTTCTTCTTCTTCTTCTTCTTCTCTCTCTCTCTCTCTATCCCTCCATCTCTATCTTCCGATTCATAATAATCGCTGGAGATTTTGTTTTGGAGATTGTTGTGCTCTGCCTTTACTCTCACTCTCCCTCCCTCTCTCTCCCTCTCTTTTGATCCACAATAATTGCTGAAGATTTTTTTATTTTGAATTCTGAGGTTTCAAGGAGAAAGGGGAGGCGGCAAACCTATAGAGAGAGACTAAGGTCATTGTCAGCCCCATCTCCACCGCCTACGCCATTTACCGATGTTTACAGTTATTGGCATTTGTTGTGGGTGTTTACCCGTTTACAGTTCTTGACATTTCTCATGGTTTTTTTCTGTCGGTTTGTTAGTCTCTTTATATTGAGGGTTGTTGATAATGTATGTTTTTATCGATGATATACAATAGGTTATTATTTTGAGACATAAAGAGGGAAAAAATTTGATGTTGCTGCTGCCGGTGGTTTTCCGGCCATACATGGTAGTGGCTGGTGCATTCTCCTTTTTTCCTTTCTTTGCTTTTGGTTACCTGACTATGAGATTTCTGTGAGCGGTCTGATTTAAGTTCCTAGATACTTTGCTTCCTGTTTTATGTGGTTTGAACCTAACTGGAAGTTTGTTGGGGGTTGTGATGATGAACTCTTATTCAGCTCCGAGAAGGAGTTTTGGTTTGTTGGGTATTTGAAGCGTTTGTTGTTTGAGAATGAAAACTATATTTGTATATACCGGCGACGATGAGAGGTGACCAGTGACAGTCAGATGTCATCGTCGCTTAAGCGTGATAAATTGTAGATGGTGTATATGTCACCGTTGACAATGCCGTTAGATCTAGCTATGATGAGTTGAGGAATTTATTGAACATTTATGATAGTGGCATGGCATGGATGGTGGACGGTATGTTTAATCAGGGCCGTCTCCGAAAATTCTCGAAAAATATTAGGCCCGGAGCGAGTAAAGAAAGAGGTCCTATGATAAAGTATTGCAACAAAATGATATAATTTTCCAATTTAAACAAATCGTGGGTCTCTCCTCGCATTTTTGCAAAAGAAGTTATCGATCAACCCTTTATAATCCACTCTCTATGTATAGTTCCCATTTGTTATAAAAATCCCAATTAACTTTTTTTTGAACGGCAAATTTCTACTCCTTATACGACTTGAACTCATGACCTCCCCCTTAGGTGTTCCTAGAAGCTTTGCTTCTACCATTGGACCACCAACCCTAATGGCAAAAATCCCAATTAATACACTCAATCGATCCATATGACGGCTAACTTGGCCCACTGGTGTAGCTTAATATTAACATTTTTTCTTTTGAAATACACATAATATTAATTATTAATCGGCTAAACCTTAAATTGAGAATTGAAAAATGCATTTCAATTAAATGGACTTAAAATGGGGTGGTGGTCCATTGGTAAAGGCAAAGCCTTTAAAACACATAGGTTGTGGAAGGTCTTGGGTTCAAGTCTCACAGACCACAGGATTAAAAAGAAATTAACCTTTCAAAAAAAAATTAAATGGACTTAAAAGATTGTTAAATTACATTGATTTTAGTTTTCCAATGCAACCTTGTGACGTGTACGGCTGTAATTCTCAAACCTTTATTTTTCTTTTCAAGACAAAATTACAGATCAGTAATCTTATATATTTTTTTTCTTTTTTTCCTAACTTCCGTCTGCATCTTCTCCACACATAGTCCCCTGTTAACCCTAATTTCATTTATTCATCATAATCGACGACACGAGGTCACATCTGTAACACCCCAACCGATGGCGGAAACATCGAGGTGTCACGTAAGAATGAGTATACAATAGCACATGGTAATCAAAATTTTAATTGATAATAATTTAAAGTGCAAATATCCAAAAGTGAAAATACATAATGAGTTTTAAATGGAAATCTAATACATCAAAATAACCAAATAAGCATAAACTTCAGTTTGTCTTCTCATGCTAACACTCTAGACTTCAAGCATCATTATTTCCTGTTGAGTTGTAAAAATGGGGGGGTCAACTAGAAGTTGGTGAGAATACATAAGCCATGTCAAGCAAATAGTTTAAGTATAAGAGTTTAGCAATTCATATGTCTATCGTAAGTTTAAGTCTACATGAATAAACATGATATGTTGAATCGACATAATCAAACCTCCGACTAGTTTAGGTCCATCCCGTCATCCACGGTTCACCTTAATAATATGTTGGAACGATAACAATCACCCACGCTACCTATGTAGGAGGTACACGTATCCGGGTGGGATTGTCAATCCAATAGATCTATTATTGAGTATCGACGGCTTGGCCATAGCTAATGATTATGTAATGTAATGTTGAAACTCGTTGAAACTGTTGTTGTTGTCTAAATCATGAGGCATTAAAGTTTACAACTAGACATGCATGTAGAATTGCTTAAGTATAATGTTGCAAGTATAAAGAATTGCATAAACATGGTTACGTAAACTCACCTTGATAACTAGAACTCAATTTGAAGAAATAAGAAATCCGAAAAAAAAAGAATATCATGCTTCCAATTCGCCAATTACAAGAGCTTATAATCAAAGCTTCAGTTGTAGAAGTAATAGACTATAGAAGAAAAGTATGAGGGAAAGTTTAATCGGATTGAAACAATCGATTTAGAGGTGGCAAGTGTAATGGTTCATATGTGGGTTTTTATACGAGTTTTGGATTCAATTAGCCATTAAAATTGGTCAACACCATAAAGTAAGGTTTTATTATAAAATTGACTATTTGACTAAGACTTTGACTATTGACTAGGACTTTGACCAGGACTTTGACTATTTGACTCAAGGCTTTATTTAAGAAATAAAAAAAATCATTAGTTTGAATTAGAAAATAAAAAACACCGTCTTATAAAATGACGATTTTATAAATAGAATTAGGATAGGACATATGTCATGATTGAAGATTTTTTTTTAAGTACAATGATAAAAGGTACTTAGAAAAATAGAATGCACGGATAAAGATAAGAATACTTAGAAATAAATTAGACTTTATATCATGGATCGGGAAATACTTTAATGCAAAATAAATGGGAAAATTCGTGAGGTTACAGTCTCCCCTACTTTTGAAAACTTCGTCCCGAAGTTATTTAAAAATACAGGTTTGAGGATGGTTGGGTAGAAATTAAGGCAGCCGTGGTTTTGAAAATTTTGGGTTAAGGCACGACATGAATTTATAGAATAATCTGCTTTCGAATAATTTGGATAAGAGGTTTGAGATGTGAGTTTTAAGGTTTGGATTAGGTTCGTCTGAAGTAGCAAGAAGCATAAGAATCTAGCAAAATACTAAACTTATGTTTTAGAAATCTTATAAGAAATGCATGAATTGATTGCTATATGAAAACCAAATGAACTACTAAAACCTTATTATGATTTCACACTACCTTAACGTACCTGTAAATTCATGATTACGTTCCGGACCGCAATCACCAATTTACCTTACATTAGGGTTTTGTGTCATTCTATGACTCTAAACACACATGTAAGTAATGCAAAATAACCTTGTGATTGAATCGTTTACAATGTATCCAAAAATGAGTCCAATTGTTGAGTAGGAAAAAGACTTCTACCAGTCAGTGAGTAAGAACCTCTACCGATTGTTGAGCAGGTGCGATAGCCTCTACCAGTCGTTGAGCAGGTTGTAGGCCTCTACCGACTGTTGAGCAGGCATGATGACCTCTACCAATCGTTGAGTAGATTATTTGGTACTCAACTAACTGTTGAGCAAGTACTTCATCCTCTACCAGTTGTTTGATTAAGTGTACCAATTATTTCACACATAAATTGCAAATTGATAATATGTACATATAAATAATCAAGTATCAAGCATAGCATACGAGTTGTAATAGTGTTGTCCTAGACAAGGTTAATGACTCTAGGTGTGTCTATAGCAAATAGTTTATATTCCATGATTTCTAGTATCAAATGTTTAAATATGGTAGATAATCGAATCCTCATGTATAACTAAGGATTAAGTTTGATGCAACACACAACCAAGTTTCAATAGTTTGGTTATCATGGGTAACTAGTTCATGTTTGAGAAGGTGAAGGATATGAATTTAGTTCTTGAGAGGATGATGAAAAATCTTGAAGCAGAATCAAGGTTGTGAGAGATAGTGAATGTGAAGATAGTTGATAAAGAGTTTATTTTATAGTAAGGAGATTATGTAGCAGTGTAAATTTTGGGGTTTGGATCAAAGGTTATAATCAAGTGTATAAGAAAACATGATTGTGATATATGCCAAATATTGTAAAAATTTGAACAAGTTGAAAATGAGTGAGTGTCGATGGAGAATTTAGAGACTAGATATTATTCCTGTGGATAAAAAAAATCTTATTTTCAAAATTGGTTTTATACATAAAGCAAAAGTTGTTAAATAGTACAAGCTAAGTGGCTTTGATTAAAATATTCCCGTTAGTTGGAGATTTCAAACATGACATTAGGTTTTGAAGATCAAGGTTCTATTAAGTGATTTTTAATAGTTTAAAGCATTATATAGAAAATTGTTTGTTACGTCAATAAATAAACAATTGAATTTAAGTTCGAGGACATCTTTTGACAAAAATATGTACTTTGTAAAGTTACTAGGTAATGAAAATACAACAAGATTTAGAAATCTTTAGTTTGTCCTAAGGTATGAGGTTATAGTTTTTAAAAAATAAGTAACATGTGGAGAAATGAAATAATATGATTTGGGTAGGGTGTTGAATATTTAAAAAGTGGCTAAGATGGTAAGGTGAAGTGTGATTGTGAAATCCATGGATGGTTATGAAATGAGATTGATTTAAGCTGTAAAATTTTGAGATTTTAGAGCTTAGTTTAAGGAAAGTGAGTGTAATCATTTATTCATTAATTAAAACGAATAAACGAAAACGTTGACTTATCAAAACTTCTAGATTCTAATAACATGGTGAAGACATGCTTTAGCCTATAAGTGAACACTCATCCCGAGAATTCCCAGGTAGGCATCCGGGTCCCTCGTCTGATTGGGATATATGCGCAATGCCAGCCTAGACAGAAGACTCAGAATACAGGCGTTCACCCTTCCAGATTGCACGTGTTCGTTATTAAAATTCTAGAACTTCGACGAGATCTCAAGGTGGTTTAGGCTAAACCTGAGAATTGTTTAATTAGTCTAAGAGTAGATCCAGTGATGGAGAATAATCATCTTGTAGGGGTTGAAGTAGAGATAAGAAGTAGGAGGGAGATAGAGAATAGCAAGTAAAAGGAGCAAATACTGGTTATAATCCTATGGTTATAGACTAGATTATTTTTCTAATAACCTAATTCCCTATAACCATGGCTCTAATACCAATCTATAACACCCCAACCGATGGCGGAAACATCGAGGTGTCACGTAAGAATGAGTATACAATAGCACATGGTAATCAAATTTTAATTGATAATAATTTAAAGTGCAAATATCCAAAAGTGAAAATACATAATGAGTTTTAAATGGAAATCTAATACATCAAAATAACCAAATAAGCATAAACTTCAGTTTGTCTTCTCATGCTAACACTCTAGACTTCAAGCATCATTATTTCCTGTTGAGTTGTAAAAATGGGGGGGTCAACTAGAAGTTGGTGAGAATACATAAGCCATGTCAAGCAAATAGTTTAAGTATAAGAGTTTAGCAATTCATATGTCTATCGTAAGTTTAAGTCTACATGAATAAACATGATATGTTGAATCGACATAATCAAACCTCCGACTAGTTTAGGTCCATCCCGTCATCCACGGTTCACCTTAATAATATGTTGGAACGATAACAATCACCCACGCTACCTATGTAGGAGGTACACGTATCCGGGTGGGATTGTCAATCCAATAGATCTATTATTGAGTATCGCCGGCTTGGCCATAGCTAATGATTATGTAATGTTGAAACTCGTTGAAACTGTTGTTGTTGTTGTCTAAATCATGAGGCATTAAAGTTTACAACTAGACATGCATGTAGAATTGCTTAAGTATAATGTTGCAAGTATAAATAATTGCATAAACATGGTTACGTAAACTCACCTTGATAACTAGAACTCAATTTGAAGAAATAAGAAATTCAAAAAAAAAGAAAGAATATCATGCTTCCAATTCGCCAATTACAAGAGCTTATAATCAAAGCTTCAGTTGTAGAAGTTATAGACTATAGAAGAAAAGTATGAGGGAAAATTTAATCGGATTGAAACAATCGATTTAGAGGTGGCAAGTGTAATGGTTCATATGTGGGTTTTTATACTAGTTTTGGATTCAATTAGCTATTAAAATTGGTCAACACCATAAAGTAAGGTTTTATTATGAATTGACTATTTGACTAAGACTTTGACTATTGACTAGGACTTTGACCAGGACTTTGACTATTTGACTCAAGGCTTTATTTAAGAAATAAAAAATAATCATTAGTTTGAATTAGAAAATAAAAAACACCGTCTTATAAAATGACGATTTTATAAATAGAATTAGGATAGGACATATGTCATGATTGAAGATTTTTTTTTAAGTACAATGATAAAAGTAACTTAGAAAAATAGAATGCACGGATAAAGATAAGAATACTTAGAAATAAATTAGACTTTATATCATGGATCGGGAAATACTTTAATGCAAAATAAATGGGAAAATTCGTGAGGTTACAACATCACATTACCTTTGAATACAAGCGTTCTCAAGTTATGAAATGCAATATCCAATGGATGAACATCAAACAAACTCGGGCCCTGGATATTTCTGGCCCTCGGCGGTCGCCCACCTCGCCCATGCCCAGAGCCGGCACTGGGTTTAATCCTGCAACCCCCTTGCAGCCACCTCTTTAGACAACTCTGAGCCTATGTTTTCGTTTTTGATCTTGCTTTTACTTTTTTGTTTTGGAGTTTGGTTTGTGCACTGATGTGTTGGGTGCTGAATTTAATAAAAGATTCGACTCTAGGAAGTTCATTGTCTTATTTATAGTTAAATTGATTCATGACTAGAAATCAAGTTTTGGTTGTATTTACTTTATTGGCTGACTTACGGTTGTATTCGTTTTTATTTAGCTGATGACAAAATGGAACTTGAGGTAATCAAACAATGGAAGAATGATTGTCATAGCCATTTGTTCAAGCTTGATGTGTTCCCAACCATAAAAGACCATAAGCGAGATGAAGCCGGTTGTGAGCATCGATGGATATATTCTCCGTTAGTATTTGTGTAATTTGCTCATCTGTTTGTTTTGTTCGTTTATGGTTATGCATGTGTTGTTTTCGTTGATGCATTGTCTCACATTTGTGTTTTTAGATTTTATCTCATTGTGTTGTAATTGTTTACTTAGTTGTTATTGGTTTGATCTGATGAATTATAGTTTATAGTGTGTAGATTTTGTAGTTTCTTGGGTTGAGCATTTTGTTAGTTGTATAATATGATTTCTGGATTATTGTGTTATTAAATGTTGTTATTATTATGTTTGATATGTTACGAAGGGTTATGGATTGAATTGGATTAATGTGTGTTCTTGATGATTGGTTCATCATGTTTTAGGTTGTTTTTTTTTTAGAAAGGGAAGAGAGGAACTGGATCTTAATTCATCACATTTATGTTTATGGGTTTATTCTAACTGTGTTATGATCTAGGCTAACAATTGACTATATCATTATGATCTAGGCTAACAATTGACTATATCATTATGATCTAGGCTAACAAACAACAAAGAAGACCCGCATATCCCGTGTACAAACATTGTTTATATATTACCTCTTTTTAATTGCAGATCCAAGGCACGGGTCAAAGAAAACCACTATCTAACAAGCAGCATAGGATCAAGGTTGAGTATATAACCTCTTTTTGGATCAACTACTTGCAGGCAACCTCTTTTGTGAAGAAAAGTTCTTTGTAAAGCTGACCAAGACCTCTTTTGTTAGGCATGCTACTTTCAGAGGTTCCTAAACCTCTTTTTGTTCAGCATGCCATGTTAACAACTTCACTTTTAATGGTTATTGTATGCTTTGTAGGCAGCCTCTTTTGCAAACAATAGTTCTTTGTGAAGCTAACCAAGACCTCTTTTGTTAGTCATACTACTTTCAGAATTACGTCAAGTCTCCTAAACCTCTTTTTGTCAAGCATGCCATGTTAACAACTTTGCATTTAATGGTTATTGTATGCCTAGATGAACAACTTTGCGTATGTTAACATCAACTATCAAGGTGTTTAATCAAAGACCGGTTGTGGTCGGCGCTCCGGTGGCAGTGGAAATGAGTCGTCAGTATCGAGACAAACAAATACAACTATGATATTGTGAAAGATGTTCAAATGGACGGAAGGTAACAATACTAATTTCTAATGATAATATGTATGTAACTAATTTAATCATACTCATCAACTGTTTAGATCTTTACAAACAAATAAATATTAACAGAACTTATATGTGGTATAATTTTTCTTATTTGTGGAGTTTTAAATTGATTTCTTTATGTTATCATTATTATTTTTGTATTTACTATATGATCTACAACAATTTAGGTAGCAGGAAAAACATTATAATACTGCGAGTTTTTAAGAATCTATAAGGTTTAGTGGTGATTAGACATGACATTATTTATGCTGCAACATTTGGTTCATTAGTGTATGTGAAGAAAAATAGGCACTGCTGTCTTACTAAGAAATTATATGTAGTTCTCTTGGTTTGTTTGTGAATATATCTGAGTCTCTTTTATGTTCCTTGGTAATTTTAGCCAAGCACGCCACTCTGCCTGGCAGGGAATTGCGATTCACCCAGATGAAGATCATACCCATTGGTGCCGCCACGCATTGGCGTGAACGGCTGTTTTCAGGTTTGAATTGTGGGGGTTTTTGTTTGTGTTGTTTAGGTGTGGCGGATTTACTTTAGTGGGTTGTTGATTACTTGAAATTGTTGGGTAGCCACACCCGTCAGATGACAGGTTCTAACTCTAACAAAAGATATCGCACGTTGGATATGCTTCTCCTACATGCTATAGCGGGACCAACGCCCCTTTCTTATGGTTTTGTCTTTAGGACATCAAAGCGAGATAAAGATAACATTAACTCGAAGGTTTTATTGTATGCCATTAATGCTGACTGTTATGGTGGCGTGAGGGGCAACATTTTCCACAAAAACAAATGCTAAATTGGTTATTCATTCTCATGGATACAGCTTGCCATACAAACACAAGACCAGAAGAAAGATTGCATTTGTTCCTAAGCTTTTATAACTTGTTACATAGACTCTGTTGTAGGTTTTGGACATCTGTTATTGTCAATAAATCTCATGCTTTGATACTACATCCTTACAACCCTTAAATCCAACTGATGTAAGTTATTATGTATCATATACATCAAATAGGTTTGAGGTGAGGTTAAAAGAACAACATAAACTTTGCATCTCAAAAGAATGAATTTCTACTCTTATTTTATGTTGCAGATTGGAGCTAACTTATGCATTTGATAACGATATCTGACGCAAAATAAAAGAGAGCCATGATGCGAATGAGCCTGCACAGGTATATTCCGTAACCCTTATACCATTGTAGTTGCCAAAATCTAAATGTACAAAGAGTTTTTTTTTAACATTATTACATGATGGTTTCATTATAGATGAGCATTGATAAACAATGGAATGAGTGTCTTGATTACAATGACATGATAAGCTTCATATTTCATGTGAGTGTATTGGTTCTATAATCAATACTGATCCACGTATGTTTTGGGAGGATGCTAAGAAAATGCAAGGTTGGGTATCTTTTTTGTGAATTGCTAGAGGGTTGTGATTAATATATAAGTGTTTGAAAGATTTGGGTTTAAAGATGTTGGCCGGAGGTACGCCGACTATTTCGTACATTAAAAAAATTCCCATAGGCCCAACTTTTACACCCACAAGTTTGTGTTGTCACCGTTAATCGGATCCATCAAAAACTGTTTATGCCATCTGTGAAGCACACAACTGCAATTTAGCGAAAGTGAAATAGTCATAACCCTGCAAGAAATGACAATCGATATTAATTATCCGAATTATTATGTGGTCAAGGGTAAAAATATTATTTGTTACTTTGCGTATGTTGTATGGTTGAATTCATGTAATATACAGAACCTTTTTGTTATGACTTTGCTTTTTTGCTATTAATTTGTAGAGAACTACACATTTTAAAACTTTAAATACATATAACTATAAATGTATAGTTTTCATGTGCAGATTTAGTAATGAACTGTATTGCTTACTCAACTTTGGACATGCAACTTCAAGCTTATTGCTTTTTTTTTTTTATAACTAATTTTGCAACTTCAAGTTTATTGCTTTTTTTTTTGTAACCGCACAAATCATTTTTTTTAGAACGACAATATGCAAGGCAATTAAATGTTGTTTCAATTATGTTTGTACCCACTTTTTTTGTAAATGTACTATTGGTTGTTGCAGCTAATAGTTTGCCAAGGAATGTTAAAGCTTAAGATTACTTGAACTGACGTTATTATTTAAATCGAGTTCCTTAATCCTTAGTACCTATATATGATTTGGTCAAAGTAGCAAGATAGCATTTGATCAAGCCGTATGAGGAAACTCAAGTCATTGCAGATATAGCTAATAATTTTAGACACTGTGTTGCAGTTAGATAAAAGAGTAACGATGTAAATGCCGATGTAACATCGCAAGTTATGTGTACTGTATTTGATCTAAATACCTTATGAAACGGCACATTTGGTTGGTTTTATACATAACATGAAAAAGCTTATATAAACTTATTTGTACAAAAACAAACATAGTCGCTAGATTCCCCCGCCGCAACGCGCGGGGGACGCAATCTAGTTCTTATATAAATCAAAACATTTATGTCAATTTGATTTCCTACATTCTGGTTCTATTTACCAACTTACAGATAAAACATAACACACAATATTTATATTATAGTGAACTTTAATTCTATGAAATTCCTATTCTTCAAACTATTTCAATTCCTTTCAAGTAAAGCTAGAATAAACTTTAACCACTAAAAAGCACAACCTAAATAAGCTACTGCAGATATACCAATTACATAAAAGGCAATTAAATACTTTTAACCTCCAATGATGCATAACATACATAGTTTTGAAGTCAGAGAGTGGGTTATGAGTTAATATGATGGTTCGGAGGCAGAGAGGCTTTCGATGGATATTAATGTGTTCTTAAATGTAGCCACCAACCAGGTATTTATAGCCTCGCTCAGGGACTCACATTAATTATAGCCTTGCTCAGGCTTCCGATGTGACGGACGTCACTGTAGCCGCTGACAAGGTATGGCTTAAACTATTATTTTATTAATTGCGTCTATGGACCGGTGGGTAATTGTAACATCGCAAAATTTTCCCCAAAATTTTAATACATAAAAAGCCCTTATATATATATATATTTTTTTTTTTATTACACCTTTATCATTAATATTATACAAATATGCCTAAGTCTTTATCCTAACTCACAACTTATATACATACATAAATGTATATAAATAATAATAATAATAATATGATTCTAAATTCTTTTTTTTTTCACATACAAGATTTTTTTTTTTTTTTTAAATAAAGCCTTGAGTCAAATAGTCAAAGTCCTAGTCAAAGTCTTAGTCAAAAAGTCAATTCATTATAAAACCTTACTTTATGGTGTTGACCAATTTTAATGGCTAATTGAATCCAAAACTAGTATAAAAACCCACCTATGAACCATTACACTTGCCACCTCTAAATCGATTGTTTCAATCCGATAAAACTTTCCCTCATACTTTTCTTCTATAGTCTATTACTTCTACAATTGAAGCTTTGATTATAAGCTCTTGTAATTGGCAACTTTGGGGCTACACATATTCTATTTCTCAAGACTTAATACTTTGCTAAGGTGAGTTTACGTAACCATGTTTATGCAAATTCTTTATACTTGCAACATTATACTTAAGCAATTCTACATGCATGTCTAGTTGTAAACTTTAATGCCTCATGATTTAGACAACAACAACAGTTTCAACGAGTTTCAACATTACATAATCATTAGCTATGGCCAAGCCGGCGATACTCGATAATAGATCTATTGGATTGACAATCCCACCCGGATACGTGTACCTCCTACATAGGTAGCGTGGGTGATTGTTATCGTTCCAACATATTATTAAGGTGAACCGTGGATGACGGGATGGACCTAAACTAGTCAAAGGTTTGATTATGTCGATTCAACATATCATGTTTATTCATGTAGACTTAAACTTACGATAGACATATGAATTGCTAAACTTTTATACTTAAACTATTTGCTTGACATGGCTTATGTATTCTCACCAACTTCTAGTTGACCCCCCCATTTTTCCAAACTCAACAGGAAATACTGATGCTTGAAGTCTAGAGCTAGCATGAGGAGATATTTGAAGTTTTAAGCTTTGTTTGATTATTTGATGTACGAATTCTTGTAGAACAATTGTATGTAATTTATTTAAATCATATAATGAAATTTATTATTCACCATGAGCTACTGAACAATCATCAATACGTGACATCCCGATGTTTCCGCCATCGGTTGGGGTGTTACAGATTGGTATCAGAGCCTTGGTTATAGGGAATTAGGTTATTAGAAAAAAAATAATCTAGTCTATAACCATAGGAATATAACCAGTATTTGCTCCTTTTACTTGATATTCTCTATCTCACTCCTACTTCTTATCCCTACTTCAACCCCTACAAGAAGATTGCTCTCCATCACAAGATCTACTCTTAGACTAATAGGACAATCCTCAGGTTTAGCCTGAACCACCTTGAGATCTCGTCGAAGTTCTAGATTTTAATAACGAACACGTGCAATCTGGAAGGGTGAACGCCTGTATTCTGAGTTTTCTGTCTAGGACTGGCATTGCGCATATATCCCAATCAGACGAGGGACTCGGATGCCTACCTGGGAATTCTCGGGATGAGTGTTCACTTATAGGCTAAAGCATGTCTTCACTATGTTATTAGAATCTAGAAGTTTTGATAAGTCAACGTTTTCGTTTATTCGTTTTAATTAATGAATAAATGATTACACTCACCTTCCTTAAACTAAGCTCAAAAAATCTCAAAATTTTACAGCTTAAATCAATCTCATTTCATAACCATCCATGGATTTCACAATCACACTTCACTTTACCATCTTAGCCACTTTTTAAATATTCAACACCCTACCCAAATCATATAATCTCCATACTATAAAATAAACTCTTTATCAACTATCTTCACATTCACTATCTCTCACAACTTTGATTCTGCTTCAAGAATTTTTAAATTCATATCCTTCACCTTCTCACACATGAGCTAGTTACCCATGATAACCAAACTATTGAAACTTGATTGTGTGTTGCATCAAACATAATCCTTAGTTATACATGAGGATTCGACTATTTGTCTTATTTGAACATTTGAAACTAGAATTCATGGAATATAAACTATTTACTATAGACACACCTAGAGTCATTAACCTTATCTAGGGCAACTCTATTACAACTCGTATGCTATACTTGCTACTTGATTGCTTACATGTACATATTATCAATTTGCAATTCATGTGTGTAATAATTGGTACACTTAATCAAACAACTGATAGAGGATGAAGTACTTGCTCAACAGTTAGTAGAGTACAAAATAACCTACTCAACGATTGGTAGAGGTCATCATGCCTGCTCAACAGTCGGTAGAGGCCCTACAACCTGCTCAACGACTGGTAGAGGCTATCATACCTGCTCAACAATCGGTAGAGGTTCCTACTCACTGACTGGTAGAAGTCTTTTTCCTGCTCAACAGTTGGACTCATTTTTGGATACATGGTTAATCATATTATTTTACATGTGTGTCTAGAGTTATAGAAGGACACAAAACCCTAATGTAAGGTAAATTGGTGATTGCGGTCCGGAACGTAATCATGAATTTACAGGTACGTTAAGGTAGTGTGAAATTCTATCAAGGTTTTCGGTAGTTGACCAATTATAAACCTTAGTTATCTGGTAGTTCATTTAGTCATTCAATAGTCCATCAACTCATTCCTTTTAGGACTCCTAAAACTTAAGATTCTTATTCTCCTTGCTATTTCAGATGAACCTAATCCAACCCTTAAAACTCACACATATCAAAACTCTTACCCAAATTATTCGAAACAGTTTATTCTGTTACCTATAAATTTATGTCATGCCTTAACTCGAAACTTCCCAAACCACCCTTGTCCTAATTTCTACCCAATCACCTTCAACCCTGTGTTTTCAATAAACTTCGGGACGAAGTTTCCAAAAGTAGGGGAGACTGTAACATCGCAAAATTTTCCCCAAAATTTTAATACATAAAAAGCCCTTATATATATATATATATTTTTTTTTTATTACACCTTTATCATTAATATTATACAAATATGCCTAAGTCTTTATCCTAACTCACAACTTATATACATACATAAATGTATATAAATAATAATAATAATAATATGATTCTAAATTCTTTTTTTTTTCACATACAAGATTTTTTTTTTTTTAAATAAAGCCTTGAGTCAAATAGTCAAAGTCCTAGTCAAAGTCTTAGTCAAACAGTCAAAGTCTTAGTCAAAAAGTCAATTCATCATAAAACCTTACTTTATGGTGTTGACCAATTTTAATGGCTAATTGAATCCAAAACTAGTATAAAAACCCACCTATGAACCATTACACTTGCCACCTCTAAATCGATTGTTTCAATCCGATAAAACTTTCCCTCATACTTTTCTTCTATAGTCTATTACTTCTACAATTGAAGCTTTGATTATAAGCTCTTGTAATTGGCAACTTTGGGGCTACACATATTCTATTTTTCAAGACTTAATACTTTGCTAAGGTGAGTTTACGTAACCATGTTTATGCAAATTCTTTATACTTGCAACATTATACTTAAGCAATTCTACATGCATGTCTAGTTGTAAACTTTAATGCCTCATGATTTAGACAACAACAACAGTTTCAACGAGTTTCAACATTACATAATCATTAGCTATGGCCAAGCTGACGATACTCGATAATAGATCTATTGGATTGACAATCCCACCCGGATACGTGTACCTCCTACATAGGTAGCGTGGGTGATTGTTATCGTTCCAACATATTATTAAGGTGAACCGTGGATGACGGGATGGACCTAAACTAGTCAAAGGTTTGATTATGTCGATTCAACATATCATGTTTATTCATGTAGACTTAAACTTACGATAGACATATGAATTGCTAAACTTTTATACTTAAACTATTTGCTTGACATGGCTTATGTATTCTCACCAACTTCTAGTTGACCCCCCCATTTTTCCAAACTCAACAGGAAATACTGATGCTTGAAGTCTAGAGCTAGCATGAGGAGATATTTGAAGTTTTAAGCTTTGTTTGATTATTTGATGTACGAATTCTTGTAGAACAATTGTATGTAATTTATTTAAATCATATAATGAAATTTATTATTCACCATGAGCTACTGAACAATCATCAATACGTGACATCCCGATGTTTCCGCCATCGGTTGGGGTGTTACAGTAATGGCCGTTTTTGCTTTGTCTAATGGTCCGTTCTGTTTTAGTCCTTTGTCCAACGTATATTCCGCCCAATCTGCCTTTCCTTATCGGATCGTCCTAGTCTGGATTAAGTTTGTTATTTCTTTTTACCAACGGATCGGTCAGTTGGTTTAAATTGGATCGGCTGTTTGGTTTTATTTGTCAAACGGATCGGCTGGTTAGTTACTTTTATTAATTTAGTTTATTTACCTCTTATCTTTATTTAAATGTTGTCCTTTTATGTCAATTATCCATCATACGTCATCAGCCCCCTAGTTTGATGATTGCTTTTTCTTTCGAAAGAGAAACATCAAACTTTCTTCTCGACCGATCAAGTATTCCGATTCAATCACTCGTAGTTGCCGATGGTAAATTTGTTAATTAGGGTTTCCCATATTTTACTAATTGGTAATTAATTCTGAAATTTGGACATGTGTCGGCATGTTATTGGTTGTCACGGTAACGACCTACTGTTCACTGATAGGACATGGTGTCAGTCTTGATATCTCCCAAAATCTAGCTATATATACCGCTTTCTGAGGTGAAAAAATTTTACCCTTTTATTCGATCGTCCTCAGAGCGTCTGTTGTTTCCCTTTCAGGTTCGTCTTTCATCCATTCTTGTCTTGGTTTTATCAGTAAGTATGGTAGGTAGACGAGACATGCATGTTCATACGTCTGTAGTTTCCGAACCGTCTCTTACATCCTTTTGTAGTAAATATTTTGATACCTCCGTATATAAGCCTATCGTACCGAAACCCACTGAACGGATTACCGACTGTCCGAAAGGTCACATTGGGTTTTATACCCGTCATTTTGACTTTTCGTTCATTCGTCTCCCTCTATCGGTCTTCTTTTTAGAGTTTCTCCAATTTTACAAGTTAGACATCCGACAACTTAGCCCATTAGGGGCTATGAAAGTAATCCATTTCGAGGTGGCATGTCGCACTTTTGGAGGCGAGCCCACCATCGGCCTGTTCCGTCAATTTTTTCATTTGACCACGGCCGACGACTGGTTCACCGTTGGTGAAATATCCATAATGCTCGGAATATCAACCCTTAGAAAATCTTGGAAAACAGAATCTGGTTCGACCTAAGAAGATTCATCAACTTATGTGGCTATTTGGAGTCTTGTATGACTTGTATTTGACATGAACTTGTATGAGAACTTATATGATGTGTATATGAAGTGCATAACCAATGTTAATCATTTTTTCCACCAACGGGTTCGTAGGGTCTACTTGTGCATATAGAAACACTAGGTGTCACTTACACGGTTTTGTATTTTAAAACATCTTGGACAAACGGGTTATATGGTGTATTGATTATACACATATACTCACTTAGTGACATATGTAATAGGGAGTCGGTAGCACGTCCTTATTTGCGATGTTTGGATTATTTGCTTGCAACCTAAGGTGAGTTTCACTACTATTTTCTCAAAAGCATGTGTCTCGGGGAGACAACTTACTTACTTTTCTAGTCCAGGTTTGGGACTACTATTTTTATCCCGGGTTTTGGGATGAGTTGGTTCCTGGGAGGAATCGGATTTTTCTAGTTTCACAATCCGTGTCCTTGATGAACTAAACTGCATACTATCACGAAAGTCCTTCACTTATGCCGAATGAGTTGCCAGGTGGCAAGCAGGTTACTAATTGATAGCGCTATTAGGTTTGACAAATCTCACACCGTGCTGGGAGCCGGGCGTGAACTACGATCTTAGAATTTATCATTGTTGATTGGCAATGATGGGAGGTAAAAACCAGCTCGCGAGGCGAGTGCATCGTTTAAATAGCAGTTCGGTGCTTTCATTGTTTAGTTATCATGAACGGGTTAGCTACCCTTGGCATACGCTGAACTAGTGGTTATTGATTACTGTTTTGGGTTTGGGAAACCTAACTGTTGTTCTTGGTTTGGGAAACCTACACTTTTACTTACCTTACTTTGTGAACTCACCAACTTTATGTTGACACACGATATACATGCTTTTGCAGGTAGTTAGCTTCAGGTGTCACGATTAGGAAGCACTACACGTTTCACTGCATTTGGGGTCTTGGGCATACACCTAAATTACATATCATGCTTTTACGTTGTCTTCCATATGGTTTTAATTTGGGCGCATTGTTTTGCTCATGGTTTAAAAATGTTTAAATTTGGTTTACGCTTCCGCAGCTTAACTAAACTTGATTTTTTAAAAACGAACTAAATCGTTTGGACATTTAGAGTTCGTTCATATGACTTATGGCTATGGGATCCTGGTATGTCATACGCCTCGCGATATAAACCCCGGAGTGGAAATTTGAGGGTGCGACATCTGCGTTCTTATGGTTACTAGAAGCAATAATGTACTGGCAAGAATCGGCTACTGACCAGATCCGTTTGTTAGAAATTTGCGGAGAAGTTGTCTGTCCTGGCAACGATCAGCGTATTGGTCGCCATTCAGGGGTCATAATTTGTATGTTGTTACAAAATTTGGTTCAAAACAGCCCAATGACATGGGAAGAAAGAAATGTTCATGATGCATGTATGAGATGTCGTCGTTTTATGGCAGATGAAACATATGCTGCCCGTTTCACACCATCAAATATTTCAACTTAGCGTAAAAAAGTATATGGTCCATAAACGTTAAAAACAAAGACGGTCGGCAATACGCAGATACACCGGCTCCTTAGCAATGAAACGATACAGCAGTGGAGACGATTCAGGCAAGTGGAAGGCTCAAAGTCGTCTCAGGAAGAGGGAAGAGGGAAGCGGCAAGGACAAGTGGAAGGTTCAAAGTTTTCTCGGGTAATGGGATGACTTTAAAGTCGTCTCACTGGCCGCGTCTTTAAAGTCGTCTCAAGTAAATAATGTTTAAAGTTTATGTAATTATAGTAATATTTTTATGTAGGTGCTCATTAAAATAAATAATGTTATGTTTATGTTTATTGTAGTATTATTATGTAGGTGGTCATTAAAGTAAATAAAAAAGAAGCCAAATAAACTAAAAACGTAATAATTATATAATAACAAAACAATAGTCATCATCCAAGTTAAATATCGAACACGTATTTTGAAGAACAAAATCTTCAAAGTCTTCTGGTTCGACGCAAGTAGGAGATGGTGTTTGACGAACAATTTTGTTCCTGTCTAAATCACGTCTTGAGGAGAATGGTGCTGCTGAACATCGGTCACGATGAAGGCCGTAAGTTTTACAACGACTACAGTACACTGGTGTGGGTTGCTCACCTTGAGATAAGGTTCGACTATTTTCACGAGGACGACCTGATTGTTGTTTTTGTAATATGTGGTGGTTGTAAATGTATTATTTCATCGGGTATCTCCCATTCAGACCTGTGAGGTAGTGGATAAATCGCTTCTTCATATGTTTTCTTGTATAGCTCATTGCTGTACCAATGAGAAGTATAATGACTACAATCATTTTCTTTTAAAAATCTTGATACCGCAATCATGTGCCCACATGGGAAAATAGATACTCGAGGCACCCGAAAACTGCATGTTTGATTCAATATATCAACAAAACCATTTTTCTTACCATCTTGAACAAAACCATTTTTCCAAATTGTAGCAATAAAGCGGGAGCTCAGCAAAAGAATCCTTGCTATTTCCTTGCAAAACTTCGAGTGCGTAACACTTCCCATGCCATGCTTAGCGGTAACTTATGTCCACGTGAAATCTTTGTCGAAAATCTTGGACTATTTCATTACCACGGTATACACGACCACTATCTCTCAATTGGTCTTTTAATATGTTACCAACAACTTCTGGGTTAGCTTGACGAAGATGAGGGTGATTTTGAGTCTTGGAACATATGTGATTATCATTAAAACATTTAATATAAAAAGTTTTAAATCCTGGGTAGGCACGTGCCCTAAAACGCCAAGCACAATCCTTAGCTACACATGATGATTCATAACGTGATTTAGATGATCTTTCTACTTTATAAGAGAAACATTCTGATAAACACAATTTCCCTAACTCCAGTTTCATTTCCTATTTGTCGCTAAATACACGACCTGGCGGAAAATGACATGACGAATTTTTTTTTGTTTTTCCTGGAGATAAATCTGTTGTTTCGTTTTCTAAAGGGACATTTAAATCAAGAAGAAAGTTTTGTTTTTCGTCAACTTTTTTGTACTTTGGATCATAACAATGAAAATTTTCAAAAAGCGCATTTAAATCAGGAATTTTATAATCATTTGAAGGAACATAATTAGATAAACCGACACCACACTCAGAAACAATATATAACTTAAATATTTCACCAGGATTTTGCTCAACAGTTTTAAAAAGAAACGGTACATCACGATCACTAAATATGTCGATTGTATCATCAAATAAAGACATTTTATATGATAAACGTGTAATTGGTGAAATCTGAAACATATCCAAGAGATAACCTAATAGACTAAGATAAGACATGTTTGATTCGATTTCCATACCACACCTTCAACTTTTTGAATCAACGACATATTCAAGCCTCCCATTTACAACATCCCACTTTCCATCAAGGTATACGACAAATCGAACCATTACCTTTATACTTGAAATTTATACAACAAACATAAAAGAAAAAAAAAACGAAAACAAACAAACAACTTGCTCCACTTAAAATACAAAATACGGATTGTACTGACAACACATGTATCGCCTGAGACGTTTCCGGTGGCACAGTCGTTTCCCGGCCGTCATTTTCGTACGGTACTGTACGGTGTGTTCAAGACGGTGACATCTAACAAAGTCCCAACCGGAATCGTCTTTGCCATGTATTAAGACGTCACGGAGACGGCTCGCTTTCAGCCGCCGGAAGAAAGGCAAACGGCTTGAGCCATGAGCCGAGAAGCCATGGTGCCGTCACGGAGCGGTCTTGACGGCGCACAGACGTGTCGGGAGTCGCCTCGCAGGTTGTCAGACACGTGGCGGGGTTTCATTGGTCCGTAGGAAGAGAGAATCAGAAGTCGGCTGCGAGGCTCGGGAATCGTGGCAGCGTCTTTCCGAAGACGTCTGAGGTGGCCATTTTCGTAAATGGGCTCGGTCAATGGCTATTTTCACCATTTTCCCAATTTAATATAATTACTTTTAAAAAATATTGGGATTTTTTCAATGACAACGATGCATTCCGAAAGAAAAAAAAAAAGAAGCATTGACGTGAGATACAGAGAAATTTGGTTTCCTTGTAGCTTCTATGCATATCCTCCACATGACCCGGTCTATCATATATTATTACGTAACAACTTAACTATTCTACATCTCCTCTCTCTCGGCAATCATTGAACGTATTTGAAACAATGTTCATCCTAGCAGGAAAATTGTTCGTCTGGTTGTTATGTTTTATTTTCATACACTCAAATCATAATACCACCACCTTAGCTCAACCCGATTTTATTTACTACTTGTGCGAAAACAAGGCTAACTACACAATAAACAGTCGGTACCAAAGTAATCTCAACACCGCCCTCCCTACCACCAACAGGGGGCTTGGTTTCTACAAGCTCACCCTCGGAAAAGGCAATGATACAGTGAACTCAGTCGCCCTTTGCCGAGGCGACGTTAACTCAGATTTGTGTGACAAGTGTGTTAATGACTCCATTGTTAAATTGCCACAGCTATGCCCACACCAAAAGGTAGCAACAGGATATTACGACTACTGTTTCTTGTCATACTCCAACGAGATTATATCCAACAACCCACGAGTAAATTATGTCTATGTGTATATGGGCAACGTCCAAAATGCAACGGATATTGATCGGTTCAATAGTGCTTTGAGGCCACTATTGACGGAGCTGAGAGGTTATGCCGCCGCAGGCGGTTCCCTTGGGAAGTTTGCCACTGGGAACACGAGTGGTCCAGATTTTTCGACGATCTATGGGCTTATGCAGTGTATTCCTGACCTATCGGAGCAACAGTGCAGTGATTGCTTGGAGGATATAATCAATAGAATTGCACTATATTTTAATGGTAGAATTGGAGGAAGAGTTCTTCTACCTATGTGCAATTTTAGATATGAGACATATCGGTTTTTTAACGTGAGTACTGCTCAGGTCACCTCACCATCATCACCACCACCACCACCAATTTTACAGCCGTCTCCGTCAATCCCAAAACCAATAACACCCGCACCAGGTATGTATCATATTTTCTTTATCTGTAATATCCTAAAACGTAAGTTTAGTTTGACTTCTACGTCTTTGTTTTTGGCAATTACCCAGTTATGTCTTAATCTAACATTAATTATTATTGAATCTAAACACTAAAACACCAAGTCAAATATGTGTTTCGGGTAGGACCTACCCATCTTCTAGTTGCAACCATGTTCACCACTTTCATTAAATATAGTAAAACCTCATTAAAAAGGTATTATTTATTTGAATAAAAATAAATATAACAAATCGGGTGTGCGATTTTATTTTGAAAATCTGTAATTAATATGGTAAATGTGTTTTTTAGTTAATTTATAAGGATTTGGATATTAACTCGAATGTGAAAGCTCAAAGATTTGAACTTGGCAACAAACTGATAAAAAAATGTTATGTGTTTGTTCACGGTTAGAGCTGCAAACGAACTGAACTTTCAGCGAACACTTCAAAAACCGTTCGGTAGGAAGTTCGTTTGTGTTCGTTCGTTTAATAAATGAACATGAACAAAATTTCTTGTTCGTTTAGTTAAACGAACGAACATGAACAGAGGCCACGTTCGTTCGTTTATGTTCGTGAACGTTCGGTAACGTGTTCTTTTATGTTCGTTTGTGTTCGATAGTTTAATAGAGTATTTAGTTTTTATAATCTTTTATTATTATGTGAGATAAATATATAACTATATGAGATCAATAAACCTACTTTTAGTATATAAGCATATTATATGTTTCCACCTTCCACCTTTGACACCCTCCGCCACGACGCCCTCGTCCATTTACCTCCGATGCGAACTTAGTTTTTTGAGACACCACTTTATTATGTTTTACTATATTATGTTAAGTACTATATGTATGTTTCAATAAGTAATATTTTGGGTGGACCTAACTAATGTCTTAATGCATGTGAATTCGATTTTATTCGAAAGTTAATACATGTTCGTTTGTGTTTATTTCCATTCATGAACACTTCTTTGTGTTCGTTTTTGTTCATTAATGTTCGTTTGTGTTCGTGTTTGTTCATGAACAAAACTAACAAACGAACACGAACGCAAATGTTTTCTTAACGAACGCATCTTGTTCGTATTCGTTCGGTTTGTTTGCAGCCCTATTCATGATAGCTAAATTAAGAACTTTTTTTTATCTTAAGGATCTCCTTATTATTATTCTTTTAGTAATATATAAAGAGTGGAGGTTTCAAATAATAGAAAATGTCTTGTAAGAAGAGAAGAAAGAAGTTTAAACCAATAGGAATGCTACATTTGATATTTGCATTTAATATTATTCGGTGACGGAGCTTGAAAAAAAAATTAGGGTGGCCGATAGTCATGAGACCTTGTTAGGACAAAGAGGATTGGTGAAACCACTTTTGTAAACCTTAGTCTAATTCACTTCTGTCATTTTTGGCTAAGTATAGAAGTACTGAAGAGAAGACAAGAAACTGCTGATTAGAAGATATGAGAAGTGCTGAAGTTGCAGAAGTTCTGAAGTCCAAACCAGACAAGTTCACTTCAGAAGTACTGAAGACAAAACTACTCTTCAGTAGTTGTCCTTCATCAGCACTTAGCAATAGATATTTCCCACCGCCTTTTTGCATCAGTAGTTTGTTGTTTAATATTACTTTTAGCTGTATTTGTTTGTTTCAATGTTGCAACTTGTGCAACTTGTCACTGTAGTTTCTGTGCTTGCTTTTTAGGCAAGATACATGCATGTAATCGTCTATAAATAGGAGGCTTCAACCTTCTATTTTAGACATTGATTTTCAACAGAAAAATCCTTCAAACACTCTCATTGTTATATTCCATTTCTGTATTTATTGTGAATCTCTCTAAGTATCTAATTCTCATTTACAACTTAGATTCATAATAAATACTTTGTCATTTATTAGTTTCAAACATAAAGGGGGAGTTATAACTCTGCCTTAGTGTAAAAAGTGTTGCTTTAACTTATAACATTCCGCTGTGCTTATAATCTGATTTACAAGGACTTGCTAAACACTTAAGTGTCAAGATAGCAAGTTCTTACCTAGCAAAAAGAGCAAACTGATCCAACAATTGGTATCAGAGCATTGGTTTATCTGATCACATATCAATCTAACAAATTGAGAATCAGACACAAAGCTCTTATTGATATTCAATAAAAAGATCAAAAGTTCACTTTTTATCAATATCCATCACTTAAAAGAGTCATCTGACAAATCTATACTCTTTAAAAATGGATCCACATAATACTGGTTCTGCCACCAAACCTGCCATGCTTGTGAGAAATGAGTACAATATATGGCAAAAGAGAATGGCACATACCTTGTCACAAACCAACACAGGTTGTTGGAGATCTGTGATATATGGTCCTCACAAACCAGTAAACATAAATCTTGAAACTAAAGAAGGGATTCCAAAGGATCCCAAAGACTATACAGATGAGGATTTCCTAAAACTTGAGCTAGATGCTAAGGCATTCTCTATGTTGGCAATGGCTCTCCCAAATGAAATATACTCTGGCCTTTTACATTGTGAAAGTGCCAAAGAACTTTGGGACTGTCTTAAAGAACCGTTTGGAGGAACTGAAGAGGTGATTGCCAACACCAGAGAAATTTTGGCTCAACAATATGAAACATTTGCTTATATTAATGGGGAAACTTTGACACAACAATTTGAAAGATTCTCCTCATTAATCTCTGAGCTAAAGTTAAATGGTCAGACCTATACAACAGTATCTATGTTACATAGATTTTTAAGGTCTCTACCTGACAAATGGGAAACTTACTCCATTGTCTTAAGATCCTCACCAGATTTTAGCTCCCTCACTCTTACAAAACTCCATGGGAGATTACTTACTTTTGAGAGAGAAATCGATCAAAAGAAGAAATTACAAACTTCTGGTAAAACTGCTGATGACTACCTACCAGGTAGTACAACACTTTTAGGACAAGATTCACCAACTTGTTCCTATGGATCTTATGACAATATTGACATAACCACTGGGATCTCATCAGAAAGATCTTTCCCAGGTTATGACAATGATGACCAAAGTCAAACTGCTGATAATCTATGTTTTATCATGGATGATTTGAAAAATTTTAGCAGTGATGACTTAGAAGAAATGGACATATTACACCAACTGGCCATGCTAAGCATTAAAACTAACAAGTTTTATAAAAGGTCAGGAAGGAAATTTCCAGGATTGACCAGTAATACAAAAATTGGTTTTGACAAATCTAAACTGAGATGTCACAAGTGTCAGAAGTTGGGACACTTTGCTAGAGAGTGTAGAAGCTCTAGCTTTAACCAATCACAATCTGGAAATAACTATAACCCCAATTATAATAGGAACAATGGAACTCAAGGGAGTGCTCATTTTGTACATGCACAAGCTCCTCAACAGCAATATATGCCTCAAGTACAATATGTTCAAGTGCCTGCTCAACAGATGCAGAGCCAACAATCAATCCCTCCCTTTCCAGCTGCTCAACTTCCTCCACAGCCTCAACAACCCCCTCAACAAAGTCTCTTTACCTCGGGGTATGTTGACTGGAGCAGTCTCCCTTATGACACCACAGAGTGCAATCCTGATGCAGACAACAAAGTGTTTGACATCAACTGGGGAGAACCAGACAATGGCAGAAAGAACTTTGCCTTAATGGCATTTGAAGGCTGTACCTCAAAATCTGCATTGTCTCAGGTATCAAAAGAATCTTTGACAAAACTTTGCTCAAACTCTTGCAAAGAAACTTTTGCTCTCATAAGAGAGACAAACGTGCACCTACAAGGCAAAGCCAATGATTTAGAAAGAAAATACACACAGATAAAATGTGATTTAGAAAGAAAACTGTGTGCTAAAACAAAAGAGGTTTCTAAATTAACTGACTCTGCTATTGAAACCCAAGCACAAATCAAAATGATGCTAAATGACCTGGGAGATGTCAGACAAGAGCTTGCTGACACCAGGATCACTTGTGAAAAATGGGTGGAATCTTGTAGGGGGTATCAACTATTGCTAAACAAACAAAGTGCTTCAAATGTTAAGTTTGGCATAGGATACCATCATGTTGAAACACCAACAGATTTTTCTCCCAAAACTACTGAAGATGGGAGAAGAATTGTTTCAAATGAAACTTCTGAAGGGAAAGAATGCACATCTTTCCATGAAAACTTTCTAAACAGAAATCCTGGCATTTTTAAAGAAAGTACTTCAGAAGTATTTACAAAAACTGACAACAAGCCATCAGTAGTTTCATCTACTTCAGGAGTTGAGACCCTGAAAACTACTGATGAGCAAAATCTTTTCACAACTGTCAGAAATTTGCCTTCAGATCAAAAACAAAAGGCAAAAGAATGTGAAATTTGTGGCCTGTTCAACCACAAAACTGAATTTTGTAGATACAGAATAGGAATTCAGTTCAATCAAAAATTTAAACAACAGGTTGTGGGAAATCAAATCAGAAATGATTATGAAAGAGTGTTTAAACCCAAGAAACAACAACCTGAAAACACCTTTTCTCAGAAAAAGATAAAATCTCAACCAAAATCTTTTTCTCAAAATTCCTTGTCAGTAGTTAGACCAGAATCTTCAGCAGTTTCACAAACTGCTGAGATTCAAAATCTAAAGAACATGGTAGAACTACTGATGACCAAGGTTGATGGTGGTCCTAAAAAGGATACCACCATGGTTCTTAATGAAAAATCCATTGCCAAAAAGACATGGATTTCTCAACCTGGTCAAGAACAAACTGTAACTGTTCTCAAGAGCAAACCCAAAGCCAAACAGGCTTGGGTTTCCAAATCTAACTAAATTGCTTTTATGTGCAGAGAGTTTCCAGGGGCTTAAACAGCATATGGTATGTTGATAGTGGAGGCTCTATGCACATGACTGGATGCAGATACCTGATAAACAATTTTATCAGCCAAAGAGAAGGATCTGTATCCTTTGGGAACAATGCTAAGGGATATGTGCTAGGACATGGCAATGTCTCCTCTGGCAAAATACAGTTTGACAAGGTCAATCTGGTGGAAAACCTTGAATACAACTTGCTGAGCGTGTCACAAATGTGTGATAAAGGATATTCTTCCTTTTTCACAAAGACAGCTTGCAAGATCATCTCACCAGAAGGCCAGAAGTTGATTGAGAAGATTATAGAAGATCATACTTTGCTGATTGCCAAAAGATGTGGCAATGTCTATGCAGTGGACATTGAGAAAGACAAAGTATTGAACAACACTGCCTGTTTCTTCTCAAGGGCATCAACTTCAGAAACAGATCTCTGGCACAGGAGACTTGGCCATGTGAACTTTAAAACCATAAATAAAGTCACAAAAATGGGCTTGGTCAGAGGTCTACCTTTGAAAGTATACCAGTGTCAAGAACACTGTGTATCCTGTTTAAAGGGAAAACAGCATAAGTCCTCCTATAAGTCTATTGAAGAATCAAAAACAACTGCATGTCTTCAACTACTCCATATGGACTTATTTGGACCTGTCAAGATTATGAGCCTTGGTAAAAAGAAGTACTGCTTAGTCATCATTGATGACTACTCAAGATTCACATGGGTATTCTTCTTATTTTCCAAGGATGAGGCTGCTGAAATCATCAAGTTCTTCATTCTACAAGTAGAGAAACAATATTCTCTATCTGTCAAAACCATTAGAAGTGACAATGGGACAGAGTTCAGGAACAATACTCTGGATGAATTCTGTTTGTCTAAAGGGATTATTAGACAATACAGTGTTCCCAGAACTCCTGAACAAAATGGTGTAGTAGAAAGGAAGAACAGAACATTGATAGAAGGAGCAAGAACAATGTTAGCTGATTCTGGACTGCCATTGTACTTTTGGGCAGAAGCAGTTAACACAGCATGTTATGTTCAGAATAGAGTTCTTGTGGTCAAGAGACATTCCAAGACTGCCTATGAAGTTCTTCATGGCATGAAGCCCCTTATCTCCTTTTTCAGGGCTTTTGGGTGTCAATGTTTCATCTTGAACATCAAGGAATCTATTTCAAAGTTTGCTGCCAAAGTTGACTCAGGTTACTTTCTTGGTTACTCTTCAACTAGAAAAGCCTACAAGGTTTTTAATTCTCACACCAGGATAGTAGAAGAAACATTGAATGTCAAGTTCAATGAGTCAAAACACACTCTTATTCCAGCACATCCTGCTGAACTCTTTGACCTTGACAACTTTCACTTTGGACCTGAAAAGGCTGTTACTTCTTCCAAACCTACTTATTATGGTGATCAAAGGTTTGAAGATGAGGATCCTACACCATGGACTCCTCAAACAGTCATTAAGTCAACTACAACACCATCAGAAGTTTTTCAAACTTCTGATCAAACAAATACTGAAGGCCAAACTCAAACATCTGCTTCAGCACCTGCAACTACTGAAGAAGCTGAAACTGCTGAACCAGATATTATAGACCTCAGTAGTTTGTTTGAAGAACAAGAGCCACCTACACCTGTCAGTGGTTTACAACAACTGATTGAACACAGAGATCATCCACTTGATCAAATCATGGGTGATATAGCTACAGGTGTTCTGACCAGAAACCAGCTCTCCAACTTTTGCCTATTCTCAGCCTTTATTTCACAGTTGGAACCAAAGAAGTACCAGGAAGCCCTCAAAGACAATAATTGGGTGCAAGCTATGCAAGATGAACTACTTCAGTTCAACAAGCAACAGGTCTGGGAAATCTGTCTCTTACCTCAAAACAAGCAACCAATTGGTACAAGATGGGTTTTCAGGAACAAACAAGATGAAGCTGGTATGATAATCAAGAACAAGGCAAGACTGGTAGTTCAAGGGTACTCTCAAGAAGAGGGAATTGACTATGATGAAACCTTTGCTCCAGTTGCAAGGCTTGAGGCCATCAGGTTATTTCTGGCCTATGCCATTTCCAACAAAATTAAAGTTTATCAAATGGATGTGAAAAGTGCATTTTTGTATGGAAAAATCAAAGAGGAGGTGTATGTCTGTCAGCCACCTGGGTTTGAGGATCCTTCTCATCCTGAGTGGGTGTACAGACTGGACAAAGCTCTTTATGGGCTCAAACAGGCTCCAAGAGCCTGGTATGATACACTCTCCACCTTTTTACTCAAAAATAACTTCACAAGAGGTGCCATTGATAAAACACTTTTCATTAAACATGTTGGAAATCATGTCTTACTTGTTCAAATTTATGTTGATGATATCATTTTTGGTTCAACAAACACAAAATTGTGTGATGATTTTAAGAAACTCATGCAATCAAAATTTGAGATGAGTACCATGGGAGAACTGCAGTACTTTCTAGGACTGCAGATCAAACAACAAACAAATGGAACTTTTATACATCAATCAAAATATGTTAAAGAATTATTGAACAAATTTTCTTTAAATGACTGTAAATCATGTTCCACTCCCATGACACCAATCACACAAGTTGAACCTGATGATCAAGGAAAACAGGTTGATCAAACCATGTACAGATGCATGATAGGTTCCCTTTTATACTTAACTGCTTCTAGACCAGATATTATGTTCTCAACATGTGTCTGCGCTAGATATCAATCAGCACCAAGGGAATCACACCTTATAGCAGTCAAAAGAATTTTTAGATATCTGAAAGGAACTCCAACACTGGGAATTTGGTATCCTGCTTCAAGCAATACCAAGTTATCAGCTTTTTCAGATAGTGACTATGCAGGGTGTAAGATGACAAGAAAGTCAACATCTGGTGGTTGTCAATTCCTGGGGAACTGTCTAGTGTCATGGCAATCAAAGAAGCAAACATCTGTTGCAACTTCAACTGCTGAAGCTGAATACATTGCAGCTGCAAGTTGTACATCACAGATACAATGGCTCCAATATCAACTTCTTGATTATGGAATCAAAGAGACCAAGACACCTTTGTTTGTAGACAGCAAATCTGCCATTAGCATCATTCAAAATCCGGTGCAGTTCTCAAAAACCAAACATATTGAGATCAGGTACCATTTCATAAGAGATTGCTATGAAAAAGGCAAGATTGAGGTGAAGCATGTAGCAACAGCTAATCAGATAGCTGACATCTTCACTAAGCCCCTTGACACATCAACATTTCAGAAGTTAGTATCCATGCTTGGAATGCTAAATTTGTAAGTGTTTACTTTATTTTTATTTTTTTTTCTGCATATCAGTTAGAATCCAAGTTAACACTTGATTCTACCCAACTCTACATCAAACTTCTACATCAATCACTACTGTTATGCATCAAAATTTTCTTTTTCCTTTTTCCATCCTTGATTCCATCCTGTTTACCTTGGTGGAATACAAGTAAACCTTTTCCATTTTTTTTTTCTGGTTTTCACTTACAAAAGACAAAAGTCTGAAACAAAACTTCTGAAAAACAAAATCAGTTTGAGAGAAACTACTGATGAACAAAAATCATCAGTATAGGGATAATTTTCTGAAAAAGTGTGTAACTTCTGATAAAATAAACTTCAGAAGTTATGAATAAAGTATTTATAAAAACATTTCTCATCAGATGTTAAAACTGCTGAAGAGAAAATGGGAACTACTGATGAAGTAATCCTTCATCAGCAGTTTAAGTCAAAAGGGCAAATCTGACTTTTCCCATCATCAGAGGTTTGACCTAATCAGTTTAAAACCTCTGATAAAGAGATTTTTAACCAAAGGCGGTTTTAAAACTTCTAATAAAGAAGATTCAAGCGGTTAAAACTTCTAATAAATACCTTTTCTACACACTTATCCTTTCAAACTCAAAAATATCCCTCCTTCTCTCTCAAAACTCTCTCAACCTATACCTGCAAAATCCACTGTTCGATCAAAAACCCAAACCACATGGCTCTAGTTCTAAAACAGGGACACAATCAAAGAGCCTTTCTTGAAAAACAAGAAGGCTGGTCCCAATACGATGAGATCATTGATCTTGTCGTCAAATCCCAATACTTTACTGCTCTCACAATAAACCCACCAATTCACACTGAAACTCTGAATGAGTTCTGGGCAAATGCTGAGACGGTTACAATGGGTGATGAGGTCATTTCCCTCAACTCAAAGATAAAAGGGAAACAACTGACCATCACACCGGCCACACTAGCAACAAGACTGGGTCTGGATGATGTAACTGCCCCTGACCATGTTGCTAACACTGATATTCATCTAACCATGACTGAGTGTGGTTATCAAGGTACTCTCTCCCATGCTACAATATTCAAAAAATATTTTGAACCAAAATACAAACTTTTGTTTCATTATATTATTATGTGTTTGAGTCCAAAAACAGGGTCCTATGACCAGATGCCCTCCACTTTTCAACCAATATTTCATTCCATTGTGAATGAAACTAAATTCAGGGCATCAAAACTATTTTTCAATGAGTTGGTGTTACATCACAATAATACCAAGAAAAAGTTTTTGTTGTACCCAAGGTTCATTATGCAATGCATAATAGGGGAACTGGGTAATGAGGTGCTTGTGGGAAAAATTTCAACTTTAAACCCTTTAACATCACAAGCATACTCAAGGCTTAACAAACCGGCTGCCTGGCCAGAAGATGATCAGGGAGAACAACAACAAGTCCCCCTGAAGCCCACATCTTCCAAACTCACACCACCAAAAGCCAAAAAGCCCAAGCCAACAAAAACTGCACCCCACCAACCCAAAAGAAAAGCTGTTCAGGAGGTTGAGATGCCTGAACATGCTCATGAGCATTCTGCTCTTCAAATAGATGAGACTGAAACACCCTCTCAGTCTCATCCATCTCAAACCCCACCAAGAGCACCCATATCTGTTCAATTCAAAAGAAAAAGACTTAGAAAAACATATCAAACACACTCTTCTTTTGAAACTGCTGAACAACAACCTATTGCCCAAACTACTGAACCAACCCCACAAATTTCTGAACAAGAGGCAATAGAAATTGCCAAACTTCTCTCTGGGCTAAAAGAGAATGTCCCATCTGATCATGTCAGTCCCCATCAACCACAACAAACAGGGGACATAACTACTACATCAGACATGGATGTGGACATCACTAGCCCTATCCCAAGAGATGAGGGTGGACCAGAGTCTTTAAGCCCAATTTTAGAGACTCTTGGGGCATCTGAGGCTGCTACTACTCAGTTACCACCCAGTGGTGGATCTGAGGACAGAAGTAACATAGCTAAGACCTCAGATGTGGCAACTACTGATGAAGGCTTAATGCCTGAAGTAGGAAATCCTCAGTACCAAGAAAAAGAGGTTCATGAGAGAACTGAGTTGGGCTCAGCTCATGATTTAACTGAGACAGTCCTCATTGAGGGCAACATCAGGGATTCAGATGATTCCATTAGTTTGGATGATGTTTCACACACTCAAACTACTGAATTGACGGCACTTTCTGAAGGTCCTGTTGCAAAGGTATCCAGGCTCAAGAAGCCAGTCACCTCTGCACAGGTTAAAGCCCACTCAATCCCTAAAACCCCTAGAGTGGCATCCTCTGTACAACATGAGGATCTCCCAAAAACACCCCCTTCACAGCAAATGCCTACCCAATTCCCTGGGCAAACAAGCATAGACCTGAACCAGCTATGCAGCCCAGAGGGTCCCCTGTACCACATGATGAATACACTCATCAGAAATCACTTCCAAACATATACAGCTGACTTGGAGCTGTCCATCAAGAACCAATTTGGAGTGATCAAAACCAAGATGAACGATCTGTCCAACAAAATAGACTTCAACAGCCAGCAGATTGCTCATCTTCAAGGACAATTCTCCCAACCCTCTGCTTCAAGGGTTAAAATTGATGAATCCAAAAAGGGGGAGAAGATCAGGGAACCTAAGGAGTCATTCCAAGCCAGGATAAAGGCAAGAGTGGCACTCCTTGAAAGAGATCAGAAAGATCAGGCCAGGAAAGAAAAATTGGCCAAACAGTTTGGTGTCTCAATTGAAGAAATTGAAGCTGCAGAGAAAGAAGATGAGACCCAAACATCTGAAGATTCCCTAAGGCATAATGAAGAAACTTCTGATGACAAAACTTCTGATGAAGAATCAGAAAGTACTGAAGACAATCCTTCAGTAGCTGACAAACCATCAGCAGTTGTCAGCACATCAGAAGTTAACACTTCCCAACCTCAAACAACTGAACCTTCCAGAACCACTGCTCCCATTCAACCAACATCTGATCCCATCAGGCCTACATCTGTTACAACAATGACTGTATTAAACCCTTCTCCTATCTATCAATCAGCTGAACTATTAGAGAAGAGCTTAATTGCAGCCAACAAAAAGGCCAGAGAAGATCAGATTTGGAAATCTCTGGAAGAAAGGGATGATTTGGATTTAAGCCATGAAGAAAAACTTCAGGCTTATGCAGCTGAACTACAAAGGCAGGCTAACCTTGATGAGATTGCTGAACAGGATAAAAGACAACAACTGGTGTCTTATATTACCAAGAACAGCAAGACTAAAGCCTTTACACTCAAATGACTCTCTATGCAAGAGCTGACAAGAAGAGCACAACTGCTTGCAGACAAAGTGGCCACAAGCAAAGATGGAAAGGCCAAGAGAGCCCAGATAATAGAAGAGCTAGTAGCAGAAGGATATGGTTCAAAAGCCTCAGTATCCAGATGGAAAGAAGAAAGACTGATGGATACTTATAGAAAATACTTGGCTGCCAAGGCTGCAAATCCTGAGAAGTTTCAAACTGCTGATCCTTCAAGATCAGTAGTTAGAACTTCTGGTGCATCTAAAAGATCTGCTACTCAGAAGAAGAAGGCAGAGGACAATGTCAAAACTGATTTCAAAATGGTACTACTTGAAGGAAGTTCAATAGTCCATTCAGATTTTGACATTGAGGAGAAACCTCTGTTAACACAATTCAGGGATCCTTCCACTTTTGCTTATCAAATACAAAAGACCATCAAAGAAAAGATGCATACCAGAGTAGTGACTGAACACCATCTCCCAACTGTTCAGATGCCTGATATGCAACAACAACAAGGAAGAGAATCCCACCTGAGGCTATCTGAAACTGAAGACATCCAGCACTCAGGACCATCAACCCAAGGGACAAGTCTGGTTCCCTATTCTTCTGACTTTAACAAGTCAAAGATCCCTATCATCAGATGGTCACTTACTGATAACAACTCAGTACTGTTGACAAGAAGAGACCTCTCAAGCAGGGCTTACAAGAAGATCAGTGATCTGAAGAAACTGTCAACACAAGACCTGCTCACAATTCAACATCTAGAACCACAGAGAGGATCTCTATCTGATGGTCAGTTAAACCAGCTCAAGAACACCATGTACAAAGAGATATGGAAGATTGTTCAAGACAGAAGAAACACATAAGGAATTAGTAAGGTTTTGGCTTCATCAATCCAGGGGGAGATTGTTAGGACAAAGAGGATTGGTGAAACCACTTTTGTAAACCTTAGTCTAATTCACTTCTGTCATTTTTGGCTAAGTATAGAAGTACTGAAGAGAAGACAAGAAACTGCTGATTAGAAGATATGAGAAGTGCTGAAGTTGCAGAAGTTCTGAAGTCCAAACCAGACAAGTTCACTTCAGAAGTACTGAAGACAAAACTACTCTTCAGTAGTTGTCCTTCATCAGCACTTAGCAATAGATATTTCCCACCGCCTTTTTGCATCAGTAGTTTGTTGTTTAATATTACTTTTAGCTGTATTTGTTTGTTTCAATGTTGCAACTTGTGCAACTTGTCACTGTAGTTTCTGTGCTTGCTTTTTAGGCAAGATACATGCATGTAATCGTCTATAAATAGGAGGCTTCAACCTTCTATTTTAGACATTGATTTTCAACAGAAAAATCTTTCAAACACTCTCATTGTTATATTCCATTTCTGTATTTATTGTGAATCTCTCTAAGTATCTAATTCTCATTTACAACTTAGATTCATAATAAATACTTTGTCATTTATTAGTTTCAAACATAAAGGGGGAGTTATAACTCTGCCTTAGTGTAAAAAGTGTTGCTTTAACTTATAACATTCCGCTGTGCTTATAATCTGATTTACAAGGACTTGCTAAACACTTAAGTGTCAAGATAGCAAGTTCTTACCTAGCAAAAAGAGCAAACTGATCCAACAGACCTTTAAAACGGGAGGGGCAAGACTCAATAGGTATAAAATTTTCGAACGAAAACACGTAAATTTACACTTCCGGTCGAGCAAAAAACGATCGAGGTCGGGACACCCTCCGGCCCTTAATAAGCTCCGCCCATGATGTTATTGTAAGGGCATATATAGGGTAAATTTAAATCCTAATTAATTTATTCTAATCTAACCACCAAACTAGTTAAATAAATGAAACTTATAACTAAATTTCAAAATATAGCCTTTCAAAACAAATATAGGATGACTTTATGATGAATTTCAATATGTGAAATATGAATTTTGAGACGTGTAGGGTAAATCTAGGATGCATTTAAATATGTGTAGGGATATCTATATAAGTATATGTGTAGGATATATGTCAAATGAATTTTGATACATGTATAAGTGTATGATATTTTTATATGTGTAGGATAAAGTGTTTTTGATAATTAATTGGAGAGAATAATTAATATTATAAGGGATAAATTATTTAGTGTTTTATCATTATACTATTTGTTTTTTCCGTTCTGATATTAAAGTTTTTCTCAAATGGTTGTTTCTCTGTATAAATATATATTAAAGCTTAATTAAAAATATCATCCACTAGCTGATTACTCCGAGAAGGTCCCGGGGTTGAAAAATTTAATATGATTTAATAAAAAATGATAAAAGAAGAAAACTCAAATCACGAAAAGAGTAAATAACTTAAACATAATCAATCTTAATTAAAAAACATTTATTTAAAAAGTTAATAAAATAAAAAGCATAAACCATATTAAACATAATACAGTATTAAAAGGATAACATTCAACATATAATCATCTTCACGTAATTTAAAATATATTACAATTTGACTTTGACTTATATAGATGTAGAATTCATGATGGGGGTTAAAAATATAAATGTTCTAATAATACTAATACTAATAGTAATAATTATTACTCTTGTAATTAAATAAATAAAAAAATAACCTTGCTATAAGGTGACACCATGTGTTGCCGTGTTGCGCGATTCTTTCTCGAAGCTTCTCTTGATGAAGTATACCTATCCATCTTTAGAAAAGTAAAATTCCAATGATAGCATACCGATTGGGCTGAATTTCAACATCGTAGATAAGAACCTGGTTTAAAAGAAAAAACATGATTAATGAATAACCTGAACACTTTGTGTTTTTTTGTCTGTATGAACATAACCCCACAAAAAATAGTCGTTTTTTTCTCCGTTTTTTATATAGCACTATGGTACTTGTTGGAAAGATAATAAAACGCTCGTTAATTTGGTGTATTTTTTTTTATTTAAAAAATCTCGAATATAAAAGATATTAACGTTTAAAAATTATGGGAGAAACATAAGAGAGAAAAATTTAAATTTATTTTTAAATTCTTTTTTCCTAAAATAACTCAATTTAATTTTAGTAATTGAGAATTGAGAGATAGAGAGATAAATTTAGGGTTTTATGTTTATCTTTTTTTAATTAAAAAAGGAAATAATTCAAAAACACTAAAATCTTTCAATTATGATGCCACGTGGCAGTTTCATGGAGAGGTTGAAGGCACCATTACACGCCACGTCAGCAATGTTCAATTCTTTTATATATATTAATAGATTTTTAAGTCTCTAGTTCAATCATGTGTCGAATTAATTAAGACTATCCGGAGTGGTGGGGGAAAGAGTGGGATGAAGCGCCATGTGGCACTTGTGGGACCCTTGTGGGGTGGGGGGGGGGGAATAATTGTGGGGAGTGAAGGGGGGAAGTGACATGTGACATTTCTTTTTTTTTTTTTTTTAATTTTCTTTTTTAATAAATATAAAAACACAATTTTAAAAAAACCTAATATTAATTCATCTAATAAACTACAAAGTAAATAAAAAAAGACTAACAAACAAAAAATACATGAAATTTTAAAAACATAAAGGCACTTCAGTTATCGCTATCGTTATCATCAGATGGGTAATCTCTTGGTATACTCCAAATATGATAGATCAGATCCGCTCGAAGGTTGTGATGTGTTTGGCTATTCTTGATTTCAGAGTTGTTGACGTTTCTTTCTTCATCAGTAATGTTTCCTTGACTTTGTTGCGTTTCCTCACCAAAGTACTCGCATATTGCACGTCCTTCATCCTCCAAAATCATGTTATGTTAAATTATGCATGCGTACATCACATTTCGCATATGCGTTTTTTCCCACAGTCGGCAGGGTTGGGCCAAAATGCGCCATCTTTTTTTCAACACACCAAAAGCACGCTCAACATCTTTCCGTGCAGCTATTTGAGCTTTGTTAAACTTTTTTCTCTTAGGGTCTAACGTAGTCCTCCGTGTAAACGATTTTACGAACACGGCCCAATCAGGGTAAATTCCATCTGCTAGAAGATACCCGTACTTGTATTCTACCTCGTTTAAGAAAAAAGTTCCTTTTGGTGCAACATCGTTTATAAGATCGTTGAAGATTGGGGATTGATTAAGAACAGTCCTATCGTTCAACGAACCGGGCACACCAAAAAACGCATGCCAAATCCAAAGATCTTGTGACGCAACCGCTTCAAGCATCATACACGGCTTTTATGAAAACCGCTAGCGTGTTGGCCTTGCCACTCAGTTGGACAAACTTCCCACTCCCAATTCATACAATCTAAACTCCCGAGCATACCGGGAAAACCATGTTTTTCTTCGTGAAACTCTAAAAGTTGGTGGACGTCACTAAATGTTGGTTTTCTCAAATATCTTTTTAAATATAAATCAATGACGCCCGCACAAAAAAACTGAGTACTTTCTCTAGCCGTTCGCTTGGCCATCCTTAGATAGTCATCCATTATGTCGGAACTGGTTCCGTAAGCCAATGATCTAAGCGCGGCTGTGACCTTTTGCATCGCGGAAAATCCCAATTGACCACGTGCATCGAGCCTTTGTTTGAAATATTCATAATTATTTTCTAAATCATTTGTTATTCTTAAAAATAAATTACGACTCATACGAAAACGCCGCCTAAAACTTTTTTCATCGAATGTTGATTCGGGTGAGAAGTAATCACGTACCAATGACTCATTTGCGGTTTGTCGTTCACGAACTATATACTTTCTACGCTTGGGTGGTTCGGAGGTCCCTTCGTCGTCCGCTATAGCTTTAACGACTTTCTGAACGCTCGCCATTAACAACTCTGCGGCACCTTCGCCCAAGTCATCTAAAGCAAGTTGATCAAACATATCGTCTGAACTCGAAGAGTCACTCGACATCTTGCAATTTTTTTTTAAAAAAATATGATAGTTTGGAGAGGATTTTATGAAAAAAAGAGTGTGTGTTTGTGTAGAAGAGGGTATTGTTATATATATATATATATATATATATATATATATATATATATATATAGGGTAATTATAAAATGAAAACCACCCTCACTTGTGAAAACTTGAAAAACCCCATCTTGTGGCCATAATGCTTCCACGTTCACATTCTTGTATTTGTGCATAAGGATATTATAGTAATTGTCTCCCTTACACATTCTTCCATATCTATGACATTTTTTTTTCTAATCCTCTTCCATTCATGCCAGACATGTACCTTGATGTTGACCCATCCTTCTCTCTTCCTCTTTTTTATTTTTCCCTCCACCCAACATATATACCAATCACAAGACCATTCACTATCTTTAAGATCTACTACCCATTCTCTCTTTCTCATTTCAAAACACACTAGCTCACACAATCAAAAGACACTCCCTCTATCTCTCTACCTCGTACACACTTCTCTCTCTAAAACACTGAACCTTTAAGTTGGTGAAGGATGATTCAGATGTATGTTCGAAATGGTCAGTAAATCTTGAAGGTCGTGAATGATAATTTTTGGTGATGTTTGCTGATGGGGTTTCGTGCACGACGACAAAGATAGGGTTTTCATGAATGACAACCGTTTATAGCCTCTTGATCCATTCTTCCAGATCTATAAAGGTGGAATAGAACGGTACTTCTAGATCTGAAAGTTTTTTGTTGTTTTATCATATGGTGTGTGGATTGTGATGATGACAGTCGTGTTTCTGATGGCGATGGTGGTGTTTTGTAAGATTTTGAATATGTTTTTTTTCGTTTTTTTTGTAATTAAAAAAGTGGCATTGGATTGTAAGATTTTTTGTGTTTAAAAGTTTTAGCTGGATGTTGTGTACAGAATCATGTTTTTTTTTTTGTTAATTTTTTTTGTTTGGTAAAAGTTTTTTTTGTTTGATTATGTTTTTTTTGTTTGATGTTAGTGGACTTCCTTCGATTTGTATACATTTGATCCATTGATGAATTTCGAAGTTTGTTTGTTTCATTATTTTTTTTGTGTCTATTAAAGTTTGTTTCATCTAAAAACATATGTTTTTGTTGTTGGGTCATAATTTATTATATGTTTTTTATGAGATAAGTCAATGAAAACATCTGTTTTTGGTGCTGGGTTATAATTTTATTATATGTTTTGGTTAGATAATTAGTGAAAATATCTGTTTTTGTTGTTGAGTTATAATTTATTTCATGTTTTTTGTGAGATAAGTGGTGAAAACATATGTTTTTATTGTTTGGTTGTAATTTATTTATATGTTTTGGTCAGGTAAGTTTGTCAAAACATATGTTTTTGTTGTTGAGGTATAGCTTTTTTATATATTTTTGGTGATATAAGGCTTGAAACATGTGTTACTCGAACATTTTTTATTAAAAAAACATCTGCTATCTAAGGCTTGAAACTTAATGGTAGTTTGTTATGTTTGTTTGAATTTTATTTTTTTTTTATAGAAAAACATGAATTTATATTAATAGGAGAGAGGAGAGAGGAAAGAGGAAAGATAAGAGAAGAGAGAGGAAAGATGAGAGATGAGAGAGGAAAGAGAACACTTCAAAAGTTTTGGACCATATTACCCTTTTTTACTAAATATGGAACTTACCTTTTGATAAAAAGCAAGAAACAATCACCACCATTGATCACTTAAGATGGATGGTCAAGATTTGGGTTTTCAAGGTTTTCTTAACTGGAAGGGGTTTCCAAAATATCCTTCCCTTATATATATATATATATATAATAAATTTTTTTTATAGCCGTTATCAACGGTCGAATTTTAATTTTTTTTTCAATATAGCCGTTAAAAACAAAGCCCAACCAATCCACAAGTGCCACGTGTCTCATAACCTTGCCCCACGCCAGTGACCTCCCCCCACTCCCGCCCTCCTCCACGCCGGTATGGCGGCGGTGTTCCCCCCCGCCCCCCCTTCCCGCCCCCACTCCGGACAGCCTAAAAATCACCCATTTTCAAGCTTCTGGTTCAGTTACTTGTCGATTATTAGAACATTGATGTCAAAGGTAGCAACTATGATAATAGGAGAAGTCAATAAAAGATTGAGAAAGCTAATATTCATTATTTTAATAAATGAAAAAAAATGAATATATACTATCCTACAAATTAGGAAAGATCTTAAATTATTATTATTATTATACGTATGAGGATGAGTTATTTAAAAAAAAAACAAAACTATGAATAATAAGAAGAGTGAGAAACTAATAAAAAATGACATGTGTCTAAAGTATTAAACAAGTGTAAAGTGTAATTTTATCAAAAGAATATACACATGCAAATCACATATCATTTTCTTCTTCATTTTTAAACGTCCGTAACTTTTTTATACGTCATTTAAAAAAAATATATACCATAAAATTGAACGTTTTTTTTATCTTGAGTTAATTACCAAAACTGTCCATGTGGTTTGGGCCAATATTCTAGTCCAGCCCAAAACTTTAAATTTTGCTTGAAGAGTCCCTGACTTTTGACGAAATAGGCCAAAACAGTCCATTTCGTTAACTTTGTTAAGTCAGTGTCGTTAAGTCAGGGGTATAATCATCAACTCACTTATAAAATTGTCTTCTTCCCCATTGTTTTCTTCCCCAGGTCCATTTGTAATATCTGATCCATGGTGGCACCACCGCCTTTCCAATCCTACAAATCAACCAGTTCCCACTGTTCACCACTGTCACCACCATTGTTCACCACTATCCTCAACCACTACTGTTCACCACCGTCATAAATCAGAGAAAACCTCTCCTTCGTCAGAGATCACCACCAGAGATCACCACCACTGTTCACCACCATCCTCAACCACCATAACACCATTGTCCGCATCGTCACAGAAGCCATCATTCTACCACGTCAAAATCAACCTGTTCCCAATTTAAACAAAGTATGAACCCTAATTTCTATTATCGATTAATTGACCCATACATCCAACCCGACTATGAAATTAATCATAGGGCTTTTATTATGCACTTAATTCCGATCCTAACCATATAACATAATTATACTAACCTGATCGTTTCGACGATAAATTGGATGATATACGACTCGCGACACCCCGATACTTTAACCGACTAACTAGAGCTTCATTTGAACGTTTTTATGAGATGTTTTATCACCTGTTGATCCGTTTAAAGCTAGCGGCAGGAACTGGATCATGATTTAGGTTGGGGTAGGTGTTTGGCAGGTTGGCTTGACCAACTAAGATTTATGTCATTTGTTTGAAATTTGTAAGTATGATAATTGAGTTGTTGACAAGCTCTCAAGTGATGACTAGCGTTGGACCTACTTAGCTAATATGGGCTTGGGGCCAACTAGGTAAAAGTTAAATCTTTGACTGACTCAGACAATCGACAGGTGGGTTCGTTTAAGAAGACAAATGGACCTGGGGAATAAGACAATTTTATAGGTGAGTTGACGATTATACCCCTGACTTAACGACACTGTCTTAACCCAGTTAACGAAATAGACTGTTTTGGCCTATTTCGTCAAACGTTAGGGACGATTCAAGCAATTTTTAAAGTTTTGGGCTGGACTGGCATTTGGCCCAAACCACAGGGACAGTTTTGGTAATTAACTCTTTTATGTTTAATATGAATACCACATTGATATACATTTGAAAAAAACAAGTCGAAAACCTAGTTGTGTAAGACACAATGGAGATAACGTAAAACACAATGAGTATCAATTAAATATGAAATGAACAATAGGGTATAAAACACATTGAACAGTCTAATAAAACACAATGAACAGAATATTAAAACACAGTGAATAGTAAACTTAAACACAATAAAAAACATAATAAAACACAATGTACACCATAAATAGAAAACTCATTTGCGTAAAACACAATGGAATGCATACGAAAAACACAATGGACAAAGTTAAATCATGTGTAGACTAAAAAAACATAAATAACATATTTATAAAGCACACATGCATACTATAACACAGTGAACGAGCACAAGACACAATGAAGAAGAAAACCCATTTAACACGGATGTTTTTTGAATTTTAATGTAGCAATGTAGTACTCATATTAAAGATTAAAAAACGCTCGCTAATATGGTGAAATTAAAAAAAACAAAGAATATCACATGAACCAATTATAGACGTTTTAAAATGATGGGGGAATTGACATGTACATTACACGTGGAGAGAGAATGTCAACAAATGTGGTTTTCCTTTTATGTCATTCCTCTAATTTATTATTTATTTTTTCTCTAACAAACTAATATCAACCATTCAACTATAAGATCAATAGACCACAATCCTTCTCACACTTCCTAAAAAAAGTGTCTTGTGTATTTGATCCTAACCCCATATGTATGTTAATATTGATTATTTTTAATGGGGGAGCTTTAAAAAAAATTGTCTTGAACCAAGTAAGCATGCACATTCCAGAAGGGTGAAATTGGCTAACATGCAGTTTGTAATGCTCCAACGCAGAGCAAATAAATTGGGAACGGGCAACCTAAAATTGCACTGCACGAAGTAGGCTTCGTATAATCCGACCTTCCCCTTCGGTGGTTTGGTTATAACCTCACCACGAGCAGGAGTGGTTACCTCAAACGCAGAAGAAATCCCAAAGGATTTGCAGAAATGCGCACATTCCCCGGGACCCCACTGTTTTGAAATCTCATCAGCAACGGTGTGTCTAATTTCCTTCTTCTTCTTCTTCTTCTTCTTCTTCTTGTTATGATGATCAGATGACGAAGCCATCGCGTGCATGATAAAGAAGTATTCAAAGATTTTCTGGAAGATGAAACACAAGAGAAGTTTGAAGAGAAGAAAACGGAGTGTAAGTTTGTAGACGGAGCCTCTTCAATGTTTTACAGGTTGAGCAATTAATGCTCCTTGAAACCCGGACACGTTGGCTGCACGATAGCCGTATCAGACGTCGACACCTGGAGGAAAGACGAGAACTACGGCTGAACTCTGAAAAAGCAATTGACACAAAACCTCTATGTGCCCCAAAACGTCGTTTCGTACTCATTACAGGAAACGACGAGCCACAACATTTAATACTCTCAGCGACATTGACCATTACCCGCATAAAGCACTTGCAAAACAACCAAACTACATAAAGTCTATCACCCTCTGCGCAAACGCAGAGGATAATAGACTGGGGGACTTGAAGAGATATGTACTAGTACGCGCACGCGCAGACCCAGCATCAAGGACTGCTACACGTAACCCTTAAAGGAATAATCAGTGGAACCTTATGTGGGACCCGCATGCTACCTCGTACAAGACAGCTGTAGAGAGAGAATGAAAGGTACATCAAGCCCATCAGAGGTGTGCATTCCTTGCTCCATGATCTCATGCCACCAACAAGGACATAAAGGACGAGTGGAAAGGACAATCGGCCAATCAGAGAAGGACAATGCTAATTCCCTCAACAACCTCCCTTGTGGTACCCGCGCAAATGAGCTGTCAATCATTACCAACACGGGAGCATAACCTACGATCACTATAAATACCCCTTCTCTCCATGAAGGAAAGGGTCAGCAATTGTCACACTTAAACATACACACAAGTAATAGCTCTAAGTTTTGTAGAAAGATTGGTTGGAATATTTGTCCATTGATACCCGTCATTAGTTCATGTAACAGTCATATAAGCATTAATAAAATCTCTTCATATTTTCTCTATTGTCGAGTGTTATTTGGATCGGTGTTTCTTCACTGTAATCTTCAACTTGCCATCAATCTTCATAGATTTGGCCAACCGTTCGCTATATATCTCATCTCCTCGTCAAATCCTTTCATCATCTTCTCTAACTTTCATCATTACCCACTCAGTGGAAACCAAACATCATTTTTTTCTAAACGATCTTTGTAATATACAAATCAATGCCTAAAAACCTTGAATCTTGGATCAAGAGCGAACGAGAAGAAGCTTTGGAGTCCTAAACGCCCAAATCTCAAAACTGAATTCTCACTAATGTTTAGTTATTGCAATTTATTTTCATAAATAAGTGGATCAATTATGTAACTTAGTTACATCCTGTGTAGTAACAGCATGCTAAAGTTGAAAAGACTCAATATATTTTCATTAACTTTCTACTTATTCACGTGTTTAGATACTTGGTTTTATTAGTTTTGCTAAAACTTGAAACTAAACTTGGTTCAACCCAACACTTTGTTATTTTGCAGGCAAAAAGAATGGCACGACACGAATTGTGGTAATAATTGTTGTTATTGTGATTATCATTCTCACTTTACTTTTAATCGTTATGAGATTGAGGAAGAAGAAGCAAACGACGCCTCCATTACCTCCCTTAGTTATTCGAAGTAATAGTACTACTAGTGGTAAGCGTTAATGGTCTATATTGTGAGCAACATACCTTCTTCGTGGCTTAAAAGTTCAACTTGCATAGTTTAGCTAAACCATAGTTGTCAAAAGCGTGCCTAGGCGCAACTAGGCATACCAAGTGCGCTGCGCCCTATGAGGCATGCGCCTAGGCACTGAGGCGCACTATCGGGGCTATTTTCAGGTTTTCCGGCCAAATTCAAGGTAAAAGTTGCCTAAACCTCTAAAACATCCTAACTGAGTTATGAACAAGTCCTAAACAACCTTAAAACATCCCAATGTAGCCCTAAACAAGCTTAAAACATCTCTAAAATCCTTAAAAAAATGCATTTTATACTATGCGCCTAATTATAAAAAGCCCTCGTTTTTATGCGTTTTGCGTCTAGACGCTTTGACAACTATGAGCTAAACAATGTTGCATCTATCTGAGTCACATATTGTCCTGAAAGCAACTTCTAATTAACTCCTCTTTCTTTTGTATAGTCGGAACTGTGGATATTAGCACCGTAGAATCATTGCAATATGACTTTAATAGTGTGAAAGCAGCAACTAATAACTTTTCCGAAGACAATAAGCTAGGACGAGGTGGCTTTGGAACTGTTTACAAGGTACGGACCAACCGATATATATTTGCTAATTATTAGTAAACAAAGACATTACTTGCACGTATCTTTATATATGTTTCTTCTTCTGAAAAATAAGACATTAACTTCATGACCTGTAAACATACAAAAAGCTTATATTTATAAGCAAGACTAATACAAAAAAAAAAGTCATAAAAAATTTTATATTTATAATTGTAGAAAAAAAGGTTTGCACTTATAAGCGTATATTAAAATAATAACGTTTATACTTAAAAAGTGTAGAAGGTTAATTCTAAAGTGTACTAATAAATTGGCAAAAAGTTTGTACGATTTTCTATTGCATTAGTTGTAAGTTGTATGTTTATACGGACCTAAAAGCTCATACCAATTTTCTTAAAACACCATACCAATTTTCTATTGCGTAATTTCTTATGTTACTTTCTACTTTTACACGATTATAAATTTGTAAGAGTTAAAAAGACTGAGTTTTCTTAAATGCAAGTAACATGAGAACCAGGGGAAAGGACAGAGGAGGCTTGGGGTACCCCCCCCCCCCTTTTTTTTTTGCTAATAGTATAAATTTATTAGTATTATGCCCAAAAATTTAACCTCCCAAAAATTTTGTTCAAGCTTCGCCACTGAATTGAGAACAACACGTAGCAAGAATGTTAAGACACATATTTGTTGTAGTAATCAAGAAGCAAGATAATATTTATGCGTTGGTTTATATACTATCATGTGATATTTAGGGTACGCTTGGAGATGGGAACCAAATAGCAGTAAAGAGGTTGGCATTGGATTCTGGGCAAGGTGACTTAGAATTTAAGAATGAGGTTTTGCTAGTTGCAAAACTTCAACATCGTAATTTGGTTCGCCTGCTAGGCTTTAGTGTAGAAGGAAGTGAACGACTTCTCATCTATGAGTTCTTGCCAAATGCAAGTCTTGATCAATTTATATTTGGTAAGTTACTTTGAGCACACTGTGTTTTGAATGTCAGAAATTGCTTAACAGAAACATAAACAAAATCACAACTAAATGCAAAAATTGAATGGTTTACACGTGAGAAGTTCAAAACTGAAACAACTTCTATCATGTCACAAATATTATCCTATTGATCAAATGAACATATATTCTAATAACATATAAATGATGGTGTTTGTAGATCCAACTAAACGCATGCTTCTTGATTGGGAAAAGCGATACAGTATCATCAAAGGCATTGCAAAGGGACTATTATACCTTCATGAAGATTCCCGTCTAAGGATAATTCATCGTGATATGAAGGCTGGTAATATTTTGTTAGATGCACAAATGAATCCTAAAATTGCTGATTTTGGAATGGCTAGATTGTTTAAAACCGAGGAGACTGAAGGAGATACAACCCGGATCGTTGGAACCTAGTAAGTACACTTTCTTTAGAAGAGATTCATTGATATAACATTACTACAGTTTTAGTTATAACCAATGGACATCTAAACCTTGTTCATTATTTTACTTTCAATCCTCTCTCTAATACACTTCAGCTGTTGCTAGAAGTTTAGTGATCCCCTTTCACGAACAAGTGTAAGCTACGATTGTCTTTTTTTTTTTTTCTAAAACGAGTTTCACAAAGACTAGCCATTACATCACAAAACATATTATAGAAGCCTATAACCATTACAAACATAAATTAGTGATTTTACCTCCGTGCATACCCACACCAAGGGTTGCTAAATATTATTGATCGTTTTTCACTAAAAGAGGTTTTCTTCGCTACTATTAAGTTTCTTATACTAAAAATTAACATCAAGTCATGTAAATATGTGTGCAAGTGCTAACTTTATTCTCATGTACTTTTACAGCGGATACATGGCTCCTGAATATGCCATGCATGGGCAATTCTCAATAAAGTCAGATGTCTTTAGCTATGGAATTTTAGTATTAGAAATGGTAACCGGTCAAAAGAACCAATGTTTTAAGATCAGAGACAAAAGGGAAGATATTCTTAGCTTTGTAAGTACCTACCCTTTATATGAAATTTGACCAATATATATACCAAGGGGGTCATATTGTTTTACGGAAATATATTCAACTACAAATCTTACTTTTCCTTGTACTATATATGAATCTTGAATACAAAACTGCTAATATATTTTAGGCATGGAAAAGTTGGAGGAATGGAACAACAACAGAAATAATAGATCCCACATTGAAGACGGGATCAGGTTCATTGCATGACATCATTAGAAGTATCCATATTGGGTTATTATGTGTTCAAGAAAAAGTTATTGATAGGCCAACCATGGCTTCAGTTGTTCTTATGCTTAATAGCTTCTCTATGACACTTCCCATACCAGAAGAACCTGCTTTTTTCATCCGAAGTAACTTTGATCCTGAAGTGCCACTCCTACAGGAGTATAGCTCTTTGACTGGGAGCGGTGGTTTAGGATCATCCCAATATTCTGTAAATGAGGTTTCAATATCTGATTTTATTCCAAGATAGGCATCTAGAATACACTTGATATGATTTACGCATATATGGTTACCATTAAGCCAGAAACAGTATTTGAACTTACCATTTAAGATTACATGTTGAACATAAAGATCAGAGCCGGCCCTTAAGGGGTGCGGAGAGGACTTCCGGCCCGGGCCCAATTTCTCAGGGGCATATTGACTATCCGGTAATCTAAATTTTTTTAACAGTGATGTCCTTAATTCGATGGATTTTTGTAAGTTTGAGCCTCAAAATTGTTAATCAAGTATTAATCAAAGTGAAAGGTAGTTTATATAAAACAGAAAGTAAAGAAATGTTAAGAGAGGTTAAGAATCAAAGAAAAAAATGAAATTGTTTGAGAAAAAAAATTGCAGGTTTATTAATAGGTGTATGACTAAAGAGAATGAAGAAGATGAAATGAAAATGACTCACACTTAGTTGTTTTTGCTTTTTACTAGTTGGTTTTGACTTCCTTTTTAATTTTAATTTTTGTTATGAATTTTTTTTTTTAATTGCCAAAACTTTCACCCTTTGTGGGATTCGAACTCACAACCTCCCCCAAGAGGGTTTGTTCCCTCTATCGTTAATCTACAACCTAAGTGGAAAATAAAATTTAATCCATCAATTTAATATTACTTTAATCGTAACTTAAAAAAGTAGTTTACATTTTTTATTTCGTTAAGGCCTAAAGCTAAGGCTAAGGGGCACAATTTTTGCAGCTCGGCCTAGGCACTTGAATTTTCAGGACCGGCCCTGATAAAGATGCAAATATGAATTTTCCTATTCTATATAAATGTATGTTTTTGTTCTTTGTTTGAGGCATCATAACATGATTTACATGTTCTAAGTTATTGTAAGTATTATTGTAAGTAAATAGAAAATCTTATGGATACGGAAAGCAAATCAATTAATCTAAGCCGTTCCAATTTAACATTAATATTATTACTTGATAAAGTAGTTACTCATGGGTACTTAAATATGTAGTCACCTCTCGCAAATTTCACCATTACAAATTTTAGAATCAATTTAACATGGGTTGTGTATGCACAATTTAAACTAGAATGATCTGTGTTGGTTTGCGGTGGAGTTTGGTGGTGTTGTGGTGGTGATCGGAAGCAAGGAAAAGCTTATGAACATAACATAAGAAAATAAATAAGAAATAATTTTAAAACATAGCATTCTTTTGTTTCTTGAATTGGTACCACTGTTTTTTATTTTTTGGGAAGGAGTAAACAACAATTTCTATCCCCGAGGTTTATCCCCACGTCAATTTCCATCCATCTTTAACACTTTTTGTCCCTGCGTTTAAAATCTTAATGTTATTTTTCTGTGGTCCTAACACCTGTTACTTACCTAGTCTGTTAATTACTCCCCACATGCATGGCACAAGAGGGATAAGTTTGTCTTTTCAAACCTTACCACCCGTGGTATAAAAAAATTGAAAAGTAAATTATTATTTTTTTCCCCATGGTTTGCTGAAATTACCATTTCATTCCATCTGTTTAAGTCTAGTCAAGATGATACCATTGGTTTTTAGTTTCATTTCAATTAGACTCACTCACATAAACTCCATCTACTTATGGTTTCGTTCTTTTAAAAGACTAAATTACCCATCTGAAGAAACACGAATTCTAGATTGTCGTATGGACGCCAATCTTTGTAGTGATTCTACTGTATTTTATAAAGAGGTGTATTTATAAAAACGTTTGGGTCTAAGGACAAGACCAAGGAGTTTAAGAGACTACCGATTAGAAGAGTCGAGCCTCTAAACGTTAGTATAATAAACAAGGGGTTGAAAAAGGTACGAAGGAGTTCGTAGTCTTTTTGATTAAAGTATTGGTGAATATCGGATGCCAACAAAAGGAGAAGGAGCTCCTCCTTTTGTAGTACCTCGACCTCACACTTTCTCAGCCCATCCTCTACCCTTGATGGGGCCCGGCCCAGGTAGAGGTGTCTCTAAGTTTCCGGCCCATGTCCCTAAGCCCAATGGTGCAAGTGGATTTGACAAAAGGAAAAAGTAAAGGGGGGATGTTACCGTCCTGACGATAGTACGAGTGGCGTCCGTTGAGTGGACGCTAGTGGGCGGTGGACATGTGGCGTCCGCCTACTGGTTGACCCAGGGCGGTGGGTAATCATCTTCTTTCTTGAAATACGAGACAAGTCGAGAAAGTCTTCTGTCAGAGAGATATCTAGGCTAGGAGGCCGCCACGTCATCGTCCTTTTTGCGTGTCAGACTGGGAGCAGTCTTTGATTGGTCGAGAACTCTAACGGGCAGCCTGTTGCGTCAGGTACAGTTGCCTGGGGGCAGGGGTGTGTGCCCCGAGGCTGCCCCAGAAGGCATCTTCTAGTCGTGCTGACGAAGCTTCATCTAACTTGCTTGAGAAGCCTTGAAGTGTACCGGGCCCGCCGATGTAAAACGGGCGGGTGAGCCTGCGTCTGGCGTCAGTTGGGCGCGAAGTATACCGCCGACGTAAAACAGGCGGGTGAGCATGCGTCTGGCGTCCGTTGGATGCCAGGTATATCGCCGACGTAAAATGGGCGGGCGAGTCTACGTCCGTTCTCTGATGGACGCTAAACACTCCGATGACGTAAAACGGGCGATGTATGTTTTAGCTAGGTGCTGATATGGTATTTGTGATGTTTTGATACCATATCCCTTCAAGTCCCCCAGTCCAGTGCTTTCATGTGGCTCTGGCAGGGGAGTGTTGGACTTGATTTCGCATGTCTACTTTGAGTTACATCCAGTTGTCACTAGGTTTTCGTGTAACAAAGTGTACATGTGATTATATAACCTCGTCAACTGGTGTGCGCACAGTGATTAAGCTGCGGGCGTATGACAGAATAAGCGTTTGTTGCGGGACCTAATAGTAGGTCCGGGCAAACAGAATGAAGGAGATTCATTCTTCATGTGTAAAGCTTGAGGCAAGATGAAGAAGGTTAATTCTTCATGTGTAGAGCTTGTGGGTCATGTGATAAATTTTGATCTTCCTCGTGATATTGATAACTATGTTCATAGGATTGGAAAGAAGCTCATCAAGAAGTACCAGGCCGGCATGATCAAGATGTTGAAAGTTATTCGTCTTCTAGTGATTATCGTCATGGCATGGCTAATATGCGTGTTAGAAGTAGACCTCGAGATTCGGCAATATGTGCAGACATGGGGCCCGAGTAAGCGTCGGGTCTGATTGCGCATGCCTTTTGCGCGCAGGCATGGGGCCTGAGAAGGCGTCGGGCCTGGTTGCGCGTCCAGAAGATGTGAAAAAGGAAATCCTGAGATTTTTACCTTTTGCGCACAGGCGTAGGGTCTGAGAAGGCGTCGGGCTTGGTTGCACGTCCAAAAGATGTGAAAAAGAAAATCCTGAGATTTTTACCTTTTGCGCGCAGGAGTGGGGCCTGAGAAAGCGTCGGGCCTGGTTGCGCGTCCAGAAGATGTGAAAAAGGAAATCTTGAGATTTTTACCTTTTGTGCGCAGGTGTGGGGCCTAAGAAGGCGTCGGGCCTGATTGCGCGTCCAAAAGATATAAAAAAGGTATTTTTGTCTTTCTCTGCGCTTGAATGAGTGTAGTTACTCCGCATTTAATTTGTCTTTTTGAATTCTGTGTGAATTAAAGGCGGGAATGTTTGGATATGAAAGGACGTGTCTGACGGTTGGTACACCTGCCTTGAAGAACGTGTGTTACAGTTACTGTGGGTGGTGAGTTGGTAGGTCGCCACGTGTCGTTCACCTGTGTCGTGTGGAAAGCTAGAGGTGCAGTGTTTGAACGTTGGAGTACACGTGTCGCTCATCGGTGTTGTGTGACAGCTGGGTGGTATGGTAACCGTCAGGCGAGTGAGACGCGCGCGGCGCGTGAGCCGTTCGGTCACGTGGACCTCCTAACGTGTCGGCTGATGACTGGACCTCAGGATAAAAAGCCTGCTTGTGATGATTTCGTTCTCTGTCCTTGCATTAAATGAGATGACTATAAACAGGGCTTCTTCCATCGTTTATCCTTTTTATCTTCTCCAAAATTTCATTTTTTGTCCAGCGAGTTTCTTTGAATTGTCCGGTGAAAAGCAAATCGTATAAGAAATTTTTCCTTTTCTGTGACATCCGTCACTTTTCCTTTATTTTATTTTGTATATATAATAATAAATAATAATAATAAATATTAACAATAATAATGATAATAATAATAATAATAAAGTTGGTTTGGACATTACATTAATCAACCATCCTTCACCATTAACATAACCCAAACCAACCATCCCTTTACCCATCACATGAGCCCAGTACTCGGCCCAGTCCACACATGAGCCCAAGATCCGGCCCACCTCTCCTTTGCTCCCTTATCTGTTTAAAAAAAAAAAGAAAAACCTTGCCTCTGCCCGGACTCGAACCGGAGCCGGCCCGCACAACCACACCACACACCAACCAACTGGGCTACACCATCTTATCTGATCCTAACCCACTGTAATAATTATATACCATAATTGAAAATCGCACAGTTGACTGCAAAAGTCAACTGTTTTCATCGTGCATCATCATCAATCCATCTTTACACGTTTTTGATTCAATTATGGAAGGGTATTGATCACCATTGACTAGTACGCGTCAATTACAGCAAGAATCATTGATAAACATTCCTAAAATTACCAATTATCCGCGTCATTTCATTCAAGGCCGAGTCAAACATTCCAATTCGTTCAACCAAGCTTTCCCCTATAAACATTCCAACTCTTATCCACCTTCAATTTCTATTAACAGACCTGAAATCATAGCCTTTTTGATCGTGTTTGACGTGTTCGTTGACCAAGCTTAATACCCGTTTACGAGTTCGTGTAAGTTCTTTTTTTTGTTGGGGTTCACTCATCGGCACCCTAAGATCAATAGCCCCAAAGATTTAGGGGCTATTGATCACTAATTTTAGTGATTGAAAAGTTAGGGCTCGATTGGGTGATTTAGGGAAGAACACGATTTGCAGAAACAGAGTATAAGTTTTTTTTTTTTAAACTGAAACATGACAACCAACTGACCTAGGTCAGTTGGTTTACACGCTTAAAGGTGGAACTTGAACCGGCCATGGGCCAAGGTTCGAACCCCACAACATTGTTTTAATTTTTCTTATTTAAACCTATTAACATAACCAATACATTTAACCTATATAATCAATTACAACCCGGTTTAACTCGTTCTCAGGGTGTGGCTCAGTTGGTGGCCACGCTTGTGATAAAACCCGAACCGGCCAGAGGCCCGGGTTCGATTCCCATAACCAACAACTATATTTTTGTTCCTTTTATATATATATGTAATATATTAAATCTTTTAAAAATAGTTTTTAAATACTAAAAGTGTTTTATAAATTCTACAAAAATTATTGTATGACCTTCTAATGGTGAAGTTCATTTTACAATTTTTAGTTTTTCAAAAATAATTTATTTAACATATATTATTAATAATACAAGTTTATTCATTTATATTTATTAAATTCAATAAAAATATCTAAACAATTTTATTAAATCTCACAAAAATTATTCTAAACTTGTATATCCTTAAACATTTCAGAAATTATTTTTATTTCAGAAAAACCGGTCATTTTATATTTTTAATTAATTTTTGTTAGTTTTAATCATAAATAAATTCATTTTTCAATATTTTTGCACCAAAATTTTATATAAATTATTTCTAACTATCTAGAACTGAAATACAATTTTTAATTCGGAAATTCTTTAATTTTAATATTTTAGATATTAAAGTTATATTTAGACAATTTGAAATAAATAGATTATATATTCTATTTTCAAAAAAATAATTTTATAAAAATTATTTTCATACTTAAAACCTCATGTTGTGACTATATTCAAATTAAAAATTTTACAAAAAGACTTTTATTTATTTATTAAATTTCTTATAATTAATAAACAATTCGATTATTAATCAAATAAATACTTATCCCCAATTCGAAACCCTAGAAATACATGTATCCTAGAGTTATTTCCCTTACACGTTATCAAATTCTTTAGGTGGATCCTTTGGAATAATTCCAACGCATATTTCGTTGTCCAGTTCAATTTCAAGCTATTACGTAAACAGTGTGTATTACTTATCCCCTTTTTCGCTTTTACAACTTTTGGGGTGATTCATGCACAAGTATACAAAGCTTTCATATTCATTTACACATACATTTTTATTCATTTACAATTCATATACGTGTCTTGTTTATCTTTGTGCTTATGTTTGAACATGAACGTAGCTTACATACAAAATCATACATCTACACATAACATATGTTATGGTGCTCTTTACACATTGACGTAACTTATGTTACGGTGCTCATTTAGACATAACTTATGTTATGGTGCTCTTTTAGACTTGACACGTGTTAGGGTGCTCATTATCAATTTCAACTTATCAATTTCACATTTGATCTTTGTCTTGTTTGGTTACTTGCGTGTTTACATAATGCTTTGATGATGCTAGACACATGAATTGTAATACTTTTCAAACTTATACTATATGTACAAAGCTAAGTAGTACTCACCAACATCATATGTTGACCAAATTTATTTTCGTGCATGTTTCAGGATAAGTTGCTTGACGCTTCATATAGGACTTTGGACTTAGACTAAATAAATCAACTATCTCAATTTTGTTATGTATTCATTTTCACATGTTGTAAAACAATATTCAATAATCAAATATTTACATTTTAGTACCATGAGCTTTTGAACAATCGTCACTACGTGACACCTCGATGATTCCGCCATCGGTTGGGGTGTTACATTTTCTTCCCTGAGTTTGCTTTTTATACTGAGGATAATGTCGTCGGAAGATAAAAAGGCTGAGTTGGCCATGAAGGATGCCCAGATTAGTTGGTCCTAGGACAAATATCTTTCCTAGGTCCATAAATACAATATCCTCCGAGAGTGGCAGCCGGAGTTGCCGGAGAAGGGGCAGACGCCGCTTAATTGTCCAGAGGACAAGATCTGTCTGTACGAGGCCTTTTTTCTGATCGGTTTATTCCAGTTTCCGGCGTCAAGATTCTTGATTTCCGTGTTGCAACGGTATGGCGTTCATATCTCTCAGATGAACCCCTTCGGGGTGATGAGAGTTATGCATTTTGAAGCCACGTGTCGAGCATTGAGGATGGAGCCAGAGTTTGAGCATTTCAACGTCTTCTACAAATTGGATGTTAAGGAGACGGGTTTGGTGTCCTTTACGAAAGGTCGAAGGCAATTAGTTTGATTATTCCGAAGAGCTCTCCGAAGACTCTACGAGAATGGAAGAAGTGTTTCTTCTTCTTGAAGAAGGAAGTGATACCAGCCGATATGGCTAGCTTAGAGCTTCGTGCTGGCCAGAAGCCACCGTCCTTTGAGGTGGTAAAGGACTTTCAGGAGGAGGGGTGGTTCCAAGCCCCGATTGCTCATCCAACCCGTTTGGATGATTTAGAGAAATTGGATGAGGGTGTCCTTCGCCTGCTGGGGATTAGCCATGTGGGGGTTAGGGAAGGATACGATGTAGCTCCGGTTGGCGACGACTAGCCGCGGTCAGTTGAAGGTAAGTATGTTTGACTTTTATTTTGTTTAATTCGCTCACCATGTGTATTGATGTATTTGTCTCTCTGCTAGGTGGGCGTCTGTTTGAGGTTTTTTCTGCTCGTGGGTCTCGCACGACTTTTGTTGCGGTCCCCGAGGGAGGGGTTTCGTTAATTAAGCAGCTGAAGGACAATTTCTTGATCCCGGCGTAGATTGAAGGTGCGCCTCCCAACCAACTTGAAGTTGGTTTCCTTATCAACTCCGAGCGTTGTGCGTGCGTACGGTGGCGGGGATTGATTATGTTTTTCTATCTGATGATGAATCTAGTGGATCATCATCTAATCTAATCCCTCGTGCGCATCGCTCTGTAGGTGGTGGATCCAGCGCTTCTGCGACTGCGCCCCACAGTGGGGGTTCGGGTGGTGGCATCGGTATTGCTGAGGGAGTGACTGGTGAAGGTAAGCACTTGTTATATTCTACATGTTTTTTCGTGTTGCGTTGCCTTCTGAAATGAGTTTGTTAATTTGCTGCAGGTCATGAGCGCAAGTTTTCTGAGACGATGCAACAAGAGGAACCTGAGGGTTCTTCCCCAAAGAGGGTGGAGATGGGTGGTGGCACTGTGGATCCGCCTGAGGGTTTGGAGCTTGATCCCCCACCGGTTCGTGAGCCTTTTTATAAGAAGGCCCTGAGGAAGATCACTGGTAAGCCTTTGTAGTGTCTTTGCTTTCTTGTAATATATTTGTAGAGTGCTGAACGCAGTTTGTTTGTTTATGGTAGGCTCAATTCCTCCTTTGATAAAACAACTTCAAGAAGAGAGGAGGAAGAAACTTCAGGACGAGGAGAGGAGCAAGGCTGAAGCTCGTCTGTTGGAAGAGGAAGTTGCGCAGGAGTTGAAGGCCGCGCAGAAACTGGAGGAGGAGAAGCATGCTGCTGAGGCTGCTTTGAAGCGGAAAGAGGAGGAGGAGGCTTGCCAGGATGCTCTGGTGATGAAGGAGAAAGAGCTGGAAGTGCAACGTCAGCAGGATCTACTGAAGCAACATGAGGCTCTAGTGAAGATTAAGAAGGAGCAAGCAAAGGGTGTGATTGCTCAAGGTGGTGCTGGCTCACAAACAGGGCCTTCAATTGTTTATGTTGATGAGAGGGACATGCAGGATACGTCGCCTGTTAGGGGTGAAGAAGGTGGTTTTGTTGGGCCACTTCTGAAAAAGATTGAAGGTAGTGGAGCGTCATCAAGTGCTCCAGGTTTTAGATTAGATGCTCCGGTTTATGCGCCTGATTGGCGGATAACCGAGAGTTGCCAGTTTGTCAGCCCCTTCGTGGCTGAGGAATTCGTGAATTTTGCGCTTCCGCCAGCAGAGCGTCACCATCACCGCAGCCAGAACCGTTCGACGTTGTTGTCGGATTTGGATTGTAACCTGACGCAGACCTTAGGTAACCTTCATGGTCAGGGTCGTGGTGAAGATGAGTTCCTTGACGAACAGGCGACTGTTAGTCAGGAGGCGGACAGGTCAGCTCGTGAGAAGAGGGTGTTCGAGACCGCAAGGATGCGGCTAGTGGAGCAAATCCAGAAGCTGGAGTTGGATTTGCATCAGAGAAATATGGACACGGCCGCGAAGCAAAAGGCCTGGGAGCAATCTTTTGCAACCGTTAACAAGGAGCTTGAGCGCCGTCGACTGGCGGTACAGAAAGCTGAAGCTGACTTGGCTGAGTAGAAGAAGGTTGAGGGGGCCAAGGTTAAGGAGTTGGAGGAGTTGTCCTCGAAGTATGTCACCGCTCTTAATGACCTTAAGAGTAAAGATGATGATGTGGTGCGGGTGACTGCTCGAGTGTCTGAACTGGAGGAGCGGGTTGGTGGCTTGTTGAAGGAGAAAGAGGCTTGGTCAATTGAGGAAGCCTCTTTGTTGGAGGTGAGGAAAGCTTCGGATGAGAAGGTTTTGTGGATGATGTCTGATGGTGTGGCCACCATAAGCTTCTATCCTTGTTAGTTGTGTTTCTTTATATTTTGAATTTTGTTTATCTCATAAATTTGTCTTTGTTGCAGATCTTTAATCGGTGCTGGAATGAGCCGAAGATGGGCAATCAAGTGGTGGAGATAGTGTAGTCGGACGTGTTTGGGTTCCCTTGTTCAGGGGATTGCGCGAGCTTGTTTTGGATGAAGCTCACAAATCCCGGTATTCTATTCACCCTGGCTCCGATAAGATGTATCAGGATTTGAAGATAGTTTATTGGTGGCCAAACATGAAGGCTGAGATTGCTTCTTATGTCAGCAAATGCTTGACTTGTGTTAAATTCAAGGTGGAGTATCAGAGGCCGTCTGGTCTCCTGCAACAACCAGAGGTTCCAGAATGGAAGTGGGAGCGAATCACGATAGATTTTGTCACCAAGCTGCCAAGGTCACCTAGTGGTTATGATATGATCTGGGTGATTGTTGACAGGTTGACAAAATCGGCACGTTTCATACCTATTAAGGAAACCGATGGACTCGAGCGGTTGGCTCGACTTTACCTTAAGGAGGTGGTTGCTCGGCACGGGGTGCCTGTCTCTATTATCTCTTATCGTGATTTTCGTTTTGCTTCGCGTTTCTGGAAGGCTCTGCACAAGGCTTTGGGTACTCAGTTGGATATGAGTACATCTTATCATCCGCAAACTGATGGACAGAGTGAGCGGACAATTCAAACCTTGGAAGACATGCTTCGGGCGTGTGTTATCGATTTTGGCAAGAGTTGGGAGGTTCACCTACCGTTGGTGGAGTTCTCCTACAACAACAGCTATCACTCTAGTATCAAGGCAGCACCGTTCGAGGCTCTCTACGGACGGAAATATCGATCACCACTTTGTTGGGCCGAGGTGGGCGAGAGCCAGCTCACTGGTCCGGAACTTGTGTACGAAACTTTGGAGAAAATCGTGCAAATTCGTAACCGTTTGGCTGCTGCGCGGGATCGTCAGAAGAGCTATGCCGATCGCCGTCGCAAACCTTTGGAGTTCCAGGTTGGGGACAGGGTACTTCTGAAAGATTTGTAGCCTTCGTCACAGTAAAATCCGCATCGTCAAAGTTCGTTGGAACTCGAATCGTGGACCGGAGTTCACGTGGGAACGGGAGGATCAGATGAAAGCTAAACATCCTCATCATTTTCCGAAACGCGCGTTCGAATCGAGGCATGTTACTGCTGAAGCGGAATGAATCTCGGGTCAAGATTCCTTTCAACGTGGGGATGATGTGACATCCGATAAATTTTCGTTTCATTTCATTCTTTCCGTTTCTTTCATTTTGGGACTTTGTGCAATTTTCGGGACGAAAATTCTTTCAACGTGGGGATGATGTGACACCCGGCATATTTGGCTTAAACCTTATAGTAACATCTAAGTCTACCTTAGCGGGAAACGTTTATAAACGGACTTATCTAGGTTAGTTGAGTCGGGTCAAGTTAGGATTGTCCAGGGTTCAATGATCTGGAGGATCATTGGGAGTCATTTTGAGAATACACTAGTACCGGGTCCCGTTGTTGGTGACATTACATAAACTAATTAAGTGTATGTGTAGATTATTGGTCGTATGGTGGATTATATACATAGATGTGTTTAAATGATGTGTAGATGATTATCCATGCTTAAATATGTTAAACATAGACTAAGGTTGCATGCTCATATGTTAAGGTGCATTAAAATGCGTTAAACACGACAAACTGGAAAACCAGATAAACATAGGTCCTGGTTCGACCACTTCGAGTGGTCGAAGGTGGAATTGTGTCTTGGTTCGACCCTTTGAAAAGGGGCGAACCTGGGATATGGGATTTGAAGAATTCCCTTCGACCAGAACAGGGTACATTCGACCCTGTGAAAGGGTCGAAGGAGACCACATTCGACCATTGATAGGGGTCGAAGGTGGAATAGTATAAATACCAAACTTTGTCATTTTTCACCATTTCACAAACCCTAACTGTCTCAAAACACTCTCAAATGATTTTAATCACTAAGGAAGGAGTTTTTGCTCTTCTTTTTCATAATCTAACCTATCTACAACATCTAAACAAGAATCCAAGGTGTGTTCTTAATCCTAAGTCTTTTTAAAGCATTTTAATCCGTTTTTATCTAACCCTAAATGTCCAGATCTGTTCTAAGGAAGATCTTATCAATAAAAACCTTTTAAACATCTTTCTAAACCTAAACCCTATCATTAAACATAATATGTTAATTATGTGTTATGTGATGTTATGTGTTGTTTAATGATTTGCTGCTGTTCTAATGCTAGAAACATGATCTAAGGTTGCTATTGATGTTGGTTTATTGTTATTTAGGGTTACAATTAGATAGATGGTGATATTATGGGTATTTTGGGAAAGTATTAAACAAGCTGGTTTTGGGGCAAAATTGGTGGGGTTTTGTAAGGATATGTTAATCATACTTGACTGCTGTGTTTGATGATGTTTCGAGGTGTTTCGAATGTTTTTGAAGCGTTTTTAGGAAAATTTATAAGCAGGGGGCGAACCTGGACTCATTCGACCATTCGAATGGTCGAAGGAGAGGTTCTAGGGTCGAACCTGGGATGTGTTTGGGCGAACCTGATAAAACGGTCGAATGAGACATCAAACGGTCGAACGAAACACAAAACGGGCGAAGGAGATTTAATCTGACTGGTTCGACCGTTCTGATGCAGAAATGAGATTTTTGATACAAACTAAGTGTTTTATGCTTAAACTTTGTGTGTAATCTATGTGTACTTGATTAGTTAGGGTAATGAGTCACCAACGGGATGTCGGGTCGGTCTAGTGTGTCGGTTGAACATTTAAACACGCTTTAAAACATACTTGGTTACGATCTGGACAATCGGGGACTAGATAACCTTATGGTTATTAGTCGGAACACTTATGTGAACATTTTGATAGATCTCCGGTAGAGGGATTATCAAGGTCTTAGCATTTTTACTAGTTACAGAAGAACGCTATCTAAGGTGAGTTCACGGCCCCACTTTTACAGCTTTAACTTTTGGGGGAGAAAACATGCGCTAAACTATTTTGGTAACATATGTCATACTATGGTTTTAACTTTGTATTGCTATACGATCTTTGGAAGTCCCGGGGGAAACCATGAATGTGCGGGGATGCACAACGGGGGAAATGTGGATAGATCTATTGGGCGTGACCTGCCCCACTCGACGGCTTGGAGGGCCGGGCGGGTGCATGTTGTCTCGAACTCTGCTAAACATGCTAAACATTATTCGGGCTGCTTAAACATATGCTAAACATTGCTAAACGTGTCCAGTAATGGTTTCCAATCGTAGTAGTAATAAAACATACGCCTAGCTAGCGTACTTGGTGACATTGGTATAGTATGGACATGATAACGTTTTGGTAACTTTGGTAACTTATTGAACAAACATGTGAACTCACCAGCATTATATGTTGACGTCTCTTTGGCATAGCTTCATGTTTTTGAATAAAACCGTTTGAACATTGTCGTATATGGTTTTGTAATTGGTTTAATGCTTCCGCTACGATTTTCGTAATATGAGAACTGTGTTTTGGGTTTTACGTATTCATATAGTGTTGTTTATTGTGACCGTTGACTTGGATCCTGGTTTGTCATGCGCCTCGCGGTAAAACTCCGCAAGTGGAAATTTGTGGGTGTGACAGATTGGTATCAGAGCCAATGGTAATAGTGAACTAGGACTGCATGTAGAGTCTGGTCTATAGCCGAGTCGCACACACTAGACGGTCACATACTTTGAGTCTATTAGTGGGATACGTACTAACGTTGTCAGGGTGTTCTTACATCATCATCATACTTCTTTGTTACATCATCCGCTTTTATTTGGGTTCTTACCTACTTTTGTCTTCTTCTTCGGGATTGAAGGAGGAGGGGCTGATTTGTTGGTTCTAGCACACACATGCCTTCTTACACTTGCACCTATCGTAACACGTTACTAGGCGACGATATTCGGTGACCGGATTCTGGCTTAGGGGTACATCTGGAGGACCATGTAGAGCAGTTTATCATTTCGGGTGCACACGAAATAATAAACTGAAATGCATGAAAATCCCGATGGACTTCGAGTTTGGATTAATAGTCCTGGATTTGTCCCTAAGTTAACTCTTATAAATTTCTAGTGGTTGACACTAGAAGTGAATCTGAATCCCTCGATTTCTTGACTTGTTAGATCATGTCTGGTACTCGCGGTGGTGGACGTCGTGGTGGCGGCGGTGGCCGTGCTGGCGGTGGTGGTCGTGGTAACATCAACATGACCCAAGCTGAACTGAACAGCTTGCTACAGCAGCAAGTGAACATGGCTATGGCTAATTTCCAGGCTGGGATTAATGCCATGGGTGGTGAGTTGATTTCTGTCGACTTTGCCTCATTCTTGGGTGTCATGTTCTTTCATTTGTGTTTTACTTGTGTATCGTGTTTCAGGTATCGGTGCCAATCCACCTCCACCTCAGTGCTCTTATAAGAAGTTTCGGGACTGTCAGCCCCATAACTTCGCTGGAACTGAGGGAGCGGTGGGACTGCTCCGATGGCTGGAGAAGGTTGAATCTGTGTTCATCATGTGTAGTTGTCCTGCTGGGGACCGGGTGAAGTGTGCTACTGCGACATTTGAGGGGCCTGCACTGTCGTGGTGGAATGCTACTACTCAGAACATGGGATTGGGGGAGGCTATTGCTATGCCTTGGGCGGAGTTTGTGCAACTGTTGAGAGGCGAGTACTGTCCGAGGGAGGAGGTGCAGAAGTTGGAACATGAAGTATGGAGCTACAAGATGGTTGGGTCCGAGATAGAGGAGTACACTGTGAGAAGGAACGAGCTAGCGGTGTTGTGCCCTGATTTGCACACACCCGAGTATAGGAGGATCGAGCACTATGTGTCTGGGCTAGTGCCGGAGATTGCTGGGTCGGTGGCTGCCGGGAATCTTCCCACTATTGCTGAAGTTGTCCGATCAGCTCATCGGATGACTAACCTGAAGGTGGCAGAAGGTGTTTTGCCTCCTAAGGGTGCTGCTGTGAAGGTTTCTGAGGGGAACAAGAGGAAGTGGGATGGTGTGGGGAAGAGTGTTGTGCCAGCGCCATCTCAGCCGGCGAAGAAGTTTTAATCATCTGGGTCTTCTTCTGGGCGGAAGTCAAGTGGGTATGTTGGGAAGCATCCCAAGTGCAACAAGTGTGGTTTTCATCATTCTAGGAGTTGTGTTCGGGCTCGTTGTCATCAGTGCCATCAGTTGGGGCATCATGCTAAGGATTGCAGGGTGGCACTCACCCCAACTCAGACTCTTGCTGCTACTCCTACTCCTACTGCTTAGGGGACTCCAGGAAAGCAGGGGTGCTATAACTGTGGTGACACGGGACACTTCAAGCGTGAATGTCCTAAACTGAAGCAGGGCGATAATGGTAGGGGCGGAAACGGTAACGGGAACAATGGGGGCGGAGGCAGGACTGCACGTGCTTTCGTCATTGGATCTGCAGAGGCTAGGCAGGATCCAGACACAGTTACCGGTACGTTCCTTCTTATTGATCGTTATGTTTCTGTCTTGTTTGATTCTGGTGCCGATAAGAGTTTTGTATCTATGGACATTAGTCGATTGCTTGATATAGTACCCACACCTTTAGAGGCTAAGTAATTAATAGAATTGGCTGATGGTAAGAAAATCGAAGCGACACACACCCTTAGGGAATGTCGCTTGGAACTGTCGGGTTTGTCTTTCCCCATTGACCTTATGCCGGTACCCCTGGGTAGTTTTGATGTCGTTGTTGGCATGGATTGGTTATCGTTGTATCGTGCGGAGATCGTTTGTTTCGATAAGATTATTCGGATCCCTATCCCTGATGGAGAGACTCTTTCGGTTCATGGCGAGAAAAGCGGTGCTCCGCTGAGTATCATTTCTAGCCTGAAGGCCCGTAAGTACCTTCGGAAGGGTTGTTCGGCCATTCTGGCACTTGTTAACATTTCTACTGACGATGAGAAGAAGATCGAGGATATCCCGGTGGTTCGTGATTTTCCCGATGTGTTTCCTGATGATTTGCCTGGTCTTCCTCCCCATCGTCAGGTTGAGTTTGGTATTGATCTTACTCCGGGCGCAACTCCTATTGCCCGAGCTCCGTATCGTCTTGCACCTCCCGAGATGCAAGAGTTGTCCAGCCAGTTGCAGAAACTCTTGGAAAAGGGTTTCATCCGACCGAGTTCTTCCCCGTGGGGAGCTCCTATTTTGTTTGTGAAGAAGAAGGATGGAAGTCTTCGCATGTGTATTGATTATCGTGAGCTGAACAAAGTGACCATCAAGAATCGTTATCCTCTTCCTCGCATCGATGATCTCTTTGATCAGCTTCAGGGCTCCAGTTACTACTCGAAGATTGATTTGCGGTCCGGTTATCACCAGTTGCGCGTCAGGGAAGCTGACATTCAGAAGACTGCTTTTCGCACTCGTTATGGCCATTTTGAGTTCTTGGTCATGCCTTTTAGTCTCACTAAAGCACCGGCGGTGTTCATGGATTTAATGAACCGCGTTTGCAAACCTTACCTTGATAAGTTCGTTATCGTGTTTATTGACGATATTCTGATTTATTCTAAGAACAAGACGGATCATGAGGAACACCTACGGTTGGTCTTGGAACTTTTGAGACAGGAGCAGTTGTATGCTAAGTTCTCGAAGAGTGATTTTTGGCTACGTGAAGTTCAATTCCTAGGGCATGTGGTGAATGAACTGGGAATTCATGTCGATCCGGCTAAGATCGAAGCTATTAAAGACTGGGAAGCACCAAAGACACCATCTGAGGTGCGGCAATTCCTAGGTCTTGCGGGTTACTATCGTCGTTTCATTGAGGGATTTTCGAAGATCGCTCAACCCCCCACTACTCTTACCCAGAAGGACTGAAAGTTCGACTGGGATGAACCACAGGAATCAGCATTTCAGATGCTGAAGCTTAAACTTTGTTCTGCACCTATCTTATCTTTACCTGAGGGTACGGATGACTTCTTTGTGTACTGTGACGCTACTATTCGTGGTCTCGGTTGTGTGTTGATGCAACGCGGGAAGGTTATAGCTTATGCTTCTTGTCAACTCAAGGTTCATGAGAAGAACTACACTACTCATGATTTGGAACTGGGCGCGGTAGTTTTTGCGTTGAAAATCTGGAGACATTACTTGTACGGTACCAAGTGTGAAGTATACACCGATCACAAGAGTCTTCAGCATATTTTCGACCAGAAGGTGTTAAACATGCGGCAGCGTCGCTGGGTTGAACTCCTGAACGATTATGACTGTGCTATCAAATACCATCCTGGCAAGGCGAACGTTGTGGCGGGCACCTTGAGCAGGAAGGAGTCTGCGAATCCTCGTCGTGTTCGAGCCTTACAGCTCACCATTCATTCGTCATTGCCTGACCGAATCCGTTCTGCACAATTGGAAGCTTTGAAGGAGGAGAACCTTAAGGCTGGAACTATGCACAGTGCTGACAAGCATCTTGAACTCAGGACCGATGGTTTACACTATTTTGCGGGACGTGTTTGGGTTCCCTTGTTCGGGGGATTGCGCGAGCTTGTTTTGGATGAAGCTCACAAATCCCGGTATTCTATTCACCCTGGCTCCGATAAGATGTATCAGGATTTGAAGATAGTTTATTGGTGGCCAAACATGAAGGCTGAGATAGCTTCTTATGTCAGCAAATGCTTGACTTGTGCTAAAGTCAAGGTGGAGTATCAGAGGCTGTCTGGTCTCCTGCAACAACCAGAGGTTTCGGAATGGAAGTGGGAGCGAATCACGATGGATTTTGTTACCAAGCTGCCAAGGTCACCTAGTGGTTATGATATGATCTGGGTGATTGTTGACAGGTTGACAAAATCGGCACGTTTCATACCTATTAAGGATACCGATGGACTCGAGCGGTTGGCTCGACTTTACCTTAAGGAGGTGGTTGCTCGGCACGGGGTGCCTGTCTCTATTATCTCTGATCGTAATTCTCGTTTTGCTTCGCGTTTCTGGAAGGCTCTGCACAAGGCTTTGGGTACTCAGTTGGATATGAGTACAGCTTATCATCCGCAAACTGATGGACAGAGTGAGCGGACGATTCAAACCTTGGAAGACATGCTTCGGGCGTGTGCTATTGATTTTGGCAAGAGTTGGGAGGTACACCTACCGTTGGTGGAGTTCTCCTACAACAACAGCTATCACTCTAGTATCAAGGCAGCTCCGTTCGAGGCTCTCTACAGACGGAAATGTCGATCACCACTTTGTTGGGCCGAGGTGGGCGAGAGCCAGCTCACTGGTCCGGAACTTGTATACGAAACTTCGGAGAAAATCGTGCAAATTCATAACCGTTTGGCTGCTGCACATGATCGTCAAAAGAGCTATGCCGATCGCCGTCGCAAACCTTTGGAGTTTCATGTTGGGGACAGGGTACTTCTGAAAGTTTCACCATGGAAGGGCGTCATACGCTTTGGAAAGCGTGGCAAGCTTAACCCTCGTTATGTCGGACCATTCGCAATCCTGGATCGGATTGGACCGGTGGCATACAAACTTGACTTACCGGCAGAGCTCGGTAGTGTTCACAACGTCTTCCATGTGTCTAACTTGAAGAAGTGTTTGGCTGATGAATCTCTCATTGTACCACTGGAGGAGATCAAGGTTGATGATCGTCTTCGCATTGTGGAGGAACCTGTCGAGATTCTCGACTACAAGATTCGTAGCCTTCGTCACAGTAAAATCCGCATCGTCAAAGTTCGCTGGAACTCGAATCGTGGACCGGAGTTCAAGTGGGAACGGGAGGATGAGATGAAAGCTAAACATCCTCATCTTTTTCCGAAACACGCGTTCGAATCGAGGCATGTTACTGCTGAAGCGGAATGAATATCGGGTCGAGATTCCTTTCAACGTGGGGATGATTTGACATTCGGTTAATTTTCTTTTCATTTCATTCTTTCCGTTTCTTTCATTTTGGGACTTTGTGCAATTTTCGGGACGGAAATTCTTTCAACGTGGGGATGATGTGACACCCGGCATATTTGGCTTAAACCTTATAGTAACATCTAAGTCTACCTTAGCGGGAAACGTTTATAAACGGACTTAACTAGGTTAGTTGAGTCGGGTCAAGTTAGGATTGTCCAGGGTTCAATGATCTAGAGGATCATTGGGAGTCATTTTGGGAATACACTAGTACCGGGTCCCGTTGTTGGTGACATTACATAAACTAATTAAGTGTATGTGTAGATTATTGGTCGTATGGTGGATTATATACATAGATGTGTTTAAATGATGTGTAGATGATTATCCGTGCTTAAATATGTTAAACATAGACTAAGGTTGCATGCTCATATGTTAAGGTGCGTTAAAATGCGTTAAACACGACAAACTGGAAAACCAGATAAACATAGGTCCTGGTTCGACCACTTCGAGTGGTCGAAGGTGGAATTGTGTCTTGGTTCGACCCTTTGAAAAGGGGCGAACTTGGGATATGGGATTTGAAGAATTCCCTTCGACCAGAACAGGGTACATTCGACCCTGTGAAAGGGTCGAAGGAGGCCACATTCGACCATTAATAGGGGTCGAAGGTGGAATAGTATAAATACCAAACTTTGTCATTTTTCACCATTTCACAAACCCTAACCGTCTCAAAACACTCTCAAACGATTTTAATCACTAAGGAAGGAGTTTTTGCTCTTCTTTTTCATAATCTAACCTATCTACAACATCTAAACAAGAATCCAAGGTGTGTTCTTAATCCTAAGTCTTTTTAAAGCATTTTAATCCGTTTTATCTAACCCTAAATGTCCAGATCTGTTCTAAGGAAGATTTTATCAATAAAAACCTTTTAAACATCTTTCTAAACCTAAACCCTATCATTAAACATAATATGTTAATTATGTGTTATGTGATGTTATGTGTTGTTTAATGATTTGTTGTTGTTCTAATGCTAGAAACATGATCTAAGGTTGCTATTGATGTTGGTTTATTGTTATTTAGGGTTACAATTAGATAGATGGTGATATTATGGGTATTTTGGGAAAGTATTAAAACAAGCTGGTTTTGGGGCAAAATTGGTGGGGTTTTGTAGGGATATGTTAATCATACTTGACTGCTGTGTTTGATGATGTTTCGAGGTGTTTCGAATGTTTTTGAAGCGTTTTTAGGAAAATTTATAAGCAGGGGCGAACCTGGACTCATTCGACCATTCGAATGGTCGAAGGAGAGGTTCTAGGGTCGAACCTAGGATGTGTTTGGGCGAATCTGATAAAACGGTCGAATGAGACATCAAACGGTCGAACGAAACACAAAACGGGCGAAGGAACTTAAAAATGGGCGAAGGAGATTTAATCTGACTGGTTCGACCGTTCTGATGCAGAAATGAGATTTTTGATACAAACTAAGTGTTTTATGCTTAAACTTTGTGTGTAATCTATGTGTACTTGATTAGTTAGGGTAATGAGTCACCAACGGGATGTCGGGTCGGTCTAGTGTGTCGGTTGAACATTTAAACACGCTTTAAAACATACTTGGTTACGATCTGGACAATCGGGGACTAGATAACCTTATGGTTATTAGTCGAAACACTTATGTGAACATTTTGATAGATCTCCGGTAGAGGGATTATCAAGGGCTTAGCATTTTTACTAGTTACAGAAGAACGCTATCTAAGGTGAGTTCACGGCCCCACTTTTACAGCTTTAACTTTTGGGGGAGAAAACATGCGCTAAACTATTTTGGTAACATATGTCATACTATGGTTTTAACTTTGTATTGCTATACGATCTTTGGAAGTCCCGGGGGAAACCATGAATGTGCGGGGATGCACAACGGGGGAAATGTGGATAGATCTATTGGGCGTGACCTGCCCCACTCGACGGCTTGGAGGGCCGGGCGGGTGCATGTTGTCTCGAACTCTGCTAAACATGCTGAACATTATTCGGGCTGCTTAAACATATGCTAAACATTGCTAAACGTGTCCAGTAATGGTTTCCAATCGTAGTAGTAATAAAACATACGCCTAGCTAGCGTACTTGGTGACATTGGTATATTATGGACATGATAACGTTTTGGTAACTTTGGTAACTTATTGAACAAACCTGTGAACTCACCAGCATTATATACTGACGTCTTTTTGGCATGTTTTTCTCAGGTTGCTAAGGTAGCAACATTGGACTAGGCGCACGAGTCTGCATGGCGTCTAGGCATAGCTTCATGTTTTTGAATAAAACCGTTTGAACATTGTCGTATATGGTTTTGTAATTGGTTTAATGCTTCCGCTACGATTTTCGTAATATGAGAACTATGTTTTGGGTTTTACGTATTCATATAGTGTTGTTTATTGTGACCGTTGACTTGGATCCTGGTTTGTCATGCGCCTCGCGGTAAAACTCCGCAAGTGGAAATTTGAGGGTGTGACATGCAGCGTCATCGGTGAGTTCGTTTGTTTGTTGCTAGTCCAGATCTGTTTTGGTTCAGTGACCGGGAACATGTTGTGGCCTCCGAAACAGTGCAGCAAATGGTCCAGTATGGTTTCTTTGAGTTTCGAGTCTCGTTTTGGTTGTTTGTCTGGTTCGGGTTATGGTGTAGCAAGGATGGTGTCCGCTTGGGTGATTGGTCCGGTGATGGTGGTCCTGTTTCGTTCGTAGTTCCGCTTAATCATGGTGATGCCGAGGTGGTTAAATACAAAACAAGGCAGGTAAACTGAAGACAAACCAGTCAAGGTTTTGGTCAACAGTCAACCTCAGTCAAACATCCAGATCTGGTCGACACTCGGTTAGAGGCGAGTGCGTGTCGGTTCGCGAGTCTATTTCCCGGAGAGGTATAACGCGTGCTCTGTTTTAGTCTTTGTTATTTTTCTTTGGTGTATGTTATAGTGTTATGCCTACACAAGTAGGTATATAACATTATTATACGCACAAGACATGACGAACCGAACCGACTTGTAGCAAAACTATTTTATTTATAATTCGGATTATCGTTTACAACTAACTTGTACTTGTGTATATTACATCAACGACTATCAAATATTGAACCAACTATACATACTACTTATTAAAAACATATAGTTCTCGCCATCATAGTTTTAGAAACTATAATTTGCTTTTGTCGCATATAAAGACTTGGTTAAATTATAATGCGTCTTGTGGGTTTGGACATTCGAATAGTCGAAGTGTACAAAACTGTGACGTTCGGCAAAATTAAGGTAAATCCGTACGTAATTAATATATGTAATTAACCGTTCTAAGCAAGAATTAATATCAATTAATTATAATTGAGTATTCGGAAAATAGCGGAGTCCAATAGATGGCATAGGAATGCCTTAGTTTAATTAGAAGTGCGAAGGAATCGCATAAGAATAAACTAGTCCGAAATGGACGTTGGTGATTACCCGGCAATAATTAAATAACCGAAAACGATCCCGAATGCCCGAGATATAAAATAAAGGGTATTTTTATGAAATATAAAGTGTTTTGGAACCCCAAAACCATAAATGAAAACTCCGAATTAAAATCTCCCGGTAGCGAATAAAGTTCGCGTATCACACCCGATACGCGTAAAATATATAATTTCACCCGGTAAGAGCCTAAATAACTTACCAATACTTAAACTAGGCTATGTTTAAGGGTAATTGAAAGCTAATTATATGTCCGAAATAGCTCGTAATAAGAACGCGCAAAAACCCGAAAACTCTAACCGAACCGATTCGAATCTAACTAAATACTTGCAAGATATTTTTGGCACATGATGTGGGACCCACAAGGCCTTTTTGGCCAGCCATGGGAGGCCTCCATAGCCACCCTAATGTTGGGTCTAAACACAATGCAATCATGTTGTTTAAAAGCATGCTTAAAGGAGTTTTGTCTTTTGTATTAAGAATGCACTTTATAAACCATTGAACCTTCATTTTTCTCATCACAAAACAACTCAATATCTCACTTTTAGGCTGCTGATCAGCCGTGACTTTGTACCCCACCACCACCTTGATTTTAATCTAATAACACATAATAAACACTCCATTCCTACCCTAAATCAAGTGTGTTCAAGTGCTTTGGAGCTTAACCTTGGAAGACACACATAACCCCTTCATAATCTAGTGTTTTTTTACTTCCCTAGCCTTGTGCTAGTAGTAAGTTTCTTAAAACTTATCTTGTTCAAGTTTTATTAATTATATGCTTGACTTGCAAGTTGTTTTTGGGGTGCTTTTAACCAAAGTTTTTTTCACAAGGTTTTGTGTGTTTTCTAAAAATGAAATGAAATGTTTACAAAGATGATCATAAACATAAGTTTTAGGATGGTTGGTGATGTTATTTTGTTACAAAAATATTATATGTTCTAGTATTTTTAGAAGTTGTTTTGGATGAAAAACATAAAGTAACACCTAATACACCTAAAAATGGTTTTGATCATTATATTATGACTAATAGAACTCTTTGAACATGTAATATATGTAACAAAATGTAATGAAGCTAAAATCACAAAAATAAAGTTGTAGACTTTAAAAATACAAGTATGAACAAATGGACTCCAAGACTTAAATCAAACATGTTAGTAGACTTAAAATGACCATATGAGACTAATAAAAGTGTTGGATAGTGAAAAGAACATTTATTGTAAATTTTGACATGTTCAAGTTTACTAGTCGTCATAGAAATTGTCATTTTTATAAGTCTTCGGAATAATATATAACTTTTGTAAAGTTAGAGGTTTGAAAAATAAATTTGGAAAGTCCATGGGTGTAAAATGTGATTTTGGAAACTTTATGTTGGAAAATGTAACTTTCAAAAGTAAAAGGTTAAGAATGAAAAGTTAGATTCTAAAAGGGTTGCTTTTGTAAAAGTAAGGAAACTTACAAAAATATTTATTTTGTAAGAATGATATTTTTATAAAAAGTATTTTATAAAAATATAAATTTACCATAAGTGTTGGAAAATATAAACACTAACATTTTTGTAAGAAAAATGGTAATGTAAACAACTTGTGATGTTTTATATAAAAATAAGCATTTTTACATTTATGGGGATGTAAAAGTGTTGTAAGAATTTTTAGGAATAAAACGTCCAAGTTAATATATTTTCAATAGCTATATTTATATATTTTCGAAAGTAGGAAAATGCGTAAACCGACAAGAAGTATGATTTCCTACAAAATATATATATAAGTTAAGAAATCGGGAAAGCGGACGTATGTTAATGCGACGAGCTATCGGACAAAGTGTAAAATGGACAAAGTGTAAACTGGACAAAGTATAAAATGAACAAGGTGTAAATCGAACAAAAGCGTAAATCGGACGGATAAGTATACGAGTATAACTTCCTACAAGATACGAGTATACGTTATTGCGGCGATTACGATTTAACTATTCTAAGTAAGAGAATATGTATATATTTTTTGAATAAAATATATGTAAGGATTATTAAGGGTGAAAAATATACATAAACACTTTCCTAAGTGTTGGAAGTAAAGTGGGAGAGTTTGTAAGAAATAAAATCAGCTAAGTATGTCATTATAAGTATATGTATACTTATGAGACAAATAACTACTTAACATGAAATGAATCTCGTTCGACAAGATCTTTGTATATTTATTTTTATGGGGAAATAAATATATAATAAAAGTGAGTCGAGTCGAAAGATATAACGAAATATTAATACAAGTTAGTAAATACATATTGATAAATATGTTTAAAGATCATGACGTGTAAGGAAAACGGGCAATGATCGGGGTTCGCGATGACAAAACCAACTAACTTGGTAATTAATATCAACGGTTATAATATAAGATTAAGTGAAGCTTGTAACGGGATAAATCATCACCAGCACTTTGAGACCGGTGCCTTATTAAGTTAGGACACATGTAGGTGGTCTCGCATTGGACTTGGCAAAGACTATTTTCTGATTTCGTGACACGCTTGAGGTGAGTTTTCACGGCCCTTTTCTGTTTTAATGTTTTTAAACTCGGGGGAAAGATATGTCAGTAAGAAAGTATTAAATGTGCGATAACATGTGAAAGTATGAAATGGTACATAAGATGGGCACATGGGTAACGGTAAAGTCACATGGGACGTGAAGTCTCCGCAGTTAACCATAACCATTTATACAAAGTGATGTAGCCATAGAATAGGGGAATAGTACTATTGGTTCTTGACGAGACCCACCCCGGTTGATTAGCGATCAACACGGAAGGACCACAGGGTGCGACGATATTCTAAACTAGTTGTTACCATGTAAACAACTTGCGGGGCAATGTAAAGTAGTCTGGTTTTGGTTATGGGCTCATGGGGAATCCATCGGTATTAGGACTAGCTACCCTAATGTTATATGTAGCACATTTCTTATTTCGTTATGCACACTTATTTAAAAATGAATGTTAATTTATTTGTGTGTCAAAGCCTGTGAAACTCACCAATATTTATATATTGACGTTTTCCCAAACATATCTTTCAGGTAACTAAGAAGGTGAAGGCGTGAAATGGCTAGGGCGGGCGAAATAAAGACGAGGCGGACTTTTGTTAGGGATTTACTAATATTTCCTATGGGATTGGGAAATAGCTGTAAATCCTTATTTTGTTAAAAACTACATTTTGGGACATGTACCTAAACAAAATACTTTCCGCCGTCTAATGAATGTTTATTTTCTAAATTATGTGTTTGTTTAATCTTGGCTATAAAACATTTCTCTTTCGCGTCCACGCCACGTGTTTCCGCCGTTGTCGTGGTGTGACCACGGGGTGCGACGATATTCTAAACTAGTTGTTACCATGTAAACAACTTGCGGGGCAATGTAAAGTAGTCTGGTTTTGGTTATGGGCTCATGGGGAATCCATCGGTATTAGGACTAGCTACCCTAATGTTATATGTAGCACATTTCTTATTTCGTTATGCGCACTTATTTACAAATGAATGTTAATTTATTTGTGTGTCAAAACCTGTGAAACTCACCAATATTTATATATTGATGTTTTCCCTAACATATCTTTCAGGTAACTAAGAAGGTGAAGGCGTGAATTGGCTAGGGCGGGCGAAATAAAGACGAGGCGGACTTTTGTTAGGGATTTACTAATATTTCCTATGGGATTGGGAAATAGCTGTAAATCCTTATTTTGTTAAAAACTACATTTTGGGACATGTACCTAAACAAAATACTTTCCGCCGTCTAATGAATGTTTATTTTCTAAATTATGTGTTTGTTTAATCTTGGCTATAAAACATTTCTCTTTCGCGTCCACGCCAACTGTTTCCGCCGTTGTCGTGGTGTGACCACGGGGTGCGACGATATTCTAAACTAGTTGTTACCATGTAAACAACTTGCGGGGCAATGTAAAGTAGTCTGGTTTTGGTTATGGGCTCATGGGGAATCCATCGGTATTAGGACTAGCTACCATAATGTTATATGTAGCACATTTCTTATTTCGTTATGCGCACTTATTTACAAATGAATGTTAATTTATTTGTGTGTCAAAACCTGTGAAACTCACCAATATTTATATATTGACGTTTTCCCTAACATATCTTTCAGGTAACTAAGAAGGTGAAGGCGTGAAATGGCTAGGGCGGGCGAAATAAAGACGAGGCGGACTTTTGTTAGGGATTTACTAATATTTCCTATGGGATTGGGAAATAGATGTAAATCCTTATTTTGTTAAAAACTACATTTTGGGACATGTACCTAAACAAAATACTTTCCGCCGTCTAATGAATGTTTATTTTCTAAATTATGTGTTTGTTTAATCTTGGCTATAAAACATTTCTCTTTCGCATCCACGCCACGTGTTTCCGCCGTTGTCGTGGTGTGACAAAAACTTATGTATATATATTTATATTATCAATATGATTATTCAAGTGTCGATATTCGTCAATTTAACATGTTATTTTCGAACTATCTAGAGTTAACTATCTATCATATATATAAAGATTACTTGTCGAGTGTATAGTTCTTGTTCGTTATAATCTAATAAGTTGAGTCTTTTGGTCGTGTCTAAAGGCTTAGTCTAATTATGTTGCGTCTTGTGAACTTGGGCGATTAATTTTTGGGATGAAAATAGACGACTTGCGTTGTCTGGCTTTATACTAAAATAGAGGAAACTCTGCCCAAATTTTTATTGAATAAAAGAAACATACCAAGCGTCTAAATATATAATTATGTTTAAATAAAACTACGTTTTAAAAGTAGATTTTTTCCGAAACCAAAGCGCCTCATAAATTAGTATTGTGACAATGAATCTAAAACGCTATTTTGTCATACTAGAAAAATGTAGATATAAATAGTGTATAATACCCGATCTACAACATGAATTAAACTCAAGTCAAGTTACACATACGTTACTTTCACTACCTCAAATGTTTCCTTCTAACTAGTTCCAAGTCGAGAATCTGAACACATACATTATATATATATATATATAATTATACATACTCATACATTCTCTTCCAAACATTCAAGCTTCTCTCTCCCTCTCTTTAGTCCGGTCGTCGGACTTGGGTTTCCGAACCAACCCGTTGAGAATCCGGTTAAAAACCGAATTCATGGATCGATTAAGCAAAAACAACTCGGTTTCAAACGGGAGATTCGAGACGAGACAGAAATACACGATAACAACGTCATCACAGATTCGTATTACTACAGAAACGGTTACAGACACTGTCATCAGTAGGATAAACATCTATCTCGGGGCCGGGGGAGGTCGGGCATGACCTCCCCCTTGAGAGCATTCAAAGTACAAACTCAAATCACCAAATGAAAACAACACATGAGATTGCTATTTATAGTCCAAAATAATAAACCACCTTCGCCCGTTTAATGAGGTCGAATGTGGGACTTTTCCACATTCGCACCATCACAAACTGGTCGAATCTGGCTTAACTTTTGGTCTACATTTACAAATGCATCAGATCCATATAATGCCCTTATGGATCACCACAATCTCATGTAATACAATACAAAGACTCAACCCTAGTCTATTCGACAGTGACGTCCACAGAAAGTGCATCAACAATCTCCCCCTTGGACGTTGCTGGCGAATCCCAAACACACCTATCATCTTCAGTCAATTATTGTTGAAGTATCAGACACATTGTTACATCAACAATCTCCCCCTTGACTGATGCTTCACCAAGTTTCTCTGAGATCTCGTATGATAAATCAATCATGTTCTTGAGTAACTTCATCTGTTCAACAGAATACAAGCCGTAGACGAGTGGATCAAGCAATCAGAAGTTTTCAGCAGGAACTACCAATACTTATTGAGGACTTGAAATGCTTCAGAAAATGAAGTTTTCGGCGGGGCCAACAATATCTACCAATAGCTCTTGAAATTCTTCAAGACTGTGATCTTGAAACTTTCGTTGAACCTACGTGCCACATGACTCCTACTAGGATACCTCATTACTTTCAGAACATTGAAATCTCAAACTTGATTTCCTTCTTCATAACAACTCTTTAGAACAAGTTCCTTCAAACACACAGGAACTGGGTTGACTGTTCTCATCATGCGGAATAAAATTTGTCTATTTTCTGGCCCATAATAGTCATTTGAATCTGATTATCATAATATTGATTCTCATGACTACCCCACAATAAAACGTTTCATCATCATCATTTCTTCAACAATTTGTGAAGACATCATCACCATTCTCCCAAAAATCTTCAAAAATTACCATACCCAAATTTTCGATAGAAAATTTTCGAAATTTTTTACCCCTTAAAATACCAATTTTTCATTCTCTATGTCGAAGGGGCGAAGGAGAAAATAAAGCTACGTTCGACCGTTTAGTAAGGTCGAATGTACCATCTTTGGTTGAAATCCCACATTCGCCCAGTAATAAGGTACGAAGGTAGAAAATTGTCACTTTCGCCCTAAAAATTCTACATTCGTCCATTTACACTCCACATTCGTCCATCGAATCCTACGTTCGCCCAGTAGAATTTCACATTCGCCCACCCGTTTTTCTGAAAGGTGCGAATGTGCAGAAAAACGTGTTCTTGTTCAATATTTTCTGCAAATCAGCCCATAAACACTCTGATTGTTCGAATTTGATGATGAAACTTGTACAGAAAGGTGCGGAAATGAAAACCTAACCCTCGAATTCACAAAAACATGGTGAAATCACATGATTTTGGGTTCAATTAAGAATCTAGGGTTTCTAGGGTTTCAACCTTTCAATCATGAAATCATGAAAACGAGCTGTGATTGATTCAAACGACTGTTAGATCGTTCAAATCGGTACCATAGCTCTGATACCAGTTGAGAATCCGGTTAAAAACCGAATTCATGGATCGATTAAGCAAAAACAACTCGGTTTCAGACGGGAGATTCGAGACGAGACAGAAATACACGATAACAACGTCATCACAGATTCGTATTACTACAGAAACGGTTACAGACACTGTCATCAGTAGGATAAACATCTATCTCGGGGCCGGGGGAGGTCGGGCATGACCTCCCCCTTGAGAGCATTCAAAGTACAAACTCAAATCACCAAATGAAAACAACACATGAGATTGCTATTTATAGTCCAAAATAATAAACCACCTTCGCCCGTTTAATGAGGTCGAATGTGGGACTTTTCCACATTCGCACCATCACAAACTGGTCGAATCTAGCTTAACTTTTGGTCTATATTTACAAATGCATCAGATCCATATAATGCCCTTATGGATCACCACAATCTCATGTAATACAATACAAAGACTCAACCCTAGTCTATTCGACAGTGACGTCCACAGAAAGTGCATCAACACCCGTCGGCCCACCGCAACAGACACAATCCTCTGCCTCTTTTTTCCAGTTGTGAGACGCGTCGGCCCACAGCAACAGCGTCCTGGCCCTCTTTTGCTTCAACCCAGGGTCCGTTCAGGCTCGTGATGGTTTTCAGGAGCGGCTGCAGTGTCATCGGTGAGTTCATTTGTTTGTTGCTAGTCCAGATCTGTTTTGGTTCAGTGACCGGGAACCTGTTGTGGCCTCCGAAACAGTGCAGCAAATGGTCCAGTATGGTTTCTTTGAGTTTCGAGTCTCGTTTTGGTTGTTTGTCTGGTTCGGGTTATGGTGTAGCAAGGATGGTGTCCGCTTGGGTGATTGGTCTGGTGATGGTGGTCCTGTTTCGTTCATAGTTCCGCTTAATCATGGTGATGCCGAGGTGGTTAAATACAAAACAAGGCAGGTAAACTGAAGACAAACCAGTCAAGGTTTTGGTAAACAGTCAACCTCAGTCAAACATCCAGATCTGGTCGACACTCGGTTAGAGGCGAGTGTGTGTCGGTTCGCGAGTCTATTTCCCGGAGAGGTATAACGCGTGCTCTGTTTTAGTCTTTGTTATTTTTCTTTGGTGTATGTTATAGTGTTATGCCTACACAAGTAGATATATAACATTATTATACGCACATGACATGACGAACCGAACCGACTTGTAGCAAAACTATTTTATTTATAATTCGGATTATCGTTTACAACTAACTTGTACTTGGGTATATTACATCAACGACTATCAAATATTGAACCAACTATACATACTACTTATTAAAAACATATAGTTCTCGCCATCATAGTTTTAGCAACTATAAATTGTTTTTGTCGCATATAAAGACTTGGTTAAATTATAATGCGTCTTGTGGGTTTGGACATTCGAATAGCCGAAGTGTACAAAACTTATGTATATATATTTATATTATCAATATGATTATTCAAGTGTCGATATTCGTCAATTTAACATGTTATTTTCGAACTATCTAGTGTTAACTATCTATCATATATATAAAGATTACTTGTCGAGCGTATAGTTCTTGTTCGTTATAATCTAATAAGTTGAGTCTTTTGGTCGTGTCTAAAGGCTTAGTCTAATTATGTTGCGTCTTGTGAACTTGGGCGATTAATTTTTGGGATGAAAATAGACGACTTGCGTTGTCTGGCTTTATACTAAAATAGAGGAAACTCTGCCCAAATTTTTATTGAATAAAAGAAACATACCAAGCGTCTAAATATATAATTATGTTTAAATAAAACTACGTTTTACAAGTAGATTTTTTCCGAAACCAAAGCGCCTCATAAATTAGTATTGTGACAATGAATCTAAAACACTATTTTGTCATACTAGAAAAATGTAGATATAAATAGTGTATAATACCCGATCTACAACATGAATTAAACTCAAGTCAAGTTACACATACGTTACTTTCACTACCTCAAATGTTTCCTTCTAACTAGTTCCAAGTCGAGAATCTGAACACATACATTATATATATAATTATACATACTCATATATTTCCTAGAAACAAAACCAAAATATTATCGGTTCGTCAAGTTATGAATACTTTAAGACGAGTATTGTTTTCAATGCGAGTCTAGGTAGTTGGATAAACTATCTTTACAACCACGAAACGAAACAAGCGTATTTGCATTAGAATTTAAGGCATCGTTTAGTTGAAATAGGATACAAGAGTTCAATTAATCCAAGTTCAGACTTGTTGCTACTTGCTAGTACTTGCACAGTGAAATTCAGGTGAGTTTACATAGCCCATTTTTCCATTCACTATTTTGGGGTGAAACATGTTACAACATTCAATTTACAATTCAATCATAAGTGTCTATGTGTTATTCTATGTTGCATTATGTCTTAAACATTACTAGGGTAAGCACATTATTCTAGCATAATCATTAACATTGATCAGCCGACGGTATACAATGATAGATCTATTGGACTGACAATCCCACCCGGATACGTGTACCTCCTACATAGGTAGCGTGGGTGATTGTTATCGAACACATAACATAATCGAGTGAACCATATGCATATGGGATGGACCACAGTATTCTAGTCATAAGGGTTGATTATGCACTCGATTTACCTGATAGTTTGTTTTCACATATGGACTAGACTAGCCATGACACTCGAATTGTACAACATTTTTATTCAAACCTATGTAATTCTCACCAACATTTTTGTTGACCCAAAATATTTTCAAATTTAACATGTTTCAGGTTATAGCTTGCTTGAAGATTAGAGTTAATGCTCGAGGATGTGTAGCTAGTATTTTCTCATTTGATGTACAAATTCTTTTAGAACAGTTGTATGTAATTTATTTAAATCAATTATTGAAATTTATTATTTACCATGAGCTACTGAACAATCATCAATACGTGACATCCCGATTTTTCCGCCATCGGTTGGGGTGTTACAGCAGATGCAGTTCCGGTTTTGTAGACGGTCGGGAAGTGCTTGGCGGATGAAGATCCCATTGGCCGGTTCAGGCAGTGGGTGCAGGAGTCTGATCGCGTTGGGCGCGAAAAAGTTGAAAAGGAAGCTGCTGAACAGGCCGCTTGTGAAGCTGCTAAGGCGGGTGGTTTGGATAGCTCAGGGACGGCACATGAGCCTCCCGAGTAGGGTTTATGTGTTTGTAACAGGTTTTGTGAAACCGTTGTACATATACCTTTTGGTTGATTAAAAGTGAAGCTTTTTCTTTGCTCATACGTGTCTTGAATTTTGTAGTTTAGGCTTCTTGTTGAGGTGAGAAGTTGTACTGACTTCCTGTTTTTAGAAGGCAAGGTGGCATCCGATACGAAGGTTTAAGTAACCTTGTATTGTGTAACACCCCAACCGATGGCGGAAACATCAGGATGTCACGTATTGATGATTGTTCAGTAGCTCATGGTAAATAATAAATTTCAATAATTGATTTAAATACATTACATGCAATTGTTCTGCAAGAATTTGTACATCAAAATGAATAACACTAGATACACATCTTCAAGCATTAACTCAAATCTTCAAGCAAGCAATAACCTGAAACATGTTAAGTTTGAAAATATTTTGGGTCAACAAAAGTTGGTGAGAATTGCATAGGTTTGAATGTTGAATAAAATTTGTACAATTCGAGTGTCATGGCAAGTCTAGTCCATATGTGAAAACAATACTACCTAGTAAATCGTGTGCATAATCAAACCTTGTGACTAGAATATTGTGGTCCATCCCATACGCATATGGTTCACTCGTTTTTGTTGCGATAACAATCACCCACGCTACCTATGTAGGAGGTAACGTATCCGGGTGGGGTTGTCAGTCCAATAGATCTATTATTGTGTATCGTTGGCTTGTACGGAGTTAATGATTATGCTAGAATAATTGTGCTTACCATAGTAATGTTTAAGACATAATGCAACATAGAATAACACATAGACACTTATGTTGAATTGTAAATTGATGTTGTAACATGTTTCACCCCAAAATAGTGAAATGGTAAAAAGGGGCTATGTAAACTCACCTTAGGTGCTTAATGAGTTCGTGAGTTTTCTTCAGCGTGCAAACACTTAGTAATAATGCCTTAGAAAACTCGGAACTAGCTAGAGAAGATAATGATGGATGAAAACTTTAGTATGTTGGAGATGGGATAAAAATGTTTTTTTTTTTTATTGAATGTTATAAAGAGTTGAATGGTAGGCTATTGTATTTATAGTGTAGAAATTGGAGTTGTAATTAGGGACTACTTTGACTAGGCTAGAATTTAGGAACAACTTTGACTTGACTAGAAGACCATATTTACTAACACTTTGACTTGACTAGGAGACCATATTTACTAAAACTTTGACTTGACTTGACTAAGAGACTACGTTTGACTTTTCAGGTTTGACTAAGGGACCTTGAAAGGGTTTAAGTTTAATTGGTTTTAATTAACATCACACAACACCAAATGGTGTAGTGGTTTGTGTGGTGTGGTTAAGGTTTAGCCCGCCAGGGACTCGGGTTCGAATCCTGGCTCAGGAAAACATTTTTTTTAACGTTTTTAAATCAGAATTTTTAATAAAATCCAATTTAATATTGATTATAAGTCATTATTTAAACAAAAAAAAATTAATAAAATGGATGGGAAAGATAATGTAAACATGAATCGGATGAATAAACGAGGGAGTTCTATATATATATATATATATATATAAATTGTGTGATGTTACAGTCTCCCCTACTTTTAGGAACTTCGTCTCGAAGTTTATTAAAAACACAGGGTTGAGGATGATTAGGTAGAAATTAAGTCAACTGGGTTTTGGAAAATTTGGGTTAAGGCACGACATGAATTTAGGTAATAGAATAATCTGTTTCGAATAATTTGGATAAAAGGTTTGATATGTGTGAGTTTTAAGGGTTGGATTAGGTTCGTCTGAAATAGCAAGGAGAATAATAATCTAGCAAAACACTAAACTTAAGTGTTAGGAAAGAAATGCATGAGTTGATTGACTATAGAAAGACTAAATGAACTACCAGGTAACTAGAGTTTATAATTGATTATCTACCGAAAACCTTGATAGAATTCCACACTACCTTAACGTACCTGTAAATTCATGATTACGTTCCGGACCGCAATCACCAATTTACCTTACATTAGGGTTTTGTGTCCTTCTATGACTCTAAACACATATGTAAGTAATGCAAAATAACCTTGTGATTGAATCTTTGTATCAATGAGTCTAATAAATCTTTGTATCAAATTACATGTATGATGTATCCAAAAATGAGTCCAACTGTTGAGCAGGAAAAGACCTCTACCAGTCAGTGAGTAGGAACCTCTACCGATTGTTGAGCAGGTGCGATAGCCTCTACCAGTCGTTGAGCAGGTTATTAGAACCTCTACCGGCTGTTGAGCAGGCATGATGACCTCTACCAATCGTTGAGCAGGTTGTTAGGTACTCTACTAACTCTTGAGCAAGTACTTCATCCTCTACCAGTTGTTTGATTAAGTGTAACTATTGTTTTTTATTTAACACATAAGTTGCAAGTTCGTAATATATACATGTAAGTAAGTTTGTAAATGCATCAAGTATAGCATGCGAGTTGTAATAGAGTTGTCCTAGACAAGATTAATGACTCTAGGTGTGTTTATAGCAAATAGTTTATATTCCATGCTTTCAAGTATCATGAATAATCAAATGTTCAAGTAGATAATCAAATCCTCATGTATAACTAAGAATCAAGTTTGATGCAACGAACAATCAAGTTTTCAATAGTCTGATTATCATAGGGATCAAGTTCATGTTCCAGAAGGTGAAGAATATGAATTTAGTTCTTGAAGCAGGTGCGCAAGGTTTTGACGGTGTCCTGGTGCATTCCTGGCCAATAGTATTTGGCATTCATGATTTTTGCTACGAGCATTCTTGGGCCTGCGTGTATGCCACATATGCCTTCATGGATTTCCTTGATGAAGGATGCGGCATTTGTGGAGTTCGCGCATCTTAGAAGAGGGCCTAGGTAGGAGCGTCGGTACAAAACACCATTCATAAGTTGATAATGCTCGGACTTGTATTGGATCTTTCGGGCTTCCACTTTTTGGGGCGGTAGGGTGCCCGTTGCTAGGTATGCCTGGATAGGGGCCATCCATGACCCGGCGCATGTTTGTGTTATGTTGACCTGTCTAAGTGGTACTGATGGTTGAGCCAGAGTTTCGATGCGTACCTCTTTGACCATATGTGGCCAAGTTATGGATGCCATCTTGCTGAGAGCGTCTGCTTCTTTGTTACCGCTGCGGTTGATATAGACGATTGTGCAAGTTGTGAATTTTTTGGTGAGAAGCTTGGCTTGGTCGACATATTGCGCCATAACCGGGTCTTTAGCGTCTTAGACGCCGTTCATGTGACCTGCTATGAGCATTGAATCGACATGGGCATTGAGGTATCTTGCACCCATTTTGTCTGCTAAACGTAGTCCTGCGAGGAACACTTCGTATTCTGCCTCGTTGTTCCTGCTTGGGAACTCAAGGCGGACAGCGTACGTGAATTCTGTATTATCAGGGCTGACGAGTCGTAAACCTGTGTCGGCGCCCTGATCGTTAGAAGCTCCGTCCGTGAACAGTAACCATGTGACGCGGGAATCTAGGAAGGGTTTCGGATCTTGTTCGCTTTGGCACTCTTGTGTTTTTTCTGTTGGAATTTCAGCGATGAAGTCTGTGAGAACCTGCCCTTTGATCGCCAATCTTGGTTTGTATATGATGGTGTGCGCGCCTAGTTCGATCGCCTATTGTTGATTCTATCATCTGTTAGGACATTGATTGGGTGTCCTTAAAAGTAATGTCGGAGACGTCTTGATGCATGTACGAGTGCCAAGACTAGTTTTTCCATTGTGGAGTATCTGGTTTCTGCGTCTGCCAAAGTACGACTGATGTAATAGATTAGTGTTTGGACTTTGTTGGGTTCTACCAAAAGTACTGCGCCTATCGCCGTTTCAGATGCGGATAGGTATAGTGTCAATGGTTCTTCTAGTAGGGGTGCTGTTAAAGTTGGCAAGTAAGTCAAACATTGTTTCATTTCACAGAAACCCCTCCCGCTTCTGGAGTCCAGCGGAATTGTGTCTTTTTCAGTACATTGCGCAGTGTATGAACAAAGGGAAAAGACTTGGATGCGTAATTTGATAAGAAACGGTTGAGGGTGACCAGGCGCCCCATGAGTGTCTGAACATCCTTGATTGAGTTGGGTGACGGCATGCACTGGATAGCCTGGACTTTCTCCGGGTTTGGTTTGAAGCCGCCATTGGTGACAATGATGCCCAGAAATTTCCGTTCTTCGGCTTCGAAGGAGCACTTGCACGGATTGAGCTTCATTTTGACGTCGCGCAGCTGTTCGAAGGTGCGTTGTATGTCCAGTAGCATGGTGTCTTCTTGGGTGCTTTTTATAACCAGGTCGTCGACGTAAACCTCGAGGTTGACGCCGATCTGGTTTATGAAGGCTTCGTCCATTAGGCGTTGATAATTTGCGCCTGCGTTCTTTAGACCAAAGGGCAATTTGGTGTAGCAATAGACCCCTCTATCAGTCCTGAAGGCAGTTCGGTCCTCGTCTTCATAGGCCATTTGAATTTGGTGGTATCCTCGGTAAGCGTCGAGGAAACACTTGAAATTAAATGGTGCCAGGGAGTCTACCTTCAGGTCTATTTCTGGTAAGGGGTAGTGGTCCTTTGGGCATGCTTTGTTGAGGTCCTTGTAGTCGACGCACATGCGCCAGGACCCGTTCTTTTTTAGGACCATGACGGGGTTGGCTACCCATGTTTGATGGTTGCATCTTCGAATGATGCCTGCTTCGAATAGGTCATCGACCTGCTCGTTCATGGCTTTGACTCTATCCGGGCCCAATGAGCGTTTTTTCTATGTGACCGGGCGAGCGCGTCTTTGTATGTGTTCAGGGAATGCTCGGAGTGAGCATGGTCCCATCATCAAGTTTGACTGTAAAGTCAAACTTTCCGATGGGGTGATTAACTTCGTTGAAGAAGCCTGCAATGGGTGCGTCTGGTTGCAGGCGCGCTTTGTCTTCGTCGTCGAGTTGGTCAAAGCAGCTTCCACCATCGCACATCATTTTGTATGTGCGATAATGCCCGAACAGTGTTGTGATGGTAAGTGTCATTGTTGAGCTTGCGCCTCCTGGTACTACTGGGAGGATGACCTGGTCCTCATTCCAGTTTTGTGACGTCGCGGCCTCTGGTCGCTGCGACGTGCTTGCCAGGTCAGTGATATTGGTCTTCCGCTTTGTGTTGCGCGTCATATTGCATTGCCGGTTGTATGCGCCGTGGACATGATGTGTTTTTATGTCCTTTATGGCTTTTACCGGTTCGTCGTGCCGGTGTGCACCGGCTCGGACGTTCTTGACCAAGTTGGCCAACTTTCCGGAGCGGAGGGCCGCCTCTATTTCCATTTTGAGGCTGTAGCAATTATCGGTGTCGTGACCCACATCTTTGTAGAAGTCACAGAATCTAGTGGTGTCTACATTCTTGCATTTATTTCCCATGGGTTTTGGGAGTTTAAACGCTACCTCTCCAGTTGAAAGAACTTGAGACAGTACCTGGGATGGCTTTTTGGTAAGGGAGTCAAGTCTTGGTTCCGGCGCCCGCTGTAGCGCTGATCGCGCGTCTGTTTGTTGCCGATAATATTTCTGGCGTCGCCAGAAGTTGAGTATAGCCCTTCGTCGGTGGAACCTGAAATGCGGTTCAAGACGGACGATCGGTTTTTGTTGCGGCTGTGGTTGTTGCTGGAGCTTCCGCACTGATTTTGGCGCATTGTTTTTTTGGTTGCCAGCGTATAGTTTGGAGATGCGGACAACCTCTTCCCAGGAGTCTGGGACGCCGTCCTTCCCTTGGAGGGTGTGTTGCAGGTCGTCATCGTTGACCTTGGCCAGGAAAGAGGTACGAGTTGCCTCGTCCCCCGTTCCGAGTTGGAGTGCTTCTTTGTTGAACCACACGATGAAGTCTTCGAGCGGTTCGGTCTCTCTGCGTTTGCATAGATAGATTTGACTTTTGTTGCGCTTGTGGCGACGTTGTTGGCTGAAATGGAGCGAAAATTTATCGATCAGTTGTTCATAGCTGTCGATGCTTCCTATGGGGAGGTTGTCGAACCATACCCTGGCTGCTCCTGAGAGTGTATGGGAAAACATGTGGCACTAGACATGTAGGGTCCATCCGATAACGGCCCCAGCCTGATTGAAAATGCCGAGGTGGTCATCAGGGTCTGTGAGGTTGTCATATATCTTGACGTTGACCGGGAGGCGTTGCCTCTGTTGTATTGGCGCTTGAGAGATACGTCTTGTGAACTTGGATTTATCGGCAAAGGCCGTTGGCCTATAAGGGAGTGATGGGTTGGTGGTTGGATCATTATTGTACCTGTTTAGCTTTCTCGTCGGTAGTACGGGGTGCGACGGTAGTCCCTGGAGGCATAATCCTCCCAAGAGCTTTCTTCGTAGTCTTCTTCGTCGAACCGGTTGTGCTCTGCACGGGCCTGGTCGGCAGGGGGTTACCCTGGACCTTCCCATGACGGACAGCAACCGCTGTTCTAGTGGGTCGCTTGGAGGATGACTCCATGATGGCTTTGCCGGTGATCCGGCAACGTTCCAGCTGAGCGTCTAAGATTTCTTTCTGGCGTTCGTACCAGTAATTATTTAGAGCGTCTATTTCCTCCTGGGTGGGAGGTGCTGGTTCGCCGGTTTGAAAATCAAGGTTTCTGGGGATGATGACGGCGTTAAGTTGGTCATCGTCGTGATCCCCGGATGTTGGATGAGATCCCGGGGTTATGTCGGTGATGTCTTCGACGGCCCCGGAAGGGGTGTAAACTTTTTGCGGTGAAGTTGTTATTTTGTTTTTTCGTTGCGAAAAAACAGCCGGCTAGAATTTTTGTGAGATGTTGTGGTAAGGCCACGGATGGCGCCAATGAAGAAACACGAATCCTAGATTGTCGTATGGACGCCAATCTTGGTAGTGATTCTATATTTTTAAAAAGAGATGTATTAATAAAAACGTGTGGGTCTAAGGACAAGACCAAGGAGTTTAAGAGACTACCGATCAGAAGAGTCGAGCCTCTAAACGTTACTATAATAAACAAGGGGTTGAAAAAGGTATGAAGGAGTTCGTAGTCTTTTTGATGAAAGTATTGGTGAATATCGGATGCCAACAAAAGGAGAAGGAGCTCCTCCTTTTGTAGTACCTCTGTGACACCCGGCAAATTCTGGTTAACAACGTTGTCTAGATGAAAGTCTATCTTAGCGAGTCACGCGTATATTGTACTTAACTAGGTTAGTTAAGTCGTGTTATGGTTCGGGAACTGTTAGTTCAGTATAGAGGATCATCGGATGTTAGTCTAGAGGTTCATTAGATGTCAGTCCTTAACCAAGTGTACAAGTGGTGACGATTCGTAGAATCGTCAGAACATAGGGAACATACAAGTCTCGAGTCCCGGGAATTGGTGAACGAGTGTGAATATGTTTGGTTGCAAGTGTTATGTGTTTACAATCATTATGTGACTTGTCGGTATGTGAAAATGTGTTAACATATGTTAAAACGGGGTTTAACGCGCAAAATACAAGGAACCAACCCCTATAGGCGATTAGGGTTGGCTAATCGCCTATAAGGGAGGCGATTGGGCCTCATGGGAGGCGAGTAGCTTGCTAATCGCATGCTACAGGGGGCGATTAGCCCCTAAATGCATGAATGTCATGCGATTAGCAATGCTAATCGCGTATAGCTGCTGCACAATCGCGTGTTACGTGCTGGACGACTAAAAACGACTATAAATACAATACTTGATCTCCTAAACTTCATAATATCAACCCTAGTCGTCCCATAAACCGCCCCAACACACACACAACCTCTGGAACGTGATTTTGGATCAAAACACAAGGTTTCAAGCTTATTTCATCAAACTATCACAATCTAAGGTGTGATTCTCATCCATGAAATCTTTATAAACGTTTTTATTAAATCCCTAACGGTCCAGACCTGTTTTAAAACGTATGAGTCTTCTAAAAATCATTAATAATCATTGTTAATTGGATTCTTAGTAGCATGCATGATGTATGTGGGTTTTCAATCAAAAGCTAGGGTTTTTATGATTCAAGATGGATGATTACATGTTATTAGGTTAGTTTCAGATTAATAATGATGGCATGATGATGAAATCTGAGTAATTGTTCATTAGGGTTATAGTTATGCATGTTAATGTGATGTTTCATGCTATGTGTATTGTGTTTGGATTACATGGTTGCATGCAGGGCTGATAATACGAGGCTAAACGAAGGATTTTGGTTTAAACATGTTTGGTATAGTTGTTGGATTGATATTGGATGATTACACGCGTTCTGGATCTGATTTGGAGTGTTAAACGCGCGAAAAACCGGAACAGCTGGGTTACTGGCGATTAGCAACCCTAATCGCCTATGTTATAGGCGATTAGGAGACCAATCGCCAGTAGGGATACCCCAATCGCCTATAATACATGCATTTGGGGGCTAAATGCCTCTATTACATGCAATTGTGATCCTAAATGCTAGTTAAGTCCTGAAATACATGTCTTATAGCCCTAATCGCCTATAAACTCATAAAATTACATATGGGATAGCCCTAATCACCTATATTACATGCAATTAGCCTTCCTAAATGCCAGTTGACCAACCTAAATGCTAGTTGACTTTTCCTAATCGCGTGTACTGCTGCTGTAAGTGTAAATTAGCATTCCGAGACCCGATTTGACATCTAGGAACATGCTAGGAACCCCGTAACATATCTAATAACTTGGTAACATATGTTTGGATGTAATTATGTGATACATGAACTACGTGCTAAAACTTGTTGGACGTTAACGTATGTTAAGTGTGATTGCATAATTGTATGTTTGAGAGCGTAAGCACAACACGGAGAGTCTCGGGTCACCAATGGGATGTCGAGTCTTGTACATTGGGTCAGTTAAACAGTCACGGTGTTTTCAAACGAACTTGGTTATGGTCTGGACATCTAGGGACTAACTAACCTGCGGGTTATTAGTCTAAGTACTTGTAACTGTCATATGTTAGGTCGCCGCTTTACGGGACTAGCATAGCTGCTGAGTTTGTTCGTATTACGAAGTAACGCAACTTAAGGTGAGTTTACGGCCCCTCTTTTAACTGGTTTCACTTTTCGGGGGAGAAAACATGTGTTAAAACTTATGTTTGGTAACTACTGTCATACTATGGGTTTTCTATGGTTTACTATACGATCTTTGGAAGTCCCGGCGGGAACCATGAATGTGCGGGTTTGCACAACGGGGAAATGTGAATAGCGCTATTGGGAGTGACCAACCCCGCTCGTCGACTTGGAGGGTCGGCGGGTGCATATTGTCTCAAACAGGAACAACAGGTTACTACATCGGGCACGACATCTGGTTTGCGAGTTAGTAATGGTTTTCCAATCGTGATAGTAACAAAACATACGCCTAGCTAGCGTACTTTGGTTTTCGATTTGTTATAGTATGGACAGGTTGAACTTGGTACTTGGATTACAAAACCTGTAAACTCACCAGCATTTTTGTGCCGACGTAAACTTTTACATGTTTTCTCAGGTCGCTAAGGTAGCACAATGGAACTAGGGCGCACGCGTCTGCACGGCGTCTAGTTAGGATTGCATGGTTTCCAAACGTTGAACACTTGGTTTATTTTGGATTGTGTTTTGAATAAGCTTCCGCTGTATTTGGGGAATTTTAAACTATGTTTTTGAAATTGCATATGTTCATTTAGACTTGTTTATTGTGATCGTTGGTTTGGATCCTGGTTTGTCATGCGCCTCGCGGTAAAACTCCGCAAGTGGATTTTGAGGGTGTGACAACCTCGACCTCACACTTTCTCAGCTCATCCTCTACCCTAAATGGGGCCCGGCCCAGGTAGAGGTGTCTCTAAGTTTCCGGCCCAAGTCCCTAAGCCCAATGGTGCAAGTGGGTTTGACAAAAGGAGAAAGTAAAGGGAGATGTTACCGTCCTGACGATAGTACGAGTGGCGTCCGTTGAGTGGACGCTAGTGGGCGGTGGACACGTGGCGTCCGCCTACTGGTTGACCCAGGGCGGTGGGTAATCATCTTCTTTCTTGAAACACGAGAAAAGTTGAGAAAGTCTTCTGTCAGAGAGATATCTTGGCTGGGAGGCCGCCACGTCATCGTCCTTTCTGCGTGTCAGACTGGGAGCAGTCATTGATTGGTCGAGAAATCTAACGGCAGCTTGTTGCGTCAGGAACAGTTGCCTGGGGAAGGGGTGTGTGCCCCGGGGCTGCCCCAAAAGGCATCTTCTAGTCGTGCTGATGAAGCTTCATCTAACTTGCTTGAGAAGCTTTGAAGTGTACCGGGCTCGCTGACGTAAAACGGGCGGGTGAGCCTGTGTCTGGCGTTAGTTGAGTGCCAGGTATACCGCCGACGTAAACGGGCAAGTGAGTCTGCGTCTGGCGTCCGTTGGACGCCAGGTATATCGCCGACGTAAAACAGGCGGGCGAGTCTGCATCCGTTCTCTGATGGACGCTAGACACTCTGCTGACGTAAACCAGGCGATGTATGTTTTAGCTAGGCGCTGATATGGTATTTGTGATGTTTTGATACCATATCCCTTCACCATCAATAAAAATCAATAATATATACCCTTAACTACCTGTCAAATCCCACCACTCCTACTACCTAAGCTTATGAATGAGGCTTTGTTGGTTTATATTCCTCTTGGGGGCCTTAATTTACTCGGATTAATGCTAGCTGCACTAAACTTAGCAAACTTGATAGATTATTGTTGTTTGAAGAGTTTTTTAATTGTATTCCTAATATCGAAGTTGTAGTTTTGGATCTTTCTACTATAGATCATAGACATGTTTTGTTATTGATGTCAATTTTAGTCCAGTTTCATTGAAAATGTTTAATTTGTGGATGGATATAGAGGGTTTTCAAAATTTGAAACAAAGGATTCTCGGCATATTTTGTAGTTGAAATTAGCAAAACTCGAACAAATCCAGAAAGAAATCGAACAAATGGGTAGACAAACAAAACAATTCGAAGCATGATGAGACAAAAATCGAACAAAAGGGAAGAACAACGATAACAAACTGAAATGAAGAATGGAAATCCAACACTGTTTCGTCTTAAACAAAATGTGCAAGACGTAACATGTCCAAATGATCAAGTCACATGAGATGTAAAATGAACACTGACTAATTTTACATCTTCATTTTGGTTATACACTGACTAATTTTACATCTTCATTTTGGTTATTATATATATATATATATATAAAATTCAGAACATGTCGAGAAACATTAGTATTTGGTCGCTTTATGTGAGCTCATAACAAAACAAGGTTTATCACATTAATTAAAACAATGAGTTGCGACCACACGGTGAAATTCATCAAACGAGTCAATTAATAATATATGTGGGAAAATGATGTTTTAACTCAAATGTCTATGAAATCATTTGAATGAAGTAGTTGAGTATGTTGTTAAATAGGTCAAGTTTGTTGTCACTTGCACCATAGCTAAAACCTTGGATAACATAGTATCATGAACTATGGGTCTAAACGGGTCAAATGGTGATGTCCTCATCATTTGAGCCCAACACTTGATGCTAGTATTCCAAGCATTAAGCTTCATGAGGCTAAACAGATCAAGTGGCGAAGTATTACCATTGAGTTCCGAGAAATTAATGTTTGTCAATTTTGAAAGCATACAGGTAAAAGCATTGAGAATGGGCATGTGATGCCAAGAATCATGGAGAATGGGCATGTGATGCCAAGAATCATGGAGAATGAGCACAAGGTATGAAATGGGTCAAAGCCACCCGATAAGTCCGTAGATAAATAAACGCCTTCGGGTGGTGTAGCATGGGTACTAAAACCGCCCACGTGAAGCGTGGGTGCCAAATAGGTAAGTATTTCCATAACTATGTCTAGTGCGCGCTAATGCGCTTAGAATTTGTCTAAATTAGAGGAAATCTTGAGAATGGTGAAATTCTAAGTCCGTAGGCAATTAGGGGCTTTTTAAACAAGTCATTGAGTCAAAAACAACATAATTGAATCAAGAAGTGTCGCCATGGATGGCTAAATTGAATGATTTGTCTATGAAAGGCATTTTGGGAATTTAAGGATTTACTAAAGGTTAAATCTAATAACCAAGTCATAATGAAACAAACCGGTCAATGTTTTTAGTTGAACAAGTATTCAATGAGTTGATAACATGATTTTTATGCCTTTTGTGTGGTTAACGGGTCAATTTGGGTAAAAATCGACATAAACTCTCAAAACTAAGAACCAGGTCATAGCGACATAAACCGGGCAATGAGTTTAGTCAAACAAATGTTAATTTAGTTGGCAAGTCGATTTCTATTCTTTGGGAATTGTCCAATGCGTTTGCAACATGATTCCTATGCTTTAAAATCAACAAATAAAGTGCAGAAGCCGTGAACGACCGTTCACTTAGAGTGAATGGCCGTTCAGGCTTTTCAGAACAGCTTGCTGCTGTTCGTGGCCTAGTGAACGACCGTTCACTCATAGTGAACGGCCGTTCGGCCAGACAGAATAGCAAGAGAATTTTATGGCCCAGTGAACGACTGTTTAGGCCTTCTGAGTCATTTTGGTAAAAATTTGATTTTTGGTCGTTTGGCCTGGATCGTTCCGTATCGATGCATGACGATACTCCTTCTACAGTAAATTCATTATTTGTAACCCCACTAACCATTATTTTGTGTAATGGTGCTGGGTACTCATTCGTTGGAAGTCCCGGAACAAGGATCAAGTCGCGAGAAGAGCTGAACACACCCGATCACTCATATGCTTCCGCAATAGAATTCCAAGATCTCCCGTTAAAATGTAAAATCTTAATAGCGTTCGTTTTCATAGATTGCAAAGTAATTGGAATTGGAATTCGCGCGAGAACCATAATTTGTTTTGGAATTTTGATGTGTTTGTTTCATAAAATAGAATGAAGTCTCGATGGAATTGAAACGTGGATTCCTTTTAATATGATGTTGTTCAATTACAATTCGTTCTTTTGTTGTAACGAACAACATAAGTCGAATACGCATTCCAATTCCTTCCGAATTCCATTCCATTCCCGTGAAACGATCGCTACCAATAATTAAACTGTAAGATTTGTGAGAATAAAAAATATATTGATCATGATGTGATGTGTCGTAAAACACATTATTCTCCTATGTATTTTGAGTTATAAATTGAGTCTTTTGTATATAGTTTTTAGTAATTTTAGGCGTGTATTCGTTTGTTTGTCTATTTTTATCATTGTACAGTTTTATTAGTTTTTTTAGTCTTAGTACTCGTTTTTATTATTTTATAGGTGTTCGTGGAAAATGAGCTTAAAAAGAAAGAATTTTAATTGAGACACGAACACTTGAGAGCTTGTGTTCATGGACATTGGAGCGTAAACGAGCAACTTTGTTCGAGCCAAGAACGCCTAATACGAGAGCATGGAATAATAATAATAATAATAATAATAATAATAATCTATTAATATATATAAAAGAATTGAACATTGCTGACATGGCGTGCAATGGTGCTTTCAACCTCTCCATGAAACTGCCACGTGACATCATAATTGAAAGATTTTAGTGTTTTTGAATTATTTCCTTTTTTAATTAAAAAAGATAAAAATAAAACCATAAATTTATCTCTCTATCTCTCAATTCTCAATTACTAAAATTAAATTGAGTTATTTTAGGAAAAAATAATTTAAAAACAAATTTAATTTTTTATATTCGAGATTTTTTAAATAAAAAAATTACACCAAATTAACGAGCGTTTTATTATCTTTCCAACGAGTACCATAGTGCTATATAAAAAACGGAGAAAAAAACGACTATTTTTTGTGGGTTATGTTCATACAGGAAAAAAAAACACAAAGTGTTCAGGTTATTCATTAATCATGTTTTTTCTTTTAAACCAGTTCTTATCTACGATGTTGAAATTCAGCCCAATCGCCATGCTATCATTGGAATTTTACTCTTCTAAAGATGGATATGTATACTTCATCAAGAGAAGCTAGGAGAAAGAATCGCGCAACACTGCAACACATGGTGTCACCTTATAGCAATGTTATTTTTTATTTATTTAATTACAAGATTAATAATTATTACTATTAGTATTAGAATTATTAGAATGGTTATATTTTTCAACCCCCATCATGCATTCTACATCTATATAAGTCAAAGTCAAATTGTAACATATTTTAAATTATGCGAAGATGATTATATGTTGAAGGTTATCCTTTTAATAGTGTATTATGTTTAATATGGTTTATGCTTTTTATTTTTTTAACTTTTTAAATAAATGTTTTTTTAACTAAGATTGATTATGTTTAAGTTATTTACTCTTTTCGTAATTTGAGTTTTCTTCTTTTATCATTTTTTATTAAATCATATTAATTTTTTCAACCCCGGACCTTCCCGGGTAATCAGCTAGTAATAATAATAATAATAATAATAATAATAATAATAATAATAATAATAATAATAATCGTGACAAAGGTATTCATGTATCCATGGCCCAAGATCCAAATATGGATTTTATTGTATTCTTGAAGAAAAAGGAGCCCAAGTCAAAGTCAGTCAAAATATTTGTGAGGATATATATGTATCTTCGACTGCAACCAGAGAGGAAGAGCGGCAATTATTAAATCGAAGGAAGAGCACATCAACAGCCGCAAAAGTGGACAGAGAATCACGACAAAGGGCTCTAAAAAAATAGAGAGGAATTGAAGGGAAGAAGGTCTCGGGTGCACTAAAAATATATTATTCGAAGACCCGGTGGTTTGTTTTATCATTTTTATATTTATTTAGAGACATGATTAAATTGTTTTTTATAGACTTTGAATTTATGTTTCTAAAGATTATGAACTAGACTTTTATGGTTGCTTAGGTTTATGAACTAGACACGTAATTTGCAGTATTTAATGATTTTTGGTTTTTAATTTGATGTGTAGAATTACATGATTTTAATTTTATTGTTGGATTTGATATATGTGTGTTGGTGTGATTTTATTTGAAGTTTGTTTATTGGTTTTGTGGAGCTAGGCATGTAGAGATACCCCCTAGGTCTTGAAATCAATCTAGTTCGTCAACTTAGGTTAGCGTGCTAGTATTTGGAGTCGGAGTACGACACAAGTATAACAAACTAATATAATAAATTAACTAAAACGTGCAGTCCATTCTTGAGGGTGAGAAATCTAACTCGAGATTGCTAGGTAACTAACTAGGCATTGTTCGGTAGTTGACAAGCGCTAGGGCGGGAGTCGCTACTTGTCCGTGTTTAGAGTTTTCCTAGGTTTTCTTCAGTAGAGTTTAAGTCTGCTTCATAGTTTGAGGGCTTTAATCCAGGAGAGGTTTTAATCTGATTTCTGTGGGATTTTGGTACGCTAGGGCGATCCGGATCCATCTTAGCATTTCTACACTTGTCCCGCCTTAAGTCTAGTGAGCTATCTTTGACAGGAGGTTTATTAGATAAGAATAGGGTCTCAAGTTAATTACCAGATTCAGGATTTATTGCTAGTGTCTAGGGATTTTACCTAAGTAACCAGCCTTCTTCCTATCTGATTTCTCCAAGTTCCTAGTTTCGTATAAGCAGTTGAGGTTATTTTATTTATATTTAGTTTCTTCTAAGTTTTTAATCATTAGTTTAACCCCCCACAGAAGTAAAAATTTATTTAGGCTAGTATTCGGTATAGGTTGTGATCTAGAGTTGCATTCGCGTCTTTGGGTTCGATACTCGGTCTTATCTGTTTACTGCTTTGCGAACGGTACACTTGTCGTGCGTGTGTAGTTTTTAGGTGAGTCGTTTTAATTAGAACTTGTGTTATTTATATATATACATTTACACACATCACGATGTTTCGATTTCTTCATAAATATCAAAGTTTTAATCGGGAGTGATTTTTAAGTAAGATCAAAACTCGTAAGATTAAGCTTTAATCGCGTGTTTACAGGTTAGGGTCTTACAAAATATCTATCATTTATTATATGCGGACGATGCATTGATAGTGGGAGAATGGTCGAAGGAGAATATTAAGAGGATGACTTGATTACTTAGAGTCTTCTATCTATGCTCCGGATTGAAAATCAATATTGGTAAGTCACACTTGTTTGGTATTGGTGTTGATGGTAATGGGGTTTCCAATATGACGTCCATTTTGGGGTGTCGGGTCGGGGAGTTTCCTTTCGACTATTTAGGGATTAAAGTGGGTGCGAATATGAATAAGAGTTGTTATTGGACTCCGGTCATTGATACTATCCATAGATGCCTTGCTTCTTAGAAGGCGACAACCTCATATATGGGTGGTAGGCTAACGCTAATCAAATCGGTTCTCGCTAGCCTTCCGGTATATTATTTGTTTTTGTACAAAGGTCCGGTCAAATTGACAAAGCAAATTGAGAAGTTGATGCAGAATTTCCTTTGGGCTGGCTCTAATGAAGGCAAAAAAACTTAGTTTGGTCGCTTGGAATATTGTTACAACCTCTAAGAATAATAGGGGTTTGGGAATAACTAAGTTGAGGGATGTTAATTTTGCCTGATTGGCAAAGTGGATGTGGCGTTTTAAAACCCAAAAGATGGTAAATGGCATAATATGAGAAAATCTCCATGGGGGCAGAGGTCGGTTGGTGTATATGCCGGTTAACAAAGGTATTAAAGGATGCTGTAAGGTGCACTCGTTTATAAGGACGAAAGTTGGAAATGGTAGGCGAATTAGTTTTTGGCATGATCTGTGGATTGGCAGCAGTGTGTTGAAAGAAAGATGGCCTCGGTTGTATAAGCTGGAAAAATAGAAAACGGTCGTTGTTGATCAGAGGCTGACTGTTGTCGATGGTGTCACCCAGTTCCAGCCGTGTTGGAGTGCAGGCCCTGCTACGGTTGAACAGATTTCAGAGCTGTAGGACGTGGCTTTTATGCTTAATAATTTTGTTCTTACAGGTTCTAAGGATTAATGGTTATGGGAATCGGAAGGAAACAACCCTTTTTCTGTTGCCCAAGTTAAGCAGCTGATTCGAGAAGAAAACGAAACATGCCGGGTTCGCTTTATGCAATGGGAATCATGGATTCTTGTTAAAGTTAACCTGTTTATATGGAGAGCCGAGACGAACCGAATTCCTACAAAAGTAGCGCTCACAAGAAGACGGATAAACTTAGATGATGTCTCATGCGGTCTCTGTGATTTAGTGGATGAAGACGTCATGCATATATTCACAGGATGCGGGTTTTCTTTTGGCGTTTGGTCGGCGATTGGCAAATGGTGCAAGATTGACCCAATTATCGCTTTTGACTTGCAAGATATTTTGACTATTCACGAGCAAGTCCGAGGTGACAAATGGAGTAAAAAAGTGGCTACGGGGATTGTTATGATCACATGTTGGGCCTTATGGAAAGCAACGAACGCAAAGGTTTTTAACGGCTCTATTCCAAAGGTTTTTGATGTAGTCGTTACGGTTAAGTCGTGGTCCTTTCTTTAGTTGAAAAATGGTTGAGGTTTAGTTCCATTCAATGGATTGATTGGGTTGTAAACCCGTTATACATGTTATAAGTTGCTTTGGCGATCCTCTGTTTGAGGACGCATCCGTTTCTAATAAAGTTAAGATAGTTCACAGTTAAAAAAAAAAAGATAGATGGATTTGCAGATATAGATATGTATAAAAGAAATCCAGAGTGATGTACAGGTACAAATGCAGCATGTACAAGTTATTTAACCCTCTTACTCTTTATCCATCAAAATTCGTGTGGAAAAAGTAATCCCATTAACATAGGATACTCCTTTGACTCAAAAAAAACTTTCGCTAAAAAGCCCCAATCGGTGGTCATGCTGTCCGAAATAAATAATTTAATAACAAAAAAGACCCGTTACAACTCCAACTCATTAAACTACGTCGTTTGATCACATCACGGACAATAAATTCCATATAGCCGTTAACACTCGTAATAATTTGAATCAATATTCAAAACCTCTTTTCCTCACTTCTCAACTCACACACACAAATTCAAATTCCTCTCTTAATCTCCCCTCTGATTTTATTCGATCTCTTCAATCGACGATCGAATCGAGTAATCGACGCTTTCGGTGAGCAGATCATTTCTTTATTAGAGTTCAATTTGAAGCTATCTTGTTCTTTTATTGTCATTTTGTTATGCTTAGTTTCATTCTTGGACGGTAAGGCTCAATCCCGGGTCTCTATGGCCCTCTGTGGGTTCTCGAGTGTGCGCGCTGCCACTTCATTTAGCCGTTCAAACCAAAACATTGTTCATTTGTATTTGTTGGAGTTTTATTTGAATTAAATCTTGTTTTTTATTATTGTTTTGTTATGTTTAGTTTCCTTCTAGGGTTTCAGGTGGAAATTGTTTTGATTGTAAGTTGATGAATTATAGTTGATTAGTGAGTTTAATTTGAAGTTATTTTGTTGTTTGATTGTTGTTTTGTTAAGTTTCGTTTCCTTCTAGGGTTTCAGGTAGAATTTGTTTGATTGTAAATTGCTGAACTGTAGTTGATTGATATACCATATATATAATTGTAGATCTGTTCTTTTCTTTTTGCTTTTTTAGATCCGAAAAATCAGTTAAATATTATGGAAAAATTTTTATGGCTATTAGGCATTTTTGCAGTTTATTTTAAGGATATTCTTATTTTGTTGTTTTTCTATGGCTATTAGACATTTTTGTGGTTTTTTAAGGATTTCTTTATTTATTTTATTTTTTTAAACGGTTTTGTATTCGGGCTCAATTGCATGCCTCTTCGTAGTCCAAGTTTACAAACTGCCCTTTGTTAGTTTGACGATTGAGGATTGGGCAAAACCGGTTCCTGGAGGAAACCGACTAGCTCATAACATCCCTTGACCACACCACCGCTTTTGTTAGTTATGAGTATTATTTACTGAATGTATGGATGGAAGAATTTATTTGTGTAAAATATAGCTGAACTTAAAGTAAGAATTTCTGTAGTTTGGTTTTGAGATTGTTTATCGGTAGTTAGGACTAATGTATGTTTTCCAAATTTATGATGCATTGTTTAGTTAGGTTCAACACAAGATGACAATAAAGAGTGCCCCTGGTACACCAGCTTCCAAAATTGAAAGGACACCGATATCAACACCTGGAGGGTCAAGAGTTCGGGAAGAGAAAATTGTTGTAACGGTACGGTTGAGACCGCTGAACAAAAGGGAGCTATCGGCTAAAGATAATGTGTCGTGGGAATGCGTTGACGATCATTCTATTGTATATAAACCACTCCCACATGAACGAGTTGTTCAACCGTCTTCTTTTACATTTGGTATGCGTTTCATATGCTAATTTATGAACTTATTTGCTGATTATCTAATTTTGAATTTGATTATGTATGAGCTAATGAAGCTGTTTGTTGTTCTTGTAGATAAAGTTTTTGGTCCTGAAGCAGTCACAGAATCCGTTTATGAAGATGGTGTAAAGACGGTTGCATTGTCTGCCCTAATGGGCATAAATGGTAACTTCTATCTTCTTTAGTTATACTAACTCTTCTTTTCACTTATCCTTAAATAGTTTTTTTCTGTTTTTTTTTTGGATTTAATCTCACTTCTTTTTTGCAGCGACTATATTTGCGTACGGTCAAACAAGTAGTGGAAAGACTTATACCATGAGAGGAATCACTGAAAAGGCAGTCAATGATATATACCAGCATATAATGCATGTAAGTTTATAAGAGATAAATATCATTAATATCTCTCTTGTGAAGCTTGTAATAATGTATTTGGGCTCAGTAATTAATTTTGAAGACTCTTTTATTACAGAATACAGATAGAGAATTCAGAATAAAAATATCAGGCCTAGAAATCTACAATGAAAATGTGCGGGACTTGTTGAATTCTGAAAACGGACGCAATCTAAAGCTTCGAGACGATCCTGAGGTAACATCTGAAACGAATATTTTTCTCAAATTCGGTGTTACTCCAATCTAACTGATTATGCTTTCTGATGCAGAAAGGAACAGTTGTAGAGAAGTTGGTGGAGGAAACAGCCACAGATGATCAACACTTGCGAAATTTGATCAGCGTTTGTGAAGGTAAAACATAAAACTCCTCATTTTTATAGTTGAACTATAATTATAGCTTATCTACTCTTGTATTCTTTGCAGCTCAAAGACAAGTTGGTGAAACAGCTTTAAACGATACCAGTTCTCGATCACACCAGATAATAAGACTGGTAAGCATATGTAAATTTGGATTCAGAATCACTGGCTTCTTATGCTTTGTGTAGGGTTCATCAAAATAACTCTAATCTGACAATGCAGACAATAGAAAGTACGGTCCGGGATACTTCAGACTGCGTGAGGTCCTTTGTTTCAAGCCTGGTATGTGATACTCTGCCCCAAAAATAACTGCCCACATACACACAGTTTTGGGAATGTGCAATTAAAGCGTTTCTTAGTGGTTAAATTTCGATTTTACCCCTATGAAGTATACATAGTTTTATGAATGTTCATTAATGCAGTTTAATCATATAAGTGGACATTCTTTTCCGGGTGGGAACTTCTTTCAGGATGGGGGCAGTATTGAATACCATGAACAAAGATAATTAACCAACCAACCAATGTTGTGCAGAACTTTGTAGATTTAGCTGGAAGTGAAAGAGCATCACAGACAAATGCTGATGGTGCTAGCTCAGGGAAGGCTGCCACATCAACCTTAGCTTGATGACTCTCACAACTGTGATTAGAAAGCTGAGGTCAGTGGATGTATAAATTGTCTAATTGGAAACGTCTTCTCTTGCCATATGTTTTATTCAGTCTTCATTTTAACTTGCCCAAATTCTTATCATTAACATGTTCTGGTTCACCACTTGCAAATGTATTTTACTTCCAATGATCAACTGGATCAAACAGGATTGTCATGTGTATTTATCAGCGGTGGCAAACGGATGGGCTGGGTTCGGGTGAAATTGGGTCGGGTCAGAAACTGATGCAATTTTTGTTTCAAGCATTCTTTTATCTAAATAAAACAATTGAGAAGATCATATGCATTAATAAACACTTTGTGGAAAAACATAACCAAATCCACTAACATCCAAGATGTATATCTATTCTTGTTTGAAATTTCATAAACCTTTCACATGGTAATACAACTAAGTTGTATGTATATATTTAATTCTTCATCATCATCTTTAGTAATGTTTGTTAGCTTATATTATATAAATAACCTCATTTGGAATGTAAACCTGGTTGGTTGTATATCTATCTGATAACCAGGTGTTATTTGCAGTGTTGGCAAAAGAAGTGGTCATATACCATACAGGGATTCCAAGCTTACTCGCATACTACAACACTCGTTAGGTGGAAATGCACGTACTGCCATAATATGCACTTTGAGCCCAGCTTCTAGCCATGTCGAACAGTCCAGAAATACTCTCTTCTTTGCTACCCGAGCTAAGGAAGTAACCAATAATGCCCAAGTTAACATGGTACATATATTATTTCCCAGAGAACTTATTTATTTACACGTTTAGACTTTCAACTACAGCAGGTTGGGTAATCGGTCGGTTGTCGAAGTTGTTATTATCAATAAATAGTTAAGTTGTCAAGTCAAATATGACTACAAAATTCATCTTATTTCAATGAAAATATAAGTTAAAACGATTTAGGACGTTTTGTGTTAATTCCTCGGCCTCCCGTTACCGTCTTAAAAGATGCAAATTTATTCATCCCAAACTGGCCGAGTGGCGTTGACTTGGCACTCGTTTTTTAAATTCAAAGTTATAGAAAACAGTTCAGATATATATATGATCACAATAACTATGTTATTTGGGAAACAGTTCAGATATATATATATATATATATATATATATATATATATATATATATGATCACAATAACTATGTTATTTGGGAAATAGTATAATTGATTTAGGACGTTTTGTATTAATTCCTCAGCCTCCCGTTACCTTCTTAAAAGATGCAAATTTATTCATCCCTAAGTGGCCGAGTGGCGTTGAATTGGCACTCGTTTTTTAAATTCAAAGTTATAGAAAACAGTTCAGATATATATGTTATTTGAGAAATAGTATAATTGATGGATGGGATAAATTTTGGGAAATAGTACACTTTGGACGACTTTAGGCTCATTTCTTTTTTAATCATGCCAACTTCTATATTACCTTCTTGTGCTCTATTGCTGATGATGCTGTTTTATTGCTGAAAATTTTGATCAGGTTGTTTCGGACAAGCAGTTGGTTAAACATTTACAGAAGGAAGTTTCCAGACTAGAAGCTGAGTTGCGTACTCCTGATGTATCTAACGATAAAGATTTAAAAATTCGTCAGGTACATCTCGATTGCATTATTTAACTAAGTCACTGGAGAAACAGTTGGGTCTGATAGTGATTTTTACAGATGGAAATGGAAATTGAAGAACTTAAGAGACAAAGAGATATTGCACAGTCACAGGCTGAAGAGCTACGTCGTAAACTTGAAGAAGAACCAATGGTTTTACTCCCTTTCTTCTCGCAATTCTGTATTTTTAGTCGATCATATTTTAGTCATTTTGTATGTGGCCCAACTTGTACAAAAAGTTACTAGATTTACATGTTACCAAATCACAAGTTTTGCCTTGCCACCTTTAATCATTTGATTATAATAAGCCGATGTCATGTTAACTGATTTCTTCAACCATAACAGGAATTGAAGCCACAAGCATCTGCAGCTCCATTGGCTAAGAAGTGCCTGTCATTCTCTGGAACATTACCATCAGTCCTTGAAGACAGGGAACCGAGTCGTTTTGAGAAAACAAGAAACACAACAATTAGACAAAGTATGAGACAGTCGTCTACTGCTCCTTTCACACTAATGCATGAAATCAGAAAACTTGAACACCTTCAAGAGCAGCTCGGTGAAGAAGCAAATAGAGCCTTAGAAGTACTACAGAAGGAAGTCACTTGTCATAGACAAGGAAATCAAGATGCAGCCGAGACCATTGCTAAATTACAAGCAGAGATCCGTGATATGTGTGCAGTCCGGACGGCACAAAAAGAAGTCAACGTTGACCACATGGTTCCCGGGTTGGGGGTCAACAAAAGTGTCAGTGCGAATCTCAAAGACGAAATCAACCGAATTCGCTCACAGGGAAGCAACATTGCCACCCTAGAAGAACAGCTGGAGAACGTTCAGAAGTCTATTGACAAGCTCATAATGTCTCTTCCTAGTAACAACAACACTGATCAACTTGTCAAAAGTCAGTCAAAGAAGAAGAAGTCATCGAGTCCATTGACTTCAAGCAATGTGATCAACAAACCGAGTTTTATAAGATCTCCATGCTCACCTATGTCTTCTACTCGGGAAGTGGATGAAAATAGAAATCCTCAAGAAGAAGAACCACTAGTGTCCGAAGATAAAGAGATGAATCTAAAGGGTGAGGAAGGTGGAGATGTCTCATCAAAGGAAAATACACCACACAGACGTTCAAGCTCTGTTAATATGAGGAAAATGCAGAAGATGTTTCAGAATGCAGCCGAAGAGAACGTGAGAAGTATCAGAACCTATGTTACTGAGCTTAAGGAACGTGTCGCCAAGCTGCAATACCAGAAGCATCTTCTTCTTTGTCAGGTAACTTTATTGACTGTCATATGTTTTCATGTTCATTTTTCTAAAGCTCCCAATTGCCCAATCGGGTTGTGTGGCACATTTATAGATATGTCATGACGCAAATCGACCTGTTAATGAGTAAAGATTGTAAAATAATTCTAAATAATTCAGTTGGCCGAAAACGCTGTTTGGTCCAGTTTTAAAATAATTATAAATAGTTGGTGTGATAAGAAAAGTCATGGATTATGTATTTTCTTTTTTCTGTACATATAGGTGCTTGAGTTGGAAGCTAATGAGCAAGCTGGATATGATCTGGAAACTGATGACAATACAGAAGACGTACCTGAGGTGTCACCGGTTCCTTGGAATATCAGGTTTAGGGAACAAAGGCAGACAATCATAGAGCTGTGGGATTCTTGTTTTGTATCAATTATTCATAGAACCCAGTTCTATATGCTGTTTAAAGGAGACCCTGCTGATGAAATCTACATGGAAGTTGAGCTCAGGAGACTCAATTGGCTACAAGAACATCTAGCTGAACATGGCAACGCAACACCAGGCCGTGGTGCAGAGGAGCCCACAATATCCGTTACATCAAGGTTCTCCCCTAACACATTCTTGTTTTCGTAACTTTATTTGACGATACGCTATGTACTCTGAACATTGCACTCTAGAATGGCAAAATGGGTAGTTTAGTTTAACCAAACTGAAACATTGTAAAAATAACGCTGACATGGCATCATATCATTGTGTGCAGCCTGAGATCACTAAAGCGGGAACGGGAGTTTCTAGCAAAGAGGCTAACAACACGTTTGACAGCCGAAGAGAGAGAACTGCTATACATGAAATGGGACGTTCCCCTTGAAGGAAAACAGCGTAGGATTCAGTTTGTAAGCAAATTGTGGACCAATCCTCGCGACTCTGCACATATTCAAGAAAGTGCAGAGATCGTTGCAAAGCTCGTTGGGTTCCGTGAAGGCGGAAACTTGTCCAAAGAAATGTTTGAGCTCAACTTCGTGCTTCCAACCGATAATCGACCTTGGATTATGGGATGGAACCCGATTTCGAACCTTCTTAATTTGTGAGACAACAATTCTTGTTTTGCAAGTAAGAACATGAAATTCTTTCCTTATTGATTTAATTGTTTTTGTTGAATCTTGGTGTCTCCAAGTTCAGGAATGTGAATTCTTTTTCAGGAACTGTTTATTTTAAATCATTAATCCTTTATTCTATATAAATATTTGCATACATATATATGGTCATTCTACACTTCTGGATCATTTGTCGACTCCTACTTTGTTGTTTTGGGTTACAGGTCGATTCTCTGTTTTATATGGTGTAAAAGAGCCAAGCCGACCTCGAACTTGTCTTGTTTCAAGCTCTATGTCAAAAGCTCGGCCTCGGGCTCGTTTATTATTTATTAACTATAACTATTTTATTCTTAATTATAAATTTATATTTTTAACATCAATTTTTACACCTAAATACCACTTATGTAAGGATTTAAACTCACACAACTTTTGTATGGTCAACAACCAGGTCATGTGTACTTATAATTTTGTTTATGTGACCTACATAACACATATTATTTCATGATTATATACAGTTATATTATTTGATGTATAGTTCGTTTAATCCCGGCTCGATTTGAACGTTTATGTAGCCATCTCAAGTAACTCACGAGCAAACCAACTTGTTTATATGCTCTAGGTGTGAAGTGGGCCGAAAGTTAGTCTAGTAAAGTCAAATAAGTCAGCTTAAACGAAACGAAGTGGGCCGAAAGTTGGTCCAGATATGTGAATTTTCAATCATATTTGTCACGATTTTTTTTTTTTTTTTTTTTACTACATTCTAAATCCTAAACCCTAAATTCTAAATCCCAAGTGTTTATCGGACCACTTAACAAGTTAGCTTGAAAGCGCTCAAACACGGTCCCAACCACCCGATACCCAATCAAAGGATGAAGTTTAACCAAGCCGGTTATGTGATAATTGGCATGTGCTACATCAACGAAACTCGATAACATTATATTACTATAAGTTACTAGAAACCCACAAGCTTGTAAAGAAGATAAAACAGTCACACATGGATGGATACAAAACGCTGAAAACATAAATATTTTTATTCATAGTAACACAACTTCACCCTTCCCATGTCTCGTAACACATGATCACGCGTAATTCAACACTTGGGGACAGCAACCCTACAAATCCTTGCAACTTTCTTGGCATTAGGGGAAGTAACATAGCTTCTGAGACTCGGGTTCTTGATGTACTTGCAAAGGCATGGTTTCTGTTGTGTTAACTTTGTGCAGCATAGTCTTGATGGCGGTGATGAGGACGAGATGGCGGATGCACATGGTGCTAGCTGGGCCGGAGCACATGTCACCGCCATCGAGACGTGTGAGTAGGCCAACACTAGAAGGACTAGTGTTGCTGCGTATAAGGCAATGTGCTTCATGCTTCTTCACTCAAAGGTAGTTTATTTAGTTCCTCTTGGAGTGAAATAAAGATAGAATGTTTGGATGTGTTTCATACTTTCAATACTTACCGCTATTTATAGAGAAGTGACGTACACTTTATTGGACACCATGCGTACTCAAAAAAGTTAGTATTAATTTTTTTTATATGTTAAATGTTACTATATCAAAATGGGCCGGATAAAAAGCTATTAGTATTATATAGTTGACTTTTATTTTTCTAAGATTATATTTTTATTTTTTAATAAGTTTACATTTATTCAACCTTCCATTGCCTTTTGCCATCTCTAATCGACATACATGAAGGCTAAATTGTCATGAAATTTGTTAGAATATATTTGGGTAACTTTGTAGAAATGTAACCAAGTTTATACCAAAATTAAGTAATTTACAAGAGCAATCGAGTCAAGCGTCCAAATTGAATATTTAAAAACATAGGATATGATCACTAACAACGACTAGGTATAAAATGACATGTAGCTTAGTAGCATTAATGTGTGTTAAATTGTGTATCTTCGTAAGTTGTTGAACGTTCTAGTCTTATCGTGGACAAAAATGTAGGTTTAACAGTAAGTTTATAAGGTCTGTGAGTTAATGGGTCTTAAAACAACACAAAGAAAGCCTAAGCCAAGTAAACTTGTCTAACCAACTTAACCGTGGGCTGTAGTTAATATTTTTACTAAAAAATAATAGTTCTTTTTTTCTAAGTTAAGGTTCAGCTCTCTCTTGATTGCTCTAATTCGTGTATAGATCTGCCATATATATAAACGTTATATATATATATATATATATATATATATATATATATATATATATATATTGGAAGGTAAATTTCATTAGAACAGGACACGAGAAGCCCTCGAAAAAAGGACCATCGGCCAAACAAACGAGATTACATCGATTCTAATGGATATGTACACCAATCCTTCCAATCTAAATTATTGACATTAGATCTATTTTTAAACCAAAAGTACGAGGTCATTTTGATGCTTTCAAACACCTCTGGAGCTCTCCGCCTTCTATCTTGAAAAACCTGATCATTACGTTCTTTCCAAACTGTCCACAAAGTAGTATAAAAAATACCACGCAAGATGTATTTAGCTTGTTTATGAATCGGCTGTGAAGATGCTATCTTCATTTTAAATCTTCAACATCGAACACAATCATGGGGGGTAAACGACACCACGACTCTATACGGCTCCAAATCTCAGCAACAAAAAAACAACCAGTAAAGAGATGAGTAGCCGTCTCTGAATCCGAACTGCACATAACACACGAAGTCTGAATATTCATGCCACGTTTGAGCAGCTCTGTAGTGGTTGGTAAATGATCAAGGAGCGCTCTCCACACCAGAATCCTACATTTCAGTGGCGTCCAGCTTTTCCACTTCATCTGCGAAACTTGTGGCGAACTGGAAGAATGGGAAAGCAAGCGTCTGGCACTGCAGACAGAGAAGGCACCAGAAGTACTCGGATTCCACTTCCACCTATCGGATCCACCCTCCCAAGGAAAATAAAAAATGTCGCTCAAAAGCCCGAAAAGCTCATTATTTTTTGCATCTGAATATGGCGCTGATTTCCAGCTCCAGTGCAGCGATTTATGACCATTTAGAACTTGCAGACGGTCAGAAATCACAGCCCATTTGTTGCTTTCGAGCCTGAAAAGATTAGGATAAGTGAGCCGAAGCGGTTCTTCTCCTAGCCAAGTATCCAACCAGAAACAAACACTTGACCCATTACCCACAGTGGCTGCAAAATAACTTCCAAGAGAGCGACCAGTCCAGATTATTTTATCACCAATCTTGACAATTTGTTTCCAGCACCCACTGGCCGAATCGGTGCAAGGCAATAACGACCATTTCCTGCTAAAACCATGGCATCCAATAATCACTTTTTTCCATAAACAATTACCTACGGTCTTAAATCTCCACGCCCACTTGAGAAGAAGCGCGTTGTTGACGTCTTCCATTTTAGATAACCCAAGCCCACCATCCTTCTTAGGTTTCGTAATAATATCCCAAGCGACCCAATTTATCTTCTTATCATCACTACAACCAGCCCACAGGAAGTGTCTCATAATTTTCTCTATATTTTCTAAGACCGCCTTAGGAGCTTTATAGAGCGAAAGGTAGTATATAGGAAGATTCTCCAAAACGGATTTAATAAGAACTATCCGACCACCAATCGACAAATTCTTAGCTTTCCAACCAGTTAATCGACTCCTAATAGTATTCACCACCATATCCCAATTGTTGATCCGGGTCATTTTAGCGCCAACTTTAATCCCTAAGTAAACGAAAGGAAGGGTCCCTCTTCTACAACCCAAGACTTCTAGCATGCTATCAATCTCCCCATCTTGCGTACCAATCCCAAATAAATTCGACTTGTGAATATTGATACGCAAGCCCGAGCATAAATAGAAAATACGAAGAACACGAGCCGTGTTTTGAATGTTCTCTCGGGACCACCCCCCCATTATAAGGGCATCGTCCGCAAAGAATAAATGGTTAACATCCGTATCTCCAACCCGGAAATTAATACCCTTGATGAAACCCAAATCTTTAGCCTTATTCAATAGCCACGTAAGACACTCCATAACTATAAGAAATAAGAAAGGCGAAATAGGGTCACCTTGGCGAAGGCCTTTTTCACTTCTGAATTGGAAAGTAGGGGATCCGTTAACGAGCACTGAAGCACAAGACGACTCTAGAATACCTTGAACCCATTTGCACCAAGTCTCGGGGAAACCCATTTGAGACATAATAGATAAAAGAAAACGCCAGTTAACATTATCATATGCTTTTTCAAAATCGATCTTTAAGAGAAACGCCTTTTTCTTCTTCCTTTTAAGCCATTCCAACACTTCGTTCACAACGAGGGGACCGTCAAGAATAAAGGGATCCGCTAGAAAAGCGGATTGCGTTTCTGAAATAACTTTACCCAAAACCTTCTTAAGGCGATTAGCGAGGATTTTTGAGACAACCTTGCTAATCACCCCAATTAAGGTAATGGCTCTATAATCTTTGAGCCCAACCGGCGTTTTAACTTTTGGAATCAAAGTTATAAATGCCGAACTGCAACCCGGACTAAATCGACCATTCGCATGAAACTCCACCATAAGCTGAAAAAAATCCTCCTCTAAAACGTCCCAAAAACGTTTAATGAAAAGAAAGTTAAACCCATCGGGGCCTGGGGCTTTGGTCGATCCACAATCGAAAACAGCGTCTTTGATCTCCTGCTTGGAAAACATAGAGATAAGGTTAGTAGCATCTTGTGCATTAATCCGGTTCAAATCATCACACAGTAATGTAGGCCGAGAAGGGATAAACTCCTTAAAGTGAGCTCTGAAGAAGGTAAGAACTTCTTTCTTCAACAAAGCCGGCTTTGATACCCAAACACCTCCAATATCCAAACCCGGAATCGAATTCGTAGCTTTGCGACCATTAATAACATTGTGGAAGAAACTTGTGTTCTCGTCACCAAGAGAAGCCCATTTGACGCGAGACTTTTGTCGAATGTCCCGGTGTTGAAAGAAATCAATCTCTAGAAGTCTTTTTTTACATTCCAACCAAACCCAAAGATCCGTCTCTTCCAAATCTTTATCTTCCATAAGACACTCCATTTCTTCTTTCTCCCTATTGAGTCGCTCGACCTCTTCATTATCTTTAATTCTAAGATCATTAATCCACATTCTCAATTTAGCCCGAAGCCGACCCAGCTTGTTTATCAACTTCAAATCAGCCGGACCAGTAGCATCCGACTCTGACAACACCGATAAAATAAGATCAACACAACCCGGCCTGTCCAACCAGGAGTCGAACCACCGGAAAGGTTTGGGCCCAAAATTTTTATCCACCACAGAAAAACATAAAGGAGCATGGTCCGAGTACTCCCTTTTTAAGGCTCTAACACAAGCGGTAGGCCAGGTATTAAAGAAACCTTCACAAACAAAAAAAACCTGTCGATCCTGCTCAATTTACAAAGGCCTCTTCTATTAACCAGATAAGTGAATTTCATACCCTTAAGATTATACTCGCGTAATCCAGCTGTTTCCAGGAATTCATTAAACTCTTTGGCGCAAGCTGGATCAAAACAGGAGTTTTTTTCTCTCGCACTGATCACGCACCGCATTAAAGTCGCCGAACACAATCCACCACCCTTGACCCGTATTCACCAAATGGGTGATTTTTGCCCACAGTTCTCTTTTACCCCGGTTAGTTTGCGGCGCGTATACATTAATAACATTCAACCGATTCGCCCCATTCGCTAACAACCCAGAAACGAGCAGAAAATTATCGTCTTTAACAATCGAATCTTTAGAAAACACTTTCGGATCCCAAATACTTAAGATCCCTCCCGAATTCCATTGGAACTAACAAAATCAAAATCAAAGCCTATCCCTCCCCAAAAACTAGAAACCAAACCTGAATTGATGGTACAAGACATAGTCTCTTGTATACCAATGAAGGAAATACCAATTCAGTTTTAAGCCGTCTAACCCACGTCGCTTTTGTACCTGAACCCTAACCCCTAACATTTAACGACAAACAATTCATTTATTACCATTTTGTACTCCTTCATCGACAATGGATTCCAAGATTAGATTGTCTTGATGCTCCAAATTCACACCAAGCTTTGTACCCATCAATTTCGTAGCCTCGATCTCCTTACGTTCCAGAATAAATTCGCCATCTTCAACATGCTTCTCCTGGTCACCAGAATCAGGGACTAAAGGAGAATAGTATTCGCTATTCAAGGCTTCAGTTGGTTTGCTGTTCAAGTCGATAGAATTATCTTGGGCCTCTTCAATACCCTCATCATCAGAACTGGACTCACTGTCAGAAATACCCAAAAGACCATTGAGCCCAAACATGTCACTGTTTTTCTTTTTGGGCTTCTTCCCCACTCTAAGGCTTTCATTGCTACTAATGTAATTCTTACTGGACCGGCCCAAGTCAGACTTTTTACACTTTTTCCTTTTGGACACTTTATTATTACAATCAAGAGTAGAAGCTTCCAAGCCTTGGTTTTCAAAATCAAAATTCACAGCAGGAGTAAAGTCCGAAAATTCCTCTTCCATATTATTGCTTGATTGGCAATTAATGCCAACATTAATATCATCATCAATCCTTTCCAAAAAAACATTTTCAACGTTATCCTTCTCAGCATCGCCGGCAATGTGTACCGGAGAGAGTTCCGGCGTATCTTCAACCATAGCATTCTCAACAGTATCTTCGCCGTAATGTTCTCCCGTCGTTGCATGATCATCCACTGGTGCCTCATTATTCTTTGATTGGTCAGCATGCGTTAACACAGGATAAAAATCCGGAATCCAGTCGCCCCCCTTTTCATCAATCCAAACTCTGAATTTCCGGTTCTTCCATTCCATGACTATTTCTTCTGAGATTTTATTACCATCTCAAACAAGGATACCAACACTATCAAACGATAAATCGACGTCAGAATCTAACTTTGAAGCTTTATAAACAACTTTCCCAAACAGGCCTCCAACACTATTAAGAATCTCATTAGTGAACAGATGAAGAGGGACGCCTTTCACCTTGAGCCAAGCCAACCTCTCATAACTAAGAGATTGGCCTGTCCACATGCATACAGATGAGAACCTAGCGGTCTCCTTCTTTGTCGCCTCTAGAACACGAGTAGCCACTTCCGGATCGTTAAAAGAGATTAATAAATCGAGCCCACCAAGATACTGAACAAAGCCTGACCCTGGACAAACATTATGAAGGAATAGATACATACTCTTCATCGCTTCCACGTCAACCATACGTCCAACAATGGCACGTTCATGCAAACCAGAAAAACCTATATCATTATCATCAATCGTTATAGATTTACCGACGAGCATATTCTTAAACGACATCTCCCCTGGCTCAAACTTGGACCCTTGACATACGTTGCCTCCATTGCCAAACGACTGGTTCTTCGCCGTATTTTTCACCGGATCATCTTTATGCCTGTTAACTTCCCCATCTTCAAGGATAAAACGCGCGACATTAAACCAAAGCTTATTGTTTCCCATACGAATGTTTCTAAGGTTTCGGAGAAGTTCCATATTGTCTTTTACGTCCAACATGGACAAGAATCCGAACCTATTTCCCCCTCTATCTCTTTTTCTCGCAATGTATAAATCAAAAATCTGGCCAAACTCACGAACATAGCTTGCAAGATCCAACCCACTACATCCTTCAGGCAAGTTTGTGACGAAAAACTTCGTGATACGACGCTGGATTGCCTCCGGAATAGGTTTCCGACGGTTCTCCATAGAGAGAGTTTATGCAATCAAGCTAGCAAATATATACAGTTTATTAAGTAACTTATATAGAGTAATCTGGAAAGAAATACTTTATAAAAACGGAAAATTAAAGAACTTTTATGATTAAATGTGTTACTCATAAATAAAGATGGGCATGATAGATTATGATGTCTATTTATTAGAAATTCGCCGCTACCGGGTAGCCTCAGCTAATGAAATTTGTATTGGTGGTCTCGTCTTTTAACATATTGGTCACTAACGGACTATAACTAACATAATACCAACTGATTATGTAAATGGAACATATTTTTTTAGTCATAGTCTGTTGGTGGCCAATATGTTAAAATGTGGGACCGCCAACACACCTTGCTTTAGTTGGAACTGATGACGATCAATTGCTAATAGTTAAAGCATGTTTTCTAGATGAAAAATATATAAAAAAAACTAAAAAAAAAAATATACATTTGTTCTTTATAATTACTCTACTAGAATAATTACACTAAATTATATTTTTTTATTTTAGATTTCAAGCCTAAAATACATATTCAATAAGACGGGGACAAAAAAAGTATTTTTTTTTTACTTTTCACGTTCAAACCTATCTTATCTTACATCTAATAAACAAAAGTCCCTTGGTACACATGTCATGCACATATTCAACCTTCAATCATCTCTCATTCATATTGTGCCACTTGTCCCTTCTATGTAATTTATAAATTTTTTGTTTTTTTAAAATCATTTATTAATTTAAAGTCAAAATCAGTCAAGGATTATTAACTTTCCTAAAACTCAAAAATCATTTATTAGTTTAAATAAAAAATCATTAATTATATGAGGTCAATCAATTGTAATTTACCATTTTTGGTCAAAGCATATACACGTTTTCTTTTAGAAATAATATTGGTGACATAAATTCAAATTTCAAAAATTCAAAACCAATGAAATTTCATTACTGATATCTATAAAAAAAGGGGGAGAGAAAGCTCATTTTCATCTTTATTTTCACCTTCCACGCATATGCATCTACTCTTTGTTATATAGACGTTTATGTGGTGATCAATTGTTTCTCAATGTATACATAAATAATGTTTTGATATCAATGCATCCGACCTTCATGTCAACTTTCTTTTCTTTACTACAAAATGTGATTTATTCATGCAGCAATATTTTTCGATATTGATGGAACTTCCTCTTTGTGACTCAGATCCTCTCCATTACTATGCTTTCCGTGATACGCTCCAATAGGTAACTTCTTCAACCAATTGATTTTTGTTTTATCATTTTTAATCTTATTGAAACATACAAATATCTTGAACGATCATACTTAGAGATCGTTTGATTTTCATTTTTTATGGCAAGCATAATAAAACGCTTTGCAGTGTTCATTCTGATTGGGAGTTTGCGAAACTACCTGACCAACTGGGAGAAATGAAATGTTGAGAATCAAAAGATGTTGTAATGCAAATTGTATTTACTTTTAATTTTAATTTTGTACTAACTTTGATGTTCAATTATTTGACGATAGCCATGTTTTTAGGATTGAATATAAATGGTGAAAAGCTGGTGCATTTTTCTAGCCATGTTTTTATTTATTTCTTTTTCTTTATCAAATCAAATGATCATATTTGATGTGATCGAGCTTACTTTCCCTTTTTGCAATAGCACTATGTAGCTTTCTGCCAGGCTTAAGTAGATGGTTTAAAGAAGTTCTAAGTCCGAAAACACTGTAAGTTCTCTACTATGTTCTTGGTGTTTTCTTAAAATCGACGCTAATAATTTGTTGTTGTGTTCTTGATGTTTTTTAAAATTATGTATTTCGAAATCCTATCTTTTCTAATTGTAATCAATAACATAAGATTGTAAAAATAATCTATTAAATACTGGACAAGTTTTTTTGCTAATTGGAATCAATATAATAAGATTGTGAAACGGTTGGATAATAGGTTTTGATCTTCAATATCGGTTGATTAGACGTGGATAGTGTTTGCGGGTTTGGATTGGTCTGGTTTGTGATTATTGTCATTAGTTGACTTACCAAGTTTGTTGCCACATTTGGTGTAATATATTGATTATTAAAATTTACTATATTTGAATTTTAAAAATCACGATGTCAACTTAATTGATTAATAATAATAATTAATAATCAATTCTTTTTTGTATTTTGAATAAATGAGAATAAGAAAGGAAACTGACGTAAATTAGAAACTCATTAAATTTCCTTATTACATTCAAATTACTCACTTCCTAAATTTAGTGTAATTTATATTGGTAATAAGTTAAATTTCGAATTTTAAATTTCAAAATTCAAATTAAATTTCAAAATATTTAAATTTGAATTATACAAAATTTTAAATTTTGAGTTTTGGTTAATAATGATAAAAATTACACATGCTAAATATCCTTTTAATTACACATTTAATAAGATTCAAAGTCTCTACATGTAACATCCCGAAAATTCGTCAAACAATCATGTTGACTACAATAATTAACCAGGTCATATAAAATGGGTTCGTTAACGAGTTTGATGGCTAGATCTTGGTTTGAAGCACTAGAGGGACCCGTCTTATCACTCTTTAAAGATTGTTTTAACTAACTTGGTAAGCAAGTTAGATAATGGAGGGCCTAAGTGCAAAGTTTTATCATCATCCTTGTTTTAAAACCCTATGATTTGCAACCAACCATAGATACGACATTTTAATCTCGACGGCCGCAACATTTGGTTCGACACAAGCTCCAGATCGACAGGCTCCAGGTTGATGATCTTAGCTCTCTTCATCGATCACACATTCTTGGTGTCGTCACTACGATTGATCATGAAGCTCAATCTCGGGAGGCCATTTTGACACACAATCCAGGGAGGTGGGAGCCGAGATCGTAACCGAGTGGTGGTGTAGTAATCGGATAATGGCGGTAGTCGAGTTTGGTGACGACAATGGTGTCACAGTGAGTGGAAGTTTTGGCCGTGGTGATTCGACGGTGATGCGCGATGTTTGGTGATGGCGTGGAATGGTTACAACAGTGACGATGGAGGTGTCGGTTCGGGGTTAGGGCCGTGTGAAGGAGGGTAGTTTTGGTGGCTGCCATGGTGAGTAGCTTTGAGGGTGGCATATGAAGGTGTTGGTTGATAAATACGATGGCGATGAAGATAGTAGTTTTGGAAGGATGGGGATCCGTTAGAGTAGGGTTGGCGAATAGGTTTAGTTGAAAGTTGCTGATGATGCTTATTCTTGATATTGGCAATTCTGCTTATGGTTTGCAAATCACAGTTATATATGTTGATGATGGGTGATAATAGGCTAGATGATGAAGATGATAATTATGGGACCATGGTGTTATGGTTTTGAGTTTGCATTATTTAATGTGCATGCTTATAGCCTTTGAGGAGTCCTACTAATATCACAATCGAGCAGCATGTAATTTTGTATTTGTTGTGGTTATTTTTGTGTAAGCATGGGTAATGCTAAGCATGAATGATGAAGAAAATAATAATACGTGGAAGGAGTATTCTTCATGCATTTCTTAACGTGGCTTTCTTATGAAGTTAAATGCATGGAAATTTGTAAGGTTTGTCATGAAAAAAAGGTGGTTATACACTAAAAAGTGTATTGAGTTTGATGGAAAATCGGTGTGGAACGGTTAGCCCTTGTGATGCGATTTGAACATTTTATTGATCTCATCTAAGGATTCGCTATCTTTTGTGGTTTGCGCGGTTTATTGAGGTGAGTTTTTGAGCCCACTCTTTTAATTATTATTTCTCTATATAATTTGGGCTGACGTGCATGCTAAACCAGTATGATTATTTTTATAAAGTCACAAAATATTTTTATAAAGTTATATATATTTTTGTGAACTCATATATATTATTTTGACATGAAACGTAAGTAGGTGGAATGCGCCTAATGTGTCATTATATGTCTTGAGTTATATATGTTATTATATATATGAATAGACGGTTATCTTGATTAGAGTGTGGCTTAAGTTTTTATTTAATAAGCGGAAACCTCGCTTATTAGATCGGGACTTGCCTTGAGTTATACTTGTTAGGTTAAATGTGTTACTATATATTTATATATTATATATATAAAATGTGTAAGACGGTTACCTGGTATTATAAATTGAGCTATGATAGTTTTACAATATGTCTGCTCTGATTTATAGTTATGGTTTGAGTCTTAGTAGGCGATATGCGCTTATGTAGACTTGTTATTTTGTGACAAATAGGCGGAATGCGCTTATTGTAGATTTAAGGTAAAGTCTTATGTTAAGTAGGCGGATTGCGCTTATTCTAGACTTTACATTTTTGCTTAGAGAACAAATTGGCGGGTTGCGCTTATTGTTAACTCTGAGGTTGAGGTATTTTGTTAATTTTTAAATTGACAAACTACTTGTCTATACAAATTTATAAAACTTGAACTCACTCAGCGTAGCTGACTTTTGCATACACGTTAGATTGATTTCAGGTATTTGAAGAAAAAAGGGGATGCCTTGGCATGCTGCAAAATTACTCAGAGGCGGTTGACATTTCGAATAAGAAGAGACTACTTTATTGCTAGAAAACTAGTTTCTAAACTTATTGTTTTCGTTTTATAAATATGCTTTGACCCATTGTGGGGAATTTCATGTTTGAATAATTTAAACATTTACTTTCCGCTGCGTGTTTTCTGATAATAAAATAAGACTTCTTAAGTATTAATTATGGTTTTAGTCTTTGAATGCCAACTGTTTGACCCGTCGGATTTGAGGGTCTTACACTACATAAGTAGTGTCAACTCTCTAATTAATACATTAATTGATCCTATTAATTATACTATATTATTCTAATATTAGTTTAGCTTATATTGGTAATCAATTAATGTATTAAATTTTGAATTTTGATTAATAATTGTAATAAATTACACATACTAATTTTCCTTTTATTTACACAATTAATATGATTCAAAGTCCCTACATAAATTGTGTCAACTCTTATTAATACATTAATTGATCATATTACTTGCCATATATTATCCTAATATTAGTTAAGCTTATATTGGTAATCAATTAAATAACAAATTATCAATTTCAAATTAAAATTTGAAATATTTAAATTCGAATTAGACTAAATTTCAAATTTTGAATTTTGGTAAGAAATTACACATACTAATTATCCTTTTAATTACACATTTTGAATGACCTAATCTTTTAAAAAAATTAAAATTTTGAATTAAAGTTAATAATGGTAACCATTACACCTATTTATTATCTTTAAATTACGATTTCCTAATATATTTAAAATATAACAATTAATAATTTTGGTTATAACTTTCACAAATTAATTACAAGTAAAATTTAAAATTTTAAATACTAGAATTTGAATTTATAGATTTAATTTAAAATTTATAACTATTCAAATATTAAATGTTCTATTTAAATATATAATTTCATATTTCAATATCTAGGGTAGCGATCCTAAGAGAACCAACCCCTATTTGAGAACTGAGAGAACCATTCTGAGCCACACATTTCATATAAAGGCAAAAAAAAAAAAAAATTTTTTTTTTTGTTTTTTTTTTGCTTTAATCGCACATTTTTATGCAAGGAAATTTTTTTTTTTATTTTTTTTGAATTTTTTTTTTCATTTATACATATGTGTATATAGCATTTTTCAGCTATACATATGTGTATATTTCAGTTATACATATGTGTATATAGCATTATACACATGTGTATAATGCAATTATACACATGTGTATAATGAAAAAAAAAATACAAAAAAAATAAAAAAAAAAATTTTCCTTACATATAAAGCAGCGATTTTTGCAAAAAAAAAAAAAAAAAAAAAAAAAAAAAAAAAAAAAAAAATTTTGCCTTAGAGAAATGTGTGGCCCAGAATGGTTCTCTAGTTCTCAATTTGGGAAAAGGTTCTCATTTGAACCAAATCTTCAATATCTATAATATAAATTTTAAAATTTCGTTAACATTATAAAAATTATAAATTTTGAATTCTAGATGATAATGGTAACAATTAGACTTAATTATAGCATTTAATTCGAATTTTGAATGATTTGAATATTTTAAAATTTAAGTTAATAATTGTAACAAACAATCTTACTATTACATTTAAAATAGAGATATATTAATTAGATATTTTCTAATATATTTAAAATTTAACAACTAATAGTTTTAGTTATAAATTTCTCAAATTAGTTACAAGTTAAAATTCAAATTTTCAATACAAGAATTTGAATTGATAAATTTCAGTTAAACTTTATTAATAAATATTAAATGTTGTATTTAAGTATATAATTTCATATTTTAATATCTATAATGGTAACAATTAGACATAATTATAACATTTAATTCGAATTTTGGATGATCTGACTCAAACGGTGTCTTACTTTTAACATTTTATCAGAAATATTTTTCACTTCTATTTATTTTTTACTATATAATACTTTTCAAATACCATTTGATAACAAGAGTCCAGTGAAGTTCCAAAGGCGTCAATTCCCAATATCCGTATATTTCGCATTGACCATTAATAAAAGCCAAAGACAGTCTCTATCGAAGGTTGGATTGTATTTAAGAGACCATGTATTCTCACATGGCCAACTTTATGTCTCATTGTCAAGAGTTAAAAGAAGGGGAGCGGTGAAATTGCTTATACTACATGGTGATGGGAATGTCAAGACTAAAACAAAAAATGTGGTGTATAAGGAAATATTTAGTGATATTTGAATAAAATGGGTATTCCTTGCTTTTAAATTTTAATAAAACATTTCTACTATATTTTGTTTATAGGTTTTAACACTCCAAATAATTGTTAGTTGTTGAACCGCGTGTCCACGTGGGCAATAGTCTAGTTTATAATATAAAATTCACTAGCTTTTATCCCGAGAGCGTCCCGGAGTTGAAAAATATAACAATTCTAATAATACTTGTGACAACCGTTACCTTCAATTTTATTATTTATACAAATCTAGTCCTCATCTTTTATCTGTTAGTCAAAACTAGTCCTTATACTTTGCATTTTTTTTTAAAAAAACTAGAAGTGTTTAAATTTTAAATACACATTCTAGTCATAACCTAATAATGATGCGTCATTTATAGGGATTGTACATTTAAAATTTTGATTAAATCTTGGGCATTTAAAGTTTATAAAAAAGATTTAAAAAAAGAATTTTTATGTTAACTTCAGATAACTTGGTTAAGTTTTATAAAAGAAAAATTAACCTAGTTATGTAATAATCAAACTAAGTTAAACCAAAGGGACTATTTATGCCATTTTTTTAAAAAGTTTCAAAACAAAACAAATGTGTCCCACCTTCCTGTTCGTTTTTCCGATTAGGAAAATCCGGCCACCTTTTCCGACCGGCGAGGGTTCCGGCGGACATTAAACACCTATTTTAAATGCGTTTCGATCATCTTAATCAAAGCCAACACGTTTCTCCATCAAGTAGTAACTGATTCCAACATTTAATCAAGACAAGTAATGCGTCTTTATGAAGTTTAAATTGGGTTTTAGTGGTGTAATCGCCAGAAGTTTTATTAGAAGTCAAATCGTTACGTTTTCATGTATCACCTTATAAATAGACTCTAGTATTGCATTTCTGTACGATTACACTTTCTAAACACACCCAAATAAACAGTAAATCGAGTTCCTAATCGTTCTAATCGGGCCTTAAAAGTTGCGGACATGTACCCATGTTTTCGAGCATCAAATCGTTTTGTAAGTTCATGTTTATCATGCCAATTTACTTAGTATTGTCCTAGGTTCAAAAGCCCCTTATTACAGGGCTTTAATCTTGCCTAAATCGGGTAATTGCTTTTGGGGTTAGGGTTAGGGTTCATAGGATTTGGGGAAGAAGAAGATGATGAAGGTTATTTATATGTTAAAAACATTTTAAATTCATCTAAAAACACAAAAGAGATGGGTGGTCCACTGGGTATGTCATCCGGGTTTGTGCAAGAGGTCACGGGTTCGAGACCTTCCCCCACCAGTTTTATTTTTTTTTGTTTCCTCTTTATCATTCTTGAAATTAAACATTTAAATTATTATTATTATTTTTTTTGAATCTTTAAAATATTCATAATAAATTCATTTTAGCTTCAAAAACTATAAAAATTTAGGTGTAACATCTTGACCCCTCTTAAAAAATTATCATATTTTTAATTCTGGAAAATATTTTATTTTAGTAATTTTTATTATTTAATTTGTTTTAATCATAGTTAATTGATTAAAAATTCATTCTTAATAGTTTTTATCTAAAAATTTGTCATAAATTATTTCTAATCATTATGAACTGAAATAAAAATTATTGGTTCAGAAAACATCTATTTTTATTGATTTTCCTATTTTTAAACATTTAAACATGATTTAATCTCATTAAATCAGTTTTAAATATAAATAAGCTTATAAAAATTATGGGAAAATTATTTTCATTGATTTACATCAGAAAGCATTCATTTTCTATAAAAATTGCATTTTTGGATTATGTCTTATATTATTAGTCTTAATTATGTTTAATTAGACATAATTAGACATTTATTTATTTATACTATTTAAACATCTATTTTATAAATACTTTTCTTATATTATAAAGTACAAATAGTCTTATGGTTGAAAGTCTTTATTATCATTTGTTGTATCATTGTGAAACTCATAATTATTTATTTCAATATTTATGATTATTGTATTCATTTATAATAATTAGTTAAAGTAATTAACTAAATTATTTTGTATTAATCATTTAAACATATTTTAACCTAATTATTCAATTGGTATTAATTATATTACCTAGACCATATTTACAAACTTTCGTATATTATTTTTAATATACAACTTTCATATTAATTCGACTTATCATAAAAACTCTAATTCCCCAAATCGACTTAGAAAACCCTAATGCCTTAGACCCTAGTTACCTTAGACTTTTTAGACACTTCCTTATTAGTATTCTTACACATTATAGGTTGAATTCCTCAGAATTCCCATTACTTAGCTCACGACCGCTTAAGTGGATTTTGATCGCTTTCGCAAACTGTGAGTATATATTTCCCCTTTTTCATGTTTTACTCTTTTGGGGCTATTCATGTACACTATGACTAAATGTTATTCTTTCAGTAAATGCAATTCTCATGTGTGTTTGCGTTATGTTAATTTGTGTGTCTATGACTTGTCAAAATCATTAACCTTTGAGGGCCTGGCAATTCAATGAATAGTACTATGGTATATACCCTTGTGACTCTGTTGAGAGTCCATGTTATTGCTATGTATTTCATTACTACTAGCGCATACTATATATATCTGCTTTTCTTTACATAGGGTTGATTTTGAACGGATATTACTTATTACATAATTGCAAATGGTACCGCACATGAATTGCTAAACACTTTTCCTACTATATTTATTCAAACAGGGTATGCTCACGAATACATTTTGTATTGACCAAATCATTTTCGTACATGTTTCAGGTTCTTATGAGATTACTTCCAAGCGTTTGGAACTTAGACTTAAATTAAGATTACTGTATCTTAGTTTAGATTGCTAGTCGTAATTGTTGTATTTCTTTCAATGTAATAAATTATTAAATTTAATGTATTCAAATTTACATTTCTAGACCATGAGCTATTGAACAATCGTCACTACGTGACACCTCGATGTTTCCGCCATCGGTTGGGGTGTTACAGATTGGTATCAGAGCCATGGTTATAGGGAATTAGGTTATTAGAATGCCTTTTAGCCTAGTCTATAACTAAGTTTACTTTCACGAGTCCTCTTGTGTATATTTCTCTTATTCTTGTATTATCTTTCACGATATTTTCGCTATGATTATTTCTTGTATTCTTTCGATATTTTGCTTGGTGAAGAAGTCACTCCTATTTCACAAACGAAACGATAGCATCAAGTTAGGAGTGGTATCCATACCTTGGTGATTAGTTTCACTCCTCTATATGTTATTTATCTTAGGAAAATATCTTTGAGATAGAAGTGATATCCACACCTCAAAGAGTATTTCCTTCAAAAAGGAACTTAACCACTAAGCTGGGAGTGATATCCATAACTTAGTGATTGGTTTCATTCCACAATCGTTTTCAATTTTGAAATACATCTTTGAGTTAGGAGTGAAATGCAAATCTCAAGGATCTATTTCTGCATTTCGTTTTTAATCTCGCTAAAGTTTTGGAATTTACTAGTGATGGGGCATGTGCAATCTGGAAGGGTGAGCGCCTGTATCGTGAGTTTTCTGTCTAGGCCTAGCATTTCGCATAAATCCCAATCAGACGAGGGACCCGTATGCCGACCTGGGAACTCTCGGGATGAGCATTCATTTATAGGCTAAAGTACGCCCCCACAAGTCACTAATAACATTTCAATTACTTTAGTTAGTCAAAGTTTCCTATGGAAACAATCTCAATGTTTTATGATATTGAAATTTAGGAAGACTCAAATGATAAATTATGAATTTTCTTAAATATTGGTAATCTATTACATACATTAATCTTATCATTCACGTCATTTTAAATCTTGGTCTTTTAAAACACATTATATTTACACATACTTCATGAAATGGTTTCATTTTGCATTTTATAAACTTGTATTGCATATTTTACTAGTCAAATGTAAACCCTTTGTTTTCATATGACGTATCCAATATATGTTTTCGGAAGAAACTTGCAACTAATAATAAGCCTTATAACATTTTTCAAACCCGACTCCTCGTAAACACATATCTACGATGATTTTCCAAATGAACCAGTTTTGAATCTAAAACACACTTCGGTTACTAAAAAGTTATTCCCATGCATTACTACTATTCTTTCAACTATATCACAAAGATTGTGCAAACTACGTTTTGATAAACAAAAATCTATCTTATTACACTCGCACTAATTATTAGTAGTTACTCTTACAACACTGGTTTTTGAGCATTAATTTAACTCGTTTACTTTCATTTTGAACGATTTACTCGATTTATATTATACTATTCTTTCAATCGAAATTTTATGCTATACTTACATACTTACTTGAACGCATCTTTGGTATGCATATTTTCTTTCCTATTTTGAGTAAAACCCTGTTATACTTTACATTATTTTGTTCATCATCATGGTCAATGAACATCCTAGTTGATAACCTGTATGAGATCTAAGCTGGTGCCCACGTACGACTCGGAGTGGAGTATTTTTTTAATCCGAGGGGAACGGTGTAACCCTCAGAGTTTATCAATATGAATGTTTAGAGCCAACGATGTGAACATAAGTTACCAGTTAAGGGTGAACCCGGAAGGGAAGAACCTCTAACCATGTCTATTACTTACATGTTACTCTCATTACGGTTAAAGGGTAAACCCGAAAGGGGAGGACCGCTAACCATTTCATTGTTTCATTGCAGTATCAATTACTTAGCATATCCTAATTTCACGCATTTGTTTCTAGTATTACTTAGAATAGGGTTATGGAAGAGCATAACACCCTAGTGTAAGGTAAATCGATGATTACGGTCCGGAACGCAATCATGGGTTTACAGGTACATGAGGGTGGTGTGTAATTCTATTTAGGCTATTGGTAGACAATCAGTACGAGTCCAAAGTATCGGGAGTGTGGTGGGTTAGCTGTGGTACACCCTATATATAAGCATAAACGATATTGCAGGAACGGACTAGGAGTCTAACCAAGAACCTACCCATTACTACCTTTGCATTAGATTGTTGACTAATAGCTAGCATTTCAATAAGAACATTTTACATAAGCTTCAATTAGTTTTGTTGGAGCCTTCCTTGTTGACCACCTCTACAGAAAACCTTAAACTTTGTATACTCTTACACTTTCTGTTAGTCGAAATCCTATTGCATGTCCTTAATCAAGTTCTAATTATAATCTTTCTAAAGTAGGGGAGACTGCTTCATCAATGTCTTTGCCCTCACCAGTTACACACATTCCCAAAACCTTACTCGTTGTAAACTCTCAACTTTCTAACCTTGGGTCAAATGTTAAGAATTTTGGAACTCTTACTTCGGATATTAGACAACTACTTTAAACTTTGTCAAACCATAATTGATGCATTTTTTTTTAAAAACCCACTTGGCTTTTGCAACGCTTTTTGTATCATAGAAACTCCCATTTGAAATAAATTTCGAGACGAAATTTTCTAAAGTAGGGGAGACTGTGACAACGGTCACCTTCAATTTTATTATTTATACAAATCTAGTCCTCATCTTTTATCTGTTAGTCAAAACTAGTCCTTATACTTTGCATTTTTTTTTAAAAAAACTAGAAGTGTTTAAATTTTAAATACACATTCTAGTCATAACCTAATAATGATGCGTCATTTATAGAGATTGTTCATTTCAATTTTTGATTAAATCTTGAGCATTTAAAGTTTATAAAAAAGATTCAAAAAAAAAAAAGAATTTTTATGTCAAGTTCAGATAACTTGGTTAAGTTTTATAAAAGAAAAATTAACCTAGTTATGTAATAATCAAACTAAGTTAAACCAAAGGGACTATTTCTGCCATTTTTTAAAAAGTTTCAAAACAAAACAAATGTGTCCCACCTTCTTGTTCGTTTTTCCGATTAGGAAAATCCGGCCACCTTTTCCGACCGGCGAGCTTTCCGGCGGCCATTAAACACCTATTTTAAATGCGTTTCGATCATCTTAATCAAAGCCAACACGTTTCTCCATCAAGTAGTAACTGATTCCAACATTTACTCAAAACAAGTAACGCGTCTTTATGAAGTTTAAATCGGGTTTTAGTAGTGTAACCGCCAGAAGTTTTATTAGAAGTCAAATCGTTACGTTTTCATGTATCACCTTATAAATAGACTCTAGTATTGCATTTCTGTACGATTACACTTTCTAAACACACCCAAATAAACAGTAAATCGAGTTCCTAATCATTCTAATCGGGCCTTAAAAGTTGCGGACATGTACCCATGTTTCGAGCATCAAATCGTTTTGTAAGTTCATGTTTATCATGCCAATTTACTTAGTATTGTCCTAGGATCAAAAGCCCCTTATTACAGGGCTTTAATCTTGCCTAAATCGGGTAATTGCTTTTGGGGTTAGGGTTAGGGTACATAGGATTTGGGGAAGAAGAAGATGATGAAGGTTATTTATATGTTAAAAACATTTTAAATTCATCTAAAAACACAAAAGAGATAGGTGGTCCACTGGGTCAGTCATCCGAGTTTGTGCATGAGGTCACGGGTTCGAGACCTTCCCCCACCAGTTTTATTTTTTTTGTTTCCTCTTTATCATTCTTGAAATTAAACATTTAAATTATTATTATTATTTTTTTTAATCTTTAAAATATTCATAATAAATTCATTTTAGCTCCAAAATTATAAAAATTTAGGTGTAACATCTTGACCCCTCTTAAAAAATTATCATATTTTTAATTTTGGAAAATATTTTATTTTAGTAATTTTTATTATTTAATTTGTTTTAATCATAGTTAATTGATTAAAAATTCATTCTTAATGGTTTTTATCTAAAAATTTGTCATAAATTATTTCTAATCATTATGAACTGAAATAAAAATTATTGGTTCAGAAAACATCTATTTTTATTGATTTTCCTATTTTTAAACATTTAAACATGATTTAATCTCATTAAATCAGTTTTAAATATAAATAAGCTTATAAAAATTATGGGAAAATTATTTTCATTGATTTACATCAGAAAGCATTCATTTTCTATAAAAAATGCATTTTTGGATTATGTCTTATATTAGTCTTAATTATGTTTAATTAGACATAATTAGACATTTATTTATTTATACTATTTAAACATCTATTTTATAAATACTTTTCTTATATTATAAAGTACAAATAGTCTTATGGTTGAAAGTCTTTATTATCATTTGTTGGATCATTGTGAAACTCATAATTTTTTATTTCAATATTTATGATTATTGTATTCATTTATAATAATTAGTTAAAGTAATTAACTAAATTATTTTGTATTAATCATTTAAACATATTTTAACCTAATTATTCAATTGGTATTAATTATATTACCTAGACCATATTTACAAACTTTCGTATATTATTTTTAATATACAACTTTCATATTAATTCGACTTATCATAAAAACTCTAATTCCCCAAATCGACTTAGAAAACCCTAATGCCTTAGACCCTAGTTACCTTAGACTTTTTAGACACTTCCTTATTAGTATTCTTACACATTATAGGTTGAATTCCTCAGAATTCCCATTACTTAGCTCACGACCGCTTAAGTGGATTTTGATCGCTTTCGCAAACTGTGAGTATATCTTTCCCCTTTTTCATGTTTTACTCTTTTGGGGCTATTCATGTACACTATGACTAAATGTTATTCTTTCAGTAAATGCAATTTTCATGTGTGTTTGCGTTATGTTAATTTGTGTGTCTATGACTTGTCAAAATCATTAACCTTTGAGGGCCTGGCATTTCAATGAATATTACTATGGTATATACCCTTGTGACTCTGTTGAGAGTCCATGTTATTGCTATGTATTTCATTACTACTAGCGCATACTATATATATCTGCTTTTCTTTACATAGGGTTGATTTTGAACGGATATTACTTATTACATAATTGCAAATGGTACCGCACATGAATTGCTAAACACTTTTCCTACTATATTTATTCAAACAGGGTATGCTCACGAATACATTTTGTATTGACCAAATCATTTTCGTACATGTTTCAGGTTCTTATGAGATTACTTCCAAGCGTTTGGAACTTAGACTTAGATTGAGATTACTGTATCTTAGTTTAGATTGCTAGTCGTAATTGTTGTATTTCTTTCAATGTAATAAATTATTAAATTCAATGTATTCAAATTTACATTTTTAGTCCATGAGCTATTGAACAATCGTCACTATGTGACACATCGATGTTTCCGCCATCGGTTGGGGTGTTACAATACTAATACTAATAGTAATAATTATTACCCTTGTAATTAAATAAATAAAAAAATAACCTTGCTATAAGGTGACACCATGTGTTGCAGTGTTGCGCGATTCTTTCTCCTAGCTTCTCTTGTTGAAGTATACCTATGCATCTTTAAAAGAGTAAAATTCCAATGAAAGCATGGCGATTGAGCTGAATTTTAACATCGTAGATAAGAACCTAGTTTAAAAGAAAAAACATTATTAATAAATAACCTGAACACTTTGTGTTTTTTTTTCTTGTATGAACGAAACCCCACAAAAAATAGTTGTTTTTTTCTCCGTTTTTTATATAGAACTATGGTACTCGTTGGAAAAATAATAAAACGTTTGTTAATTTGGTGTAACTTTTTTCTTTAAAAATATCGTATATAAAAAATATTAACGTTTAAAAATTATGGGAGGAAAATAAGAGAGAAAAATTTAAAATTGTTTTTAAATTCTTTTTTCCTAAAATAACTCAATATAAATTTAGTAGATTATGTTTTATATATTATTTATTTATTTTTAATTTGCCACATGGCATGACACATAACACACTCGAGGAAGAGAATACCTCCTTGAATGCCATGTCATTAAAATGGCTTTCTTAAGCCTCCATTGAATGCTACCTCATCAATATTTAATTATTTTATTATAAGTTATTATAGATAGATTATAGATTTGTATAAGAAGCTACCTTACCCATAAAATCGAAGAACTTTATTAATAATCAAAATTCTAGAAAGAAATAGTTTCCGAAAATGAAAAGTAAAAGAATTATATGATTAAATGTGTTACTAATAAATAAAGGTTGGCATGATATTGTGAGGACACGAGGCATTCCACTTTCAGCTCACGCTCGCTTTTGTATGTAAGTTGGGTTGGTGAGTTGAGTTTATTTTCTCTACTTATTGCTCATAATCACTAAAACACTATCGAAGAATCAAACTAATATTTAAAATTAAAGTTTATAAAGTTTTAATTTTTAAAATTGTTAGAATTTCTTATTTGATCGTTATTAACGGTTTTTTTTCACAATATCTTAACGATAAATTTTAATTGTGCATTTCTTTTTTATATATATCTATACATATAATAAACCAAAGCCATTTTAATGACATGACATTTAAGAGGCATTCTCTTCCTTGGGTGTACCATGTGTCATCTCATATGGCATTGAAATATTTTAGGAAAAAAATAATTTAAAAACAAAATTGGATTTTTCACACTTATGTTTCCTCCAATAATTTTAAACGTTAATATCTTTAATATACGAGATTTTTTAAAGAAAAAAGTTACGCCAAATTAACGAGTGTTTTATTATCTTTCCAACGAGTACCATAGTGCTATATAAAAAAACGGGGAATTTTTTTTTTGTGGGGTTTTGTTTATACTGGAAAAAAAACAAAGTATTTAGGTAAATCATTAATCATGTATAGACAAGTCACTAATTATGTTTAAATCAGTAAATATGATTTTTTTTTTCAGCCAGAGCCGAATAGGTTAATAGAATTATACGTTGTTTTAAGTTAGGTATCAATATTAGTATGTTAGAGTTGTACATTTGTTTAGTCTTTAGGATATGTGTTATATTAGAGTTACATTAAAGTTCTACATTCTTTAAGTTAGGTGTTAGCATTGGAGTTGTACATTGTTAATTTGTTTTAGGTTAGATATTAATATTAGAGTTATACATCAGTCTATTTCATATGTAAAATTGATGTATCATATTAAATTTCTAAACCCAAGACGCTCCCGGAGTATAATCTAGTAAGTATATAACTTATAAGTATCTCCATCTTTTAACACCACACACCACCAAAAAACCGTGCTTAGAAATACATTTTACCAATATCAAAATCTCCAACATCAAAACAAACAATAATAAGTTCAAATATATTACACTAGTTTATTCCCATAGTTCCTGAGATACAAAAATCTAATATGAAGTAACAAAATGTGTGTACCGTAAAAGAAATGTGTCTTTTTTTCTATAATTTTTTAAGTGATCAACACTCAATGACTCATAAAACCTACTTCTAATTCAACGTGTGCACATCTTGCTCGAGTGAAGTCTTCATACAACTTTGTCACTTTCTTAAAACATTCTAAAGCTGAGATGTGAACCAGGAGAAAAACAACCAAATTGGTATCAAATTATATGTCATGATGATGATGATGATGATAATAGACGATTCTGATGTGTAAAGTGAGCATATGTGAAAAAATGACATACATGTTCAATCTTTATTATGGTTATACCATCGAACACCTATGTGACACCGAATAAAACAATCAATAGGTAACCAATGAGGATTCATTTTGAAGATAATAAAAATGATAAAACTACTATCGACTTAAAGGATTGTAGGATGATAACTTTTATGTCTCCTGACTTTTTTCTTTACTTACACATCATTTAATTATCTATTTCAATAATCACCACATATGAGTCGATTTCAATGTACATACATTAAACATGATTTAAGAGGCATGCATGGTGGGGTGATCAATTAGCACTTATAAGCTTTAGATTTACCTGGTGTCTAAGAATCATATGCTACATCTAATCGACTTAGTAACCTTTATAATCAATGTATCTAGCAACATCAATCAAAACACAAAAAATTAGGTTTTTACCAAACTGACTAAATCTGTGAATATATATATGTAGTTAGTGGGTTCTTATATGTAATAGTAGGTTAAAAAACATATATACCATCTTAACATGATTAGTGACTTGCCTGGACATAAGTAAAGCATTACCTATTTTTTTCTGCATAAACAAAAACTCATTAAAAAGTCGTTTTAATTTTTTGTATAACACTATGCTACTCGTTAAAATGATAATAAAACGCTCGTTAATTTGGTGTAATTTGTTTTAAAAAAATGTCGTATATAAATGTTATTAACGTTTAAAATTGTGGGGATGTGCATGCGTCATGCATATGAGAAAGAAAAAAAACTTTTAGAGAGAAATCAATAAGTGTGAAAGCCTCACCTAATGCCATGCCATGTGACATACCCCTTTTCTTTTATTATATTTATTATCACTTATTAGCTTTAGATTTACCTGGTGTCTAAGAATCATATGCTACATCTAATCGACTTAGCAACCTTTATAATCAATGTATCTAGCAACATCAATCAAAACACAAAAAATTAGGTTTTTACCAAACTGACTAAATCTGTGAATATATATATATATGTAGTTAATGGGTTCTTATATGTAATAGTAGGTTAAAAAACATATATACCATCTTAACATGATTAGTGACTTGCCTGGACATAATTAATGCATTACCTACTTTTTTCTGCATAAACAAAAACTCATTAAAAAGTCGTTTTAATTTTTTGTATAATACTATGCTACTCGTTAAAATGATAATAAAACGCTCGTTAATTTGGTGTAATTTGTTTTAAAAAAATGTCGTATATAAATGTTATTAACGTTTAAAATTATGGGGATGTGCATGCGTCATGCATATGAGAAAGAAAAAAAACTTTTAGAGAGAAATCAATAAGTGTGAAAGCCTCACCTAATGCCATGCCATGTGACATACCCCTTTTCTTTTATTATATTTATTATCACTTATTAGCTTTAGATTTACCTGGTGTCTAAGAATCATATGCTACATCTAATCGACTTAGCAACCTTTATAATCAATGTATCTAGCAACATCAATCAAAACACAAAAAATTAGGTTTTTACCAAACTGACTAAATCTGTGAATATATATATATGTAGTTAGTGAGTTCTTATATGTAATAGTAGGTTAAAAAACATATATACCATCTTAACATGATAATAAAAAAATGTCGTATATAAATGTTATAACGTTTAAAATTGTGGGGATGTGCATGCGTCATGCATATGAGAAAGAAAAAAAACTTTTAGAGAGAAATCAATAAGTGTGAAAGCTTACCTAATGCCATGCCATGTGACATACCCCTTTTCTTTTATAAAATTTATTATCACTTATTAGCTTTAGATTTACCTGGTGTCTAAGAATCATATGCTACATCTAATCGACTTAGCAACCTTTATAATCAATGTATCTAGCAACATCAATCAAAACACAAAAAATTAGGTTTTTACCAAACTGACTAAATCTGTGAATATATATATGTAGTTAGTGGGTTCTTATATGTAATAGTAGGTTAAAAAACATATATACCATCTTAACATGATTAGTGACTTGCCTGGACATAATTAATGCATTACCTATTTTTTTCTGCATAAACAAAAACTCATTAAAAAGTCGTTTTAATTTTTTGTATAACACTATGCTACTCGTTAAAATGATAATAAAACGCTCGATAATTTGGTGTAATTTGTTTTAAAAAAATGTCGTATATAAATGTTATTAACGTTTAAAATTGTGGGGATGTGCATGCGTCATGCATATGAGAAAGAAAAAAAACTTTTAGAGAGAAATCAATAAGTGTGAAAGCCTCACCTAATGCCATGCCATGTGACATACCCCTTTTCTTTTATTATATTTATTATCACTTATTAGCTTTAGATTTACCTGGTGTCTAAGAATCATATGCTACATCTAATCGACTTAGCAACCTTTATAATCAATGTATCTAGCAACATCAATCAAAACACAAAAAATTAGGTTTTTACCAAACTGACTAAATCTGTGAATATATATATGTAGTTAGTGGGTTCTTATATGTAATAGTAGGTTAAAAAACATATATACCATCTTAACATGATTAGTGACTTGCCTGGACATAATTAATGCATTACCTATTTTTTTCTGCATAAACAAAAACTCATTAAAAAGTCATTTTAATTTTTTGTATAACACTATGCTACTTGTTAAAATTATAATAAAACGCTCGTTAATTTGGTGTAATTTGTTTTAAAAAAATGTCGTATATAAATGTTATTAACGTTTAAAATTGTGGGGATGTGCATGCGTCATGCATATGAGAAAGAAAAAAACTTTTAGAGAGAAATCAATAAGTGTGAAAGCCTCACCTAATGCCATGCCAATGTCGGGCGATTCTAGGCGGCAGGAGTGGCAGGAGGCAACAACAAGGAAAAACAAGAGGGGTTCTCAATCGGATTCGGCAAATAACAAGGTAATAACGAAATTCTTTATATCAAACTTACCCCCAAAGTGTTCGTCGTTGGATTTGAAAGAGGTTTTCGGAGTTTTCGGGGGGTACGAAGGATCATATATTGCTAGGAAACTTGATCGATGGGGGAAAAGGTTTGGTTTTCTATCGTTTAAGGATGTCCATGATGCAAAACGGTTGGAAAGTGAGATGGTTGATGTCTGGCTGGGATCGTATAAGTTGTTTGTGACTCAAGCAAGGTTCGTTAATGGTGGTACTTTTGACAAAGATAATATGGATCCGAAAGGTAAGAAGATTATGAATGAGAAATCATCATCCCATGCAAAACCTAGTACAGGGGAAGTAAGGGATTCGGTGATCAACTCTGAGGAACAGGAAGACAACAATAATATCGTGGGAAGTGGTAGATCTTTTCTTGACTCAGTCTTGAATAGGAACAAGGTGGATGTTATTGTTGTGGATGATAATGTTGAAGGTTTTAAGCAATAGAGGAGTGTCGCTCTTGTTGGTAAGGTAATCGATTTCAGCACTTTGATTTCTCTGAAGTCGACGTTGATGAGTCAAGGATGGAGTTCAGTGTCTATTAAATACGTGGGAGGTCTTTCGGTGATGCTTGTGTTTACGTGCATGGAGGAGGCAAATGTTTTTTTGGGTGATAGGAATGTGTGGTATGCGTGGTTTGCAAGCTTAGGCAAATGGGACGATCGATATAAGGAGGCTGAACGTATAGCTTGGTTACAGGTACATGGAGTGCCGATTCAGTTGGCAATTGATCAGGTCTTCGATGTGGTGGGTAGCCGGTATGGCAAGGTTGTGCAGTCGGCGAAAATGTCAGTTGATGATAATAACTTCTCGTATGCATACATTGGTGTGTTGACAAAGTCGTGTAGTAGGATTGTGGATCGTGTGGATATTAGTTGGAGAGGTAACTCGTTTAATGTTTGGATCGATGAAGATGTAGGGGAATGGGTACCGGACTGTGTGGAGGTTTATGATGAGGATGAGGTCTTGGTTGATGGCATTCGTAGTAGTGGTGAGGAGGAGGGGTATCAAATTGATGATGTAGTCCTTGATAGGAGTTCGGAGGAGGTAGAGATGGGGGAAATCCGGGATAATGAAGACATGGTAGAGAATGCGCAGAATAATACGGAGCCATTGTCCAATACTAACGCAACGTCAAAGGAGTAGTCTACGGTGGTTCGCAAAAAGTTCCGTCGAAGACAATTGTTCAAAAATAGGGGAGAGTCTAGTGGTTCTCATGAAAGGCCGAAGAAACGTCAAAGAGATGACAATGATCCGATTGTTTTGGATAGGCTTATTGGGATATTGTCGGTTAACTCGGCACAGCAGGAGATTGAACAGAAGGAAAATTATTCTTGTGATGAGTTTGTAACACCAGATTTGAATAATAAGGTTCCAAGTTTTGAGGAGGGTGGGAATGGTGTTGAGAGTTTGGAAATTGATGGTCATGGTTCTCATTTAGGTTCTGTAAAGGAAAAGGTTAACATAAATGTAGAAGCCGATAATACTATTGCTTTGGGTAGGGCTCTTGGCGTGGAGGAAATTGAAAGTTTTGTGCCGGTTGTTCACGAGGTATTGCGAAGTGAAGGTTATCAAGTAGGTGATCAATGAACGTGCTATCTTTAAATATTCGCGGGTTAGGGAATTCAGGTAAAGCGGACTTGGTTAGAGGTTTACGTATTCGACACGAAGTGAGTTTCATAATGATTCAAGAAACTCAATTCGTGGATTTGGGTTCGGTTGATGTGGGTCGTTATTGGGGTAGAGGCGATTTCTGTTTCGAGTGGGTTCCTTCGGCCGGTAGATCGGGTGGCTTGTTATCGATTTGGGACCCAAAGGTTTTTTCTATGGTAGGAGTTACTAAACTTGCGAATTGTTTATTAGTTTCGGGTAGTATTAAAGGTTGTGGTAGTTTGAATCATATGCTTAATGTTTATTCTCCTCACAACATTGTCGCTAAACGGGTTCTTTGGGACGCCATTGGTGACTTGATAGGCGAAGGTGTGGGTTTGTGGACGGTGGCGGGCGATTTTAATGCGGTTAGGAGTGAGTGTGAAAGACGGAATTCTATCTTCAATGCATCCGAGGCGAACGAGTTTAATGATTTTTTAGACGCCAAGAATCTACAAGAGTATTCTCTAAAAGGTAGGCGGTTTACCTTCGTCGCAGGCGATAAATTAAGCCGTATTGATCGAATATTCGTTAATTGGGAATTTTTCATGACATGGCCTAATGCGGAGTATATTGCGCTTGAAAGATATATCTCGGACCATAGCCCATTACTGTTGAAGTTAAGGTTTACAAATTTTGGGTACAAGCCTTTCCGGTTTTACAATTCATGGCTTACTTGTGATGGTTTTACCAATTTAGTTAGGAATACAGTAGCCGAATGTGTTTTTGAAGGTGCTCATGATATGGTTTTAATGTGGAAGTTTAAAAAACTAAAGAAGGTCATAGCCTCTTGGATTAATTTATACAAACAGAAAGAGGATAGTGAAAAACAAATTCTACAATATGATCTTTCAGCTTTGGATGAGGCAATGGAAGAGAGGCAAATTTCTGAAGCGGAGGTGTGGGTCGTGGAAGAGTCAAAGCGTCGGTTACGTGAGATTGAGAGCTTACATCAATGTGATTTGAAGCAGAAAGCTCGATGTAATTGGGCCACATATGGGGATGATAATTCAAGATTTTTTCACGGATTTATTAACAAACGAAAGGCGGCAAATTTTATTCCTGGATTGATGGTTAACGGGTCGTGGGAGACAAAACCGAGTATTATTAAACGTGAAGTTTTGCGTTTTTTTAGCTCCAAATTCAAAGAGACTATGCCTCGAAGACCGAAGATGGTAGTTTATGGATTGAAGACAGTACAGGCCGAGGACTCGGTAAATTTGATTAAGATGTTTTCGGTTCAAGAAATTAAAAACGCGGTTTTTGATTGTGGCGCGGATAAAGCGCCTGGGCCAGATGGTTTCAATTTCCGTTTTATTCGGACATTTTGGGATATTTTCGAGAAGGATTTTGAGGATATTTTGAATCGGTTCCATACGGTTGGAAGGTTCAGCGCGGGGGTTGCTTCTTCGTTCATCACTCTTATTCCGAAGGTGGGCGATCCGGTTAATCTTGGGGACTTTCGGCCGATCAATCTTATAGGATGTATTAGTAAGGTGGTCTCGAAGGTGTTAGCGAATCGGTTACGTGGAGTCATGTCTAAAGTTGTGTCTGAAAATCAGTCTGCATTTTTAACAGGCAGGTACATTCTTGACGGCCCTATTATGACTAATGAGGTCCTAGCTTGGGCAAAAAAACGTGAAAAAAAAGTTTTTGTGTTCAAGATTGATTTTGACAAAGCGTACGATAATGTGAATTGGGATTTCTTGTTATCGGTTTTTGAACAAATGGCTTTTCCTTCGAAGTGGTGTGATTGGATACGTGGGATTTTGGTCTCAGCTAGATCAGCGGTTTTGGTGAATGGATCACCTACGTTTGAGTTTGGTTGCCAGAAAGGTATTCGTCAGGGTGACCCGATTTCTCCTTTTTTATTTATTATTTTGATGGAGGCGTTTTCGGGATTAATGAACAAGGCAAGCGACATAGGCGCTTTTGATGGTATTCGGCTTTCCAATGATGGTCCGGTTCTTTCGCATTTGTTATATGCGGATGATGCGATGTTAATGGGAGAATGGTCTGAATTCAATTTCGTTAACATGAAAAGGAGTCTGCGAATATTCTTTTTATGCTCGGGATTGAAAATTAATTTAAATAAATCGGTTTTGTATGGTGTTAGGGTGGATAGTGAAGAGCTAAAGAATCAAGCCGATGGTCTGGGTTGTACAGCAGGTGAGATTCCTTTTGTTTATTTGGGGATAAAGGTGGGGGCTAATATGAATAGGATTGCAAATTGGGACCCGGTAGTGAACACTTTCAAAAGAAGGTTGTCAACATGGAAAGCTAATACCTTATCTATCGGTGGTCGGGTAACGTTAATTAAATCGGTTCTTGACAGCTTACCCACATATTATTTCTCTATGTTTAAAGCGCCGGTGAAAATAATAAATACTTTGGAAGGCCTTATAAGGCGCTTCTTATGGGGTGGTTCGGACGAGGTGAGGAAGATGAGTTGGGTGGCATGGGAAGTGGTCACAAAACCCATTCGGGAGGGTGGCTTGGGGATAGCTCGGTTGGATGTGAATAATATGGCATTGCTTGGCAAATGGTTGTGGAGGTTTTATAACGAACAAAATGCGTTGTGGAGGAGAGTTATAGTCTCTATACATGGTGCTAGCCGAAGTTGGGGAGTTGCTCCGGTGAATAATTCTATTACCGGCGTATGGAAGAATTGTGTTACATTTTGGAATAAACATGAAGTTCAAGGTGTCGGCTTTAAGAGTATGATACGGGGTCAACTTGGCAATGGTAAGCAAATTCGGTTTTGGTTAGATGCGTGGGTGTGCGAGGAGCCGCTAAAAGACAAGTTTCCATCTTTGTTCATGCTTGAAAAGAATAAACGGACACTCGTTTGTGATAGATTACGATTACCAAATAATGTTTCGGGGCTCTTTTGGGAATGGAGCCGTGCTCCTAATTCCGTGGAAGAAATGGATGCAAGACGGCAACTTGAGATGATGGTTAAGGATGAGCGATTGCAAAACATTCACGATAGGTGGGTTTGGAGAGTTGGTGATGATATTGGCTTCACAGTGGTATCGGTTAAGAAGTGGTTACGTGGAGCATACTCTAATAATACAGGGTGTTTTGGTTTCACGTGGAGTAAGTGGGTTCCTATCAAATGTAATATTTTTATGTGGAGAGCGTTTTTGGATCGTCTGCCTACTAAGGTGGCTTTGATGCGACGGGCCATATGGATAGATAGTCAAAATTGCGTTTGGTGCGAGAGTTGTGAAGAATCTATTGAGCATCTACTAACGGGTTGCGGTATTGCAGCAGGTATTTGGCAAGGCATATCGACATGGTGCAAGATTCTAGGTACGTTTTTGTTTCATGTCAATGATTTGGTGGAATGGCACGAGCACTGTGACACTACCGGGAATAAGAAGTTGGTGCTACATGGGATAATTATAATTGCTTGTTGGAGGATCTGGAAGGCGAGGAATGAAACTATATTCTCAGGTAAGGAGCCGAAGGTTGTCGACATGATTGCGGACATTAAGGCCTTGGGATTTCTGTGGTATAAACATAGGTTTAAAGGTGGTGTCGTTGATTGGGATAGGTGGTGTTCTTTTGATGTGATGTAAACTTTGTGGTTTTCGGCTTCCTATTCCCGTCTTGGGTATAGGTGGTTGGTGTTGTTGGTGTTTCTTTTAATGAAAGTTAAGTTTCAAAAAAAAAAAAAAAATGTGACATACCCCTTTTCTTTTAGTATATTTATTATCACTTATTAGCTTTAGATTTACCTGGTGTCTAAGAATCATATGCTACATTTAATCGACTTAGCAACCTTTATAATCAATGTATCTAGCAACATCAATCAAAACACAAAAAATTAGGTTTTTACCAAACTGACTAAATCTGTGAATATATATATGTAGTTAGTGGGTTCTTATATGTAATAGTAAGTTAAAAAACATATATACCATCTTAACATGATTAGTGACTTGCCTGGACATAATTAATGCATTACCTATTTTTTTCTGATTAAACAAAAACTCATTAAAAAGTCATTTTAATTTTTTGTATAACACTATGCTACTCGTAAAAATTATAATAAAACGCTCGTTAATTTGGTGTAATTTATTTAAAAAAATGTCGTATATAAAGGTTATTAACGTTTAAAATTGTGGGGATGTGCATTCGTCATGCATATGAGAAAGAAAAAAAACTTTTAGAGAGAAATCAATAAGTGTGAAAGCCTCACCTAATGCCATGCCATGTGACATACCCCTTTTCTTTTATTATATTTATTATCACTTATTAGCTTTAGATTTACCTGGTGTCTAAGAATGATATGCTACATCTAATCGACTTAGCAACCTTTATAATCAATGTATCTAGCAACATCAATCAAAACACAAAAAATTAGGTTTTTACCAAACTGACTAAATCTGTGAATATATATATGTAGTTAGTGGGTTCTTATATGTAATAGTAGGTTAAAAAAACATATATACCATCTTAACATGAGTAGTGACTTGCCTGGACATAATTAATGCATTACCTATTTTTTTCTGCATAAACAAAAACTCATTAAAAAGTCGTTTTAATTTTTTGTATAACACTATGCTACTCGTTAAAATGATAATAAAACGCTCGATAATTTGGTGTAATTTGTTTTAAAAAAATGTCGTATATAAATGTTATTAACGTTTAAAATTGTGGGGATGTGCATGCGTCATGCATATGAGAAAGAAAAAAAAAGTATTAGAGAGAAATCAATAAGCGTGAAAGCCTCACCTAATGCCATGCCAGGTGACATACCCCTTTTCTTTTATTATATTTATCACTTATTAGCTTTAGATTTACCTAGTATCAAAGAATCATATGCTACATCTAATCGACTTAGCAACCTTTATAATCAATGTATCTAGCAACATCAATCAAAACACAAAAAATTAGGTTTTTACCAAACTGACTAAATCTGTGAATATATATATGTAGTTAGTGGGTTCTTATATGTAATAGTAGGTTAAAAAACATATATACCATCTTAACATGACTAGTGACTTGCCTGGACATAATTAATGCATTACCTATTTTTTTCTGCATAAACAAAAACTCATTAAAAAGTCGTTTTAATTTTTTGTATAACACTATGCTACTCGTTAAAATGATAATAAAACGCTCGTTAATTTGGTGTAATTTGTTTTAAAAAAATGTCGTATATAAATGTTATTAACGTTTAAAATTGTGGGGATGTGCATGCGTCATGCATATGAGAAAGAAAAAAAACTTTTAGAGAGAAATCAATAAGCGTGAAAGCCTCACCTAATGCCATGCCAGGTGACATACCCCTTTTCTTTATTATATTTATCACTTATTAGCTTTAGATTTACCTGGTGTCAAAGAATCATATGCTACATCTAATCGACTTAGCAACCTTTATAATCAATGTATCTAGCAACATCAATCAAAACACAAAAAATTAGGTTTTTACCAAACTGACTAAATCTGTGAATATATATATGTAGTTAGTGGGTTCTTATATGTAATAGTAGGTTAAAAAACATATATACCATCTTAACATGACTAGTGACTTGCCTGGACATAATTAATGCATTACCTATTTTTTTCTGCATAAACAAAAACTCATTAAAAAGTCGTTTTAATTTTTTGTATAACACTATGCTACTCGTTAAAATGATAATAAAACGCTCGTTAATTTGGTGTAATTTGTTTTAAAAAAATGTCGTATATAAATGTTATTAACGTTTAAAATTGTGGGGATGTGCATGCGTCATGCATATGAGAAAGAAAAAAAACTTTTAGAGAGAAATCAATAAGCGTGAAAGCCTCACCTAATGCCATGCCATGTGACATACCCCTTTTCTTATATTATATTTATCACTTATTAGCTTTAGATTTACCTGGTGTCAAAGAATCATATGCTACATCTAATCGACTTAGCAACCTTTATAATCAATGTATCTAGCAACATCAATCAAAACACAAAAAAATAGGTTTTTACCAAACTGACTAAATCTGTGAATATATATATGTAGTTAGTGGGTTCTTATATGTAATAGTAGGTTAAAAAACATATATACCATATTGTGACACCCGGCAAATTCTGGTTAACAACGTTGTCTAGATGAAAGTCTACCTTAGCGAGTCACGCGTATATTATACTTAACTGGGTTAGTTAAGTCGTGTTATGGTTCGGGAACTATCGGTTTAGTATACAAGATCATTGGATGTTGGTCTAGAGGTTCATTAGATGTCAGTCCTTAACCAAGTGTACAAATGGTGACGATCCGTAGAATCGTCAGGGCATACGGAACATACAAGTCTCGAGTCCCGGGAATTGGTGAACGAGTGTGAATATGCTTGTTTGCAAGTGTTATGTGTTTACAATCATTATGTGACTTGTCGGTATGTGAAAATGTGTTAACATATGTTAAAACGGGGTTTAACGCGCAAAATACACGGAACCAACCCCTATAGGCGATTAGGGTTGGCTAATCGCCTATAAGGGAGGCGATTGGGCCTCTTGGGAGGCGAGTAGCATGCTAATCGCATGCTACAGGGGGCGATTAGCCCCTAAATGCATGAATGTCATGCGATTAGCAATGCTAATCGCGTGTAAATGCTGCACAATCGCGTGTTACGTGCTGGACGACTAAAAACGACTATAAATACAATGCTTGACCTCCTAAACTTCTTAATAACAACCCTAGTCGTCCCATAAACCGCCCCAACACACACACACAACCTCTGGAACGTGATTTTGGATCAAAACACAAGGTTTCAAGCTTATTTCATCAATCTAACACAATCTAAGGTGTGATTTTCATCCATGCAATCTTTATTAACGTTTTTATTAAATCCCTAACGGTCCAGACCTGTTCTAAAACGAATGAGCTTTCTGAAAATCGTTAATAAGTGTTGTTAATCGGATTCTAACTATCATACATGTGTTATGTGTGTTTATGATTAAAAGCTAGGGTTTTTATGATTCAAGATGGATGATTATCATGTTATTAGGTTAGTTTCAGATTAATAATGATATCATGCTAATGAAATCTGAGTAATTGTTCATTAGGGTTATAGTTATGCATGTTAATGTGATGTTTCATGCTATGTGTATTGTGTTTGGATTACATGGTTGCATGCAGGGTTGATAATACGAGGCTAAACGAAGGATTTTGTTTTAAACATGTTTGGTATAGTTGTTGGATTGATATTGGATGATTACACGCGTTCTGGATCTGATTTGGAGTGTTAAACGCGCGAAAAACCGGAACAGCTGGGTTACTGGCGATTAGCAACCCTAATCGCCTATGTTATAGGCGATTAGGAGACCAATCGCCAGTAGGGATGCCCTAATCGCCTATATATCATGCGATTGGGGGCTAAATGCCTCTATTACATGCAATTGTGATCCTAAATGCTAGTTAAGTCCTGAAATACATGTCTTATAGCCCTAATCGCCTATAAACTCATGGTTTACATGTCTTATGACCACCAATCGCCTATATTACATGCAATTAGCCTTCCTAAATGCCAGTTGACCAACCTAAATGCTAGTTGACTTTTCCTAATCGCGTGTACTGCTGCTGTAAGTGTAAATTAGCATTCCGAGACCCGATTTGACATCTAGGAACATGCTAGGAACCCCGTAACATATCTAATGACTTGGTAACATATGTTTGGACTTAATTATGTGGTACTTGAACTACGTGCTATAACTTGTTGGTCGTTAACGTATGTTAAGTGTGATTGCATGATTGTATGTTTGAGAGCGTAAACATAACACGGGGAGTCTCGGGTCACCAATGGGATGTCGAGTCTTGTACATTGGGTCAGTTAAACAGTCACGGTGTTTTCAAACGAACTTGGTTATGGTCTGGACATCTAGGGACTAACTAACCTGCGGGTTATTAGTCTAAGTACTTGTAACTGTCAAATGTTAGGTCGCCGCTTTACGGGACTAGCATAGCTGCTGAGTTTATTCGTATTACGAAGTAACACAACTTAAGGTGAGTTTACGGCCCCTCTTTTAACTGGTTTCACTTTTCGGGGGAGAAAACATGTGTTAAAACTTATGTTTGGTAACTACTGTCATACTATGGGTTTCTATGGTTTACTATACGATCTTTGGAAGTCCCGGGGGGGAACCATGAATGTGCGGGTTAGCACAACGGGGAAATGTGAATAGCGCTATTGGGAGTGACCAACCCCGCTCGTCGACTTGGAGGGTCGGCGGGTGCATATTGTCTCAAACAGGAACAACAGGTTTACTACATCGGGCACGACATCTGGTTTACGAGTTAGTAATGGTTTTCCAATCGTAGTAGTAACAAAACATACGCCTAGCTAGCGTACTTGGGTTTTCGATTTGTTATAGTATGGACAGGTTGAACTTGGTACTGTGATTACAAAACCTGTAAACTCACCAGCATTTTTGTGCTGACGTAAACTTTTACATGTTTTCTCAGGTCGCTAAGGTAGCACAATGGAACTAGGGCGCACGCGTCTGCACGGCGTCTAGTTAGGATTGCATGGTTTTCAAACGTTGAACACTTGGTTTATTTTGGATTATGTTTTGAATAAGCTTCCGCTGTATTTGGGAAATTCTAAACTATGTTTTTGAAATTGCATATGTTCATTTAGACTTGTTTATTGTGATCGTTGGTTTGGATCCTGGTTTGTCATGCGCCTCGCGGTAAAGTCATTTTAATTTTTTGTATAACACTATGCTACTCGTTAAAATTATAATAAAACGCTCGTTAATTTGGTGTAATTTGTTTTAAAAAAATGTCGCATATAAATGTTATTAACGTTTAAAATTGTGGGGATGTGCATGCGTCATGCATATGAGAAAGAAAAAAACTTTTAGAGAGAAATCAATAAGTGTGAAAGCCTCACCTAATGCCATGCCATGTGACATACCCCTTTTCTTTTATTATATTTATTATCACTTATTAGCTTTAGATTTACCTGGTGTGTAAGAATCATATGCTACATTTAATCGACTTAGCAACCTTTATAATCAATGTATCTAGTAACATCAATCAAAACACAAAAAATTAGGTTTTTACCAAACTGACTAAATCTGTGAATATATATATGTAGTTAGTGGGTTCTTATATGTAATAGTAGGTTAAAAAACATATATACCATCTTAACATGATTAGTGACTTGCCTGGACATAATTAATGCATTACCTATTTTTTTCTGCATAAACAAAAACTCATTAAAAAGTCATTTTAATTTTTTGTATAACACTATGCTACTCGTTAAAATTATAATAAAACGCTCGTTAATTTGGTGTAATTTGTTTTAAAAAAATGTCGTATATAAATGTTATTAACGTTTAAAATTTTGGGGATGTGCATGCGTCATGCATATGAGAAAGAAAAAAAAACTCTTAGAGAGAAATCTATAAGTGTGAAAGCCTAACCTAATGCCATGCCATGTGACATACCCCTTTTCTTTTATTATATTTATTATCACTTATTAGCTTTAGATTTATGTGGTGTCTAAGAATCATATGCTACATTTAATCGACTTAGCAACCTTTATAATCAATGTATCTAGCAACATCAATCAAAACATAAAAAATTAGGCTTTTACCAAACTGACTAAATCTGTGAATATATATATGTAGTTAGAGGGTTCTTATATGTAATAGTAGGTTAAAAAACATATATAGCATCTTAACATGATTAGTGACTTGCCTGGACATAATTAATGCATTACCTATTTTTTTCTGCATAAACAAAAACTCATTAAAAAGTCATTTTAATTTTTTGTATAACACTATGCTACTCGTAAAAATTATAATAAAACGCTCGTTAATTTGGTGTAATTTGTTTTAAAAAAAATGCCGTTTATAAATGTTATTAACGTTTAAAATTGTGGGGATGTGCATGCGTCATGCATATGAGAAAGAAAAAAAACTTTTAGAGAGAAATCAATAAGTGTGAAAGCCTCACCTAATGCCATGCCATGTGACATACCCCTTTTCTTTTATTATATTTATTATCACTTATTAGCTTTAGATTTACCTGGTGTCTAAGAATCATATGCTACATTTAATCGACTTAGCAACCTTTATAATCAATGTATCTAGTAACATCAATCAAAACACAAAAAATTAGGCTTTTACCAAACTGACTAAATCTGTGAATATATATATATGTAGTTAGTGGGTTCTTATATGTAATAGTAGGTTAAAAAACATATATACCATCTTAACATGATTAGTGACTTGCCTGGACATAATTAATGCATTACCTATTTTTTTCTGCATAAACAAAAACTCATTAAAAAGTCATTTTAATTTTTTTGTATAACACTATGCTACTCGTAAAAATTATAATAAAACGCTCGTTAATTTGGTGTAATTTGTTTTAAAAAAATGTCGTATATAAATGTTATTAACGTTTAAAATTGTGGGGATGTGCATGCGTCATGCATATGAGAAAGAAAAAAAACTTTTAGAGAGAAATCAATAAGTGTGAAAGCCTCACCTAATGCCATGCCATGTGACATACCCCTTTTCTTTTATTATATTTATTATCACTTATTAGCTTTAGATTTACCTGGTGTCTAAGAATCATATGCTACATCTAATCGACTTAGAAACCTTTATAATCAATGTATCTAGCAACATCAATCAAAACACAAAAAATTTAGGTTTTTACCAAACTGATTAAATCTGTGAATATATATCTGTAGTTAGTGGGTTCTTATATGTAATAGTAGGTTAAAAAACATATATACCATCTTAACATGATTAGTGAATTGCCTGGACATAATTAATGCATTACCTATTTTTTTCTGCATAAACAAAAACTCATTAAAAAGTCGTTTTAATTTTTTGTATAACACTATGCTACTCGTTAAAATGATAATAAAATGCTCGTTAATTTGGTGTAATTTGTTTTAAAAAAATGTCGTATATAAATGTTATTAACGTTTAAAATTGTGGGGATGTGCATGCGTCATGCATATGAGAAAGAAAAAAAACTTTTAGAGAGAAATCAATAAGTGTGAAAGCCTCACCTAATGCCATGCCATGTGACATACCCCTTTTCTTTTATTATATTTATTATCACTTATTAGCTTTAGATTTACCTGGTGTCTAAGAATCATATGCTACATCTAATCGACTTAGCAACCTTTATAATCAATGTATCTAGCAACATCAATCAAAACACAAAAAATTAGGTTTTTACCAAACTGACTAAATCTGTGAATATATATATATGTAGTTAGTGGGTTCTTATATGTAATAGTAGGTTAAAAAACATATATACCATCTTAACATGATTAGTGACTTGCCTGGACATAATTAATGCATTACCTATTTTTTTCTGCATAAACAAAAACTCATTAAAAAGTCGTTTTAATTTTTTTATAACACTATGCTACTCGTTAAAATGATAATAAAACGCTCGTTAATTTGGTGTAATTTGTTTTAAAAAAATGTCGTATATAAATGTTATTAACGTTTAAAATTGTGGGGATGTGCATGCGTCATGCATATGAGAAAGAAAAAAAACTTTTCGAGAGAAATCAATAAGTGTGAAAGCCTCACCTAATGCCATGCCATGTGACATACCCCTTTTCTTTTATTATATTTATTATCACTTATTAGCTTTAGATTTACCTGGTGTCTAAGAATCATATGCTACATTTAATCGACTTAGCAACCTTTATAATCAATGTATCTAGTAACATCAATCAAAACACAAAAAATTAGGCTTTTACCAAACTGACTAAATCTGTGAATATATATATGTAGTTAGTGGGTTCTTATATGTAATAGTAGATTAAAAAACATATATACCATCTTAACATGATTAGTGACTTGCCTGGACATAATTAATGCATTACCTATTTTTTTCTGCATAAACAAAAACTCATTAAAAAGTCCTTTTAATTTTTTTACAACACTATGCTACTCGTAAAAAGATCGTATAGCAATGAAAAGTTAAACTATAGTATGACATATGTTACCAAAATAGTTTAGCGCATGTTTTCTCCCCCAAAAGTTAAAGCTATAAAAGTGGGGCCGTGAACTCACCTTAGATTGCGTTCCTCGGTGATTAGTAAAATTCTATGCCCTTGATAATCCCTCTACCGGAGATCTATCAAAATGTTCACATAAGTGTTCCCACTAATAACCATAAGGTTATCTAGTCCCCGATTGTCCAGATCGTAACCAAGTATGTTTAAAACGTGTTTAAGTGTTTAACCGACACACTAGACCGACCCGGCATCCCGTTGGTGACTCATTACCCTAACTAATCAAGTACACATAGATTACACACAAGGTTCAAGAATAAAACACTTAGTTTGTATCAAAAATCTCATTTTTGAATCAGAAGGGTCGAACCAGAAGAATATGTCCTCCTTCACCCGTTTTTAACCCTCCTTCGACCCTTGAAAAGCCACCTTCGACCGTTCTTAACAGGTTTGACCAAACTGTCCAGGTTCGACCCTGGGATTCCACATTCGACCAGTCGACCGGTCGAATGTGCCCAGGTTCGACCCTGACAGATTATTTTTCCAAAAAACGCTTCAAAAACATCCGAAAACATCTCGAAACATTACCAAACACTGCAGTCAAGCATGAATAACTTATCCCAACAAAACCCCACCAATTTTGCCCCAAAATCTATCCGTTTCAGCCCTTTCCTAAAATGGCAAAGATTATGGAAGTGTCACATCATGCATGTAATCTTTACCCAATTTGAAAACTTTTCAATATCAATCCATAATCATCTAAAAATGCTCAGTTTATCATGTAATTGAAAACCACCAATCGCTTTATTGATAATACTAACATGCACAAGCCCTAGATTCAATAAAATCCCCAAATTAGTCTTGATATCATCATCTATCTAATTATAACCTTTTATACTCCTAAACTATCATCAAGAGCAGCCCTAGATCATGTTTCTAGTATTAGCACAGTTGCAAATCATTGAACAACATATAATATCACATAATACACAATTAACATATGTTTATTGATATGAAAACCTATGTTTAATGATTGGGTTTAGGTTTAGAAAGATGTTTAAAAGGTTTTTATTGATAAAAACTTCCTTAGAACAGATCTGGACATTTAGGGTTAGATAAAAACGAATTAAAATATTTAAACAAGGTTTAGAATTAAGAACACACCTTGGATTCTTGATTAGATGTTGTTGATAGGTTAGATTATGAAAAAGAAGAGCAAAAACTCCTTCCTTAATGAGTAAAATCGTTTGAGAGTGTTTTGAGACGGTCAGGGTTTGTGAAATGGTGAAAAATGACAAAGTTTGGTATTTATACTAGTCCACATTCCCCCCTTCTACCTGGGCGAATGTACCCACATTTGCCCCTTTCATAGGGTCGAAGGTGCATGTTCTGGTCGAATGAAACTTTTTCATTTCCACATTCCAGGTTCGCCCCATTGCTAAGGGTCGAACCAAGTTTATTTCCCAGGTTCGCCCACTCGATGTGGTCGAACCAGAACTTATGTTTTGCTAGTTTTCCAATTTGTCGTGTTTAACGCATTTTAACGCACCTTAACATATGAGCATGCAACCTTAGTCTATGTTTAACATATTTAAGCATGGATGATCATCTACACATCGTTTAAACACATCTATGCATATAATCCACCACACGATAATTAATCTACACATACACTTAATTAGTTTATGTAATTTCACCAACAACGGGACCCGGTACTAGTGTATTCCCAAAACGACTCCCAATGATCCTCCAGATCATTGAACCCCGGACAATCCTAACTTGACCCGACCCAACTAACCTTGTTAAGTCCATCTATAAATGTTTCCCGCTAAGGTAGACTTAGATGTTACTAAAATATTTAAGCCAAACATGCCGGGTGTCACAAGCATGATCGTAGGGTATTGGTGATCGCCTTGCATATACTGTCCTCTTAATTCCCTAGGACATGCTCGCCATACTAAATGAGTGCAATCAATGCTACCAATCATGCCGGGAAGGTGATGTCTTATTTCATGTGCTTCGTACAAACATGCAATGTCGTGACTTGTTGGTCTTCGTAAAAACTCAGCCCGTATAACTTAATGACAGCATTGCAAAAAAAAAATAGTAAACATTCGGGCGACGTCCTTTCAGACATATATAAATACTCATCGTATTCGTCTGGAAGATTACCGATTGCGAGTTGTTTCACTGCTGAAGATATTTTTTGCATGGGCGTAAAACTTTTTCTAAACCGACCGTCCACGCCTTCTTTGAACCATTAGAAGTTTGCTTCAACGTCTGCTACAATTTTTAGAAATAGACGTCTCGACATGCGATACCTTAGTTTCAACTATGTGTCAGTGTATTTTGGTACGCCAGCAAAATAGTAATCTATTAACCGAGCATTACCTCCCTCGGGATCACGTGGCACATATCTTTTTTTAGATGTTGTTGTGTCTTGCTCTACAGCCCGCTTGGTAAGGTCCATGAGAAACTCAAGGCTACTATCGCCTGAGTGTAAAATCGGGTGCACTTCGAGCGGGTGAATGATAACTTAATCATCTTCTACGTCAACGTCACTCCTTTTTTTTTAAAAAAGTATGGATATAATTTCTATTTTTTTGAAACTAAACCGTGGGATTATTTTGTGTTTTCATAGACCTTTGATAAAAACAGTCAAAAAATATGACCGTTTGAACAATTATAAAAATTCACAAATTATATTCAACAGTCCAAAAGGAATTAAAAAACATAAAAATTCGACCGTTGCAATTAATGTCACACCCCAACCGATGGCGGAATACATCGAGGCGCGACTTGTGATAGATTGTTCAAAGACTTCATGACACTAGTATTGTGACAAATAATTTAAAGATGGATTTCATTTATAGCATTGATAAGTCTAAAATGGGAAAATACAAATTGTCTCAAATCAAAGAAAGTACAACATCAAGGATAACAAAAATTAAACTAGGGTGTGTTTCTAGTCCAATCCTATCATGTTTCTTGATTTACTTGCATTAAACATTCCATATAACATGTATAAATATCCGTCAACACATAAAGCATTGGTGAGCATACTAGCTTTTGGTTTACATACATAGTATTAAAATGTTTTACTCAAATCATCATGCTATAGCATTGCACACATAGAATCATACAAAAGGCATAAATCAATCCCAAGAATCCTATAGCGCTATACATGTTAAGGTGGGCTAAAAATAGTTAATGAATTATGTTAAGGCTTTTGTATCTTAGAATTTGATTATTAGCATGGCAATAGCATATAAGCATGTTTGATAGATTGAGAATGTGTATATGAAAGCATTTTAGTGTATTTGCATAATGATACATGTTGAGTCCCAAAAGTGATAAAAAAGTAAAAGGGGACAAGTATGAACTCACCTTAGGGTGTGTTAATAAGATTCCAAAAAATGGGTCTTGGAAGAATAGGTCCTTAGCTCCGATTAACTATAATTAGAAATTAAGGAATCTTAGGTTCGAGTTTTAGGTATAGGTTCAAGAGAGTCAAGCAAGCCTTTTAGGCAAACCAAAGCACAATTTGCCTTTAGGGCAATTCAGGTGGTCATGAGTTTGAAGTTAGACCAAGCACAAAATCATCATAAAGATAATTCGGATGGTATGAAGGTTAGGAATGTGAATCCATTAGAAATGTTCATGTCACAACCAATTCGTTTATGGGATAAACGTTGGTCTTGGACACGGGATTTCCCCTTTCTAGTGTGGACTAATCCATATCACAAGAAGTGTCAAGAGAGTTGGTAAGGTAGGGTGTAACCACAAACCTCCCAAGAAGTTGTTACTAGAGTAATAGGATTAAAGATTGAAAGTATACTTATGATGATACATAATATAACTAGGAGGTTTAAGTAGAGTATGGTGACTTGTTTGGATGAGCCTTGGCTCTCCTTTGTCAACCATAACCATAGCACAAATCCATCCAACATTAGATTGTTGGTGGACTTGGTTGGTATCTCTACAACAAAATTTCTAGACCATAAAGAACATGAAAACTAATCACCTTTGAGGCCTCTTTTTGGTGCTCTAACCATTATATACTTCTGTGGATAAGCAAGGGATGAGTCCTATAGGTTTCTCCAAGGAGTTTTAAGAAGAAAAGAAGAAGAAAAATAGAAGGAAAGGTGAAGGTTTAAGCTCAAGAACTTACTGTTGTGATTTAGGAAGTTCTTTGAGAAACCTTGAAGATTTGAGAGTATTAGAGAGAGTTTAGAGGTAAACAAAGGTTTAAGGAGTGGGGAATAGGTGTATTTATAAGTGAGTTAAGGTGGTTGGGTATTAAATGGAGTAAATGGGGGTGGTTAGGAAGAGATTAGGTGGGGGTTTAAGTTTAATTATCATAGAATAGTGATGGTTCATGTTGTTATCGACGTTAATAAAAAAAAAGAAAAAAAAAACGAACGTCACACTTGAAAATAATGTGTATGTTGTTTTTATGGTGTGGAGATAAAAGTCAAACAGACTAGTTACGTTTCCTTTGTTTTTTTTAACTAAAGTATTATTATTAAAAAATGTATATGTTTTATTTTAATATATATATATATATATATATATATATATATTAAGATTTTAACTAAATGAGTTTCTTGTTATAACGCCTAAATTGAATAGGATACATTATAATGACAACTCGTCACGAATTGGTAGGAGTAACATAAAAGAAGTGAATAAAGGCGAACTTGGAATTTGTTAAATATAGAATACCTGTAAAAGTAAAAACCACGCGATGTTATAGTCTCCTATATTTTAGGAAATTTCGTCTCAAAATTTAATCAAGCGGTTTGACTAAAAAGATGTGGGTACTTTTTCTTCATTTGTTCTTCATGTTCCCAAGTGAATTCGGGTCTATTCTTCGATTCCCAACGGACTTTAACTAGGGGAATACGTTTTCGTTTGAGTTGTTTGACTTCACGATCCGTATTTTCCACCAGTTTCTCGACGAAATGCATGGTCTCGTCGATTCGTACGTCGTCAAGAGGAATATGTATGTTCCCTTCAGCTAAGCATTTCTTCAAATTTGAAACATGAAAGGTGGGATGAACATTATTGAGTTCTTGGGGTAACTCGAGCTTGTAAGCTACTTTCCCGATTCGTTTAACGATCTTGAATGGTCCAATATAACGTGGAGCCAACTTTCCTTTCTTTCCAAACCTGACTACTGCTTTCCAAGGAGATACCTTGAGGAGTACTTGATCACCAACATTGAATTCAAGGGGTTTTCGCCGTTTGTCAGCATAGCTTTTCTGACGGCTTCGAGCAGCTAAGAGGTTATCACGGATCTGGATGATTTTGTTGGTCGTTTCTTAGATGATTTCGGGACCGGTGATTTGTGCTTCACCAATCACGGCATATAGGAGAACGACACTTTCGGCCATAGAGAGCTTCGAATGGAGCCACTTGGATGCTGGTATGGTAACTATTATTGTACGAGAACTCTATCAATGGTAGATGTGCATCCCAATTTCCACCGAAATCGATTACACAAGATCTAAGCATATCCTCAAGAGTCTGGATTGTACGTTCAGTTTGACCATCAGATTGAGGATGAAAAGTTGTGCTAAGATTAAGCTGAGTTCCCATGGATTCCTGAAATGTTTCCCAAAGACGGGAGGTAAATCGACCATCACGGTCTGAGATGATGTCAAGAGGAATACCATGACGACAAATGATTTCCTTGGTGTAGATATGGGCTAGCTTTTCAATTTTGTAATCTTAACGAATGGGAAGGAAGTGAGCCGACTTGGTTAATCGATCAATGATCACCCAAATGCTATCATGACCGGATGATGTTTGGGGGAGCTTGGTAATGAAATCCATAGCTTTCCCATTTCCACATGGGGAATTCAGGTTGTTTGAGCAAACCCGATGGGCGTTGGTGCTCGGCTTTTAATTTGGAGCAAGTGAGATATTTGGACACAAAGAGAGCAATGTCCTTTTCATCCCGGGCCACCAATAATTGCGACGGAGATCTTGATACATTTTATCCGCATTGGGATGAATGGAGTATCAGAATTTATGTGCTTCATTCATTACAAGAGCACAAAGGTCATCACGATTGGGAATTCAAATACGATCAAGATAATAAAGAATCCCATGTGCCTTGGACTCTAAGTGTAACTCGGCACCACAAGACATTTCTTCGTATAAAGTATTTTCATTGATCGATGTATGCTGAGCGTCTCGAATACGATTGAAGAGATCATTTTGAAATTGAGAGCTACAAAGGCGATCGGTTTCTCAGATGTTGCACAGGATTGCATGACCCTTTCGACTAAGAGCATTGGCTACTACGTTCGCTTTTCCAGGATGGTAGCGAATTTCACAGTCATAGTCGGTTAACAATTCGACCCACCGTTGTTGCCGCATGTTAAGATCCTTTTGATTAAAAATGTGTTGGAGGCTTTTGTGGTCGGTAAAGACAACACATTTTGTACCATAAAGGTAGTGTCTCCAGATTTTTAGGGCAAAAATGACAGCACCAAGTTCGAGATCATGAGTGGTGTAGTTCTTTTCGTGGATTTTGAGTTGCCTTGATGCATAGGTGATGACTTTGCCTCGTTGCATAAGAACGCAACCAAGACCTTGGTTCGATGCATCACAATAGACCACGAAATCATCATTTCCTTCGGGAAGAGCTAGAATAGGAGCATCACAAAGCATGTTCTTGAGGGGTTGAAAGGCTTCTTCTTGTTTAGGACCCTAAATAAAAGGTTTGGATTTTTGAGTCAAAGAGGTGAGTGGTGTAGCAATTTTGGAGAAGTTGGAGATGAACCGACGGTAGTATCCCGCCAATCCTAGAAAAGAACGAACTTCGGTAGGGGATTTTGGTGCAATCCAATTCTTGATAGCTTCGATTTTGGCAGGATCAACATGAATAACCTTTTCATTCACAATGTGCCCAAGGAATTGAACTTCTTTCAACCAAAATTCACATTTAGAGAACTTGTCATAACGTCGTTCGGCTCGTAAGAGTTCCAAAATCAAACGGAGATGTCGCTTATAGTCGGCTTCAGATTTGGAATATATCAAAATGTCGTCAATGAACACAGTCACAAAGCAATCCAAATAAGGTTTACACACACGATTCATTAGATCCATGAACACTGCAGGTGCATTGGTTAAACCAAAAGGCATCACCATTAACTCGTAGTGACCATATCTCGTGCGAAAGGTGGTTTTTGGAATATCTTCCTTGTGGATTTGGAGTTGATGGTATCCCGAACGAAGATCATTTTTTGAGAAACAAGTAGCTCCTTGGAGCTTGTCAAAGAGATCATCAATGTGTGGAAGAGGGTATCGGTTTTTGATAGTGAGTTTGTTAAGCTCACGATAGTCGATACACATACGAAAAGATCCGTCTTTCTTTTTCACAAATAGAACGGGAGCATCCCATGGAGAAGTACTCGTACGTATGAAACCTTTTTCGAGCAATTCTTGGAGTTGACTAGCAAGTTCTTGCATTTAGGAAGGTGCAAGACGATATGGAGATTTTGCAACAGGTGTAGCACCGGGTATGAGATCAATACGAAATTCAACAGAACGAGTGAGAGGAAGACCGGGTAGATATTCGGGAAAGTCACAAAAGACAGGTATGTCCTTCATGCCTTTTTCCTTATCTTTGGTTGTTACCACATGAGCTAATAATGAAACGTATTCCTTATGGAGATACTTTCGAGCTTTGGTACAAGACACGAGCTTGAATCCTTTTGAGGGTTTCTCACCATAGATTTGTAGAGTGTCACCACTAGGAAGTGGTATACAGATAAAATTTTCAAAACAAACAACTTCGGCATGATGTTTTGCAAGCCAATCCATGCCTACTATGATGTCAAGGCTTCCCAATTGCATAGGATTTAGATCTATGGAGAAATCATGATCATTAAGATTTAAAGTGCAGTTTTTGACAATGAAGTCGATGGAGATAGGTTCACCATTTGCAACTTCGACAGTGAAAGGTTCCGATAATTTAGATCGTGCACAAGCAAGTAGAGGTTCAAATTCTAGAGAGACAAAACTCTTATCCGCACCAGTATCAAAGAGTAAAAAAGCAGAAGATCCATTAACAAGGAACGTACCATTCACAACATCATTTTCATTTTGAGCTTGGGCCGCATTGAGGTTGAAAGCGTGACCCCTTGGTGGTTGAATTTGAGCCGGGGCATGAGCTTGGGCTGGGTTGTTGCGAGCACATTGAGGAGAAAAATGATTAGGATCACCACACCTGAAACATGCACGGCCAATGCCGATGGCTAGAGGAGGTTGGTTGGCAGCTTGGAGTTGGTTGTTTTGGGTTCTAGGGCCAACCTTGCAACTTTGAACAAAGTGTCCATAGCGGCTACAGTTTGTGCAAAGGCGACAAACAGTGGTTGTTAGGTGGTGGAATTGGCATGTTCTACACTTTGGAAATGTTCCGGTGTAAGGTTTCCTGGTAGGCACTTGGTTAAGAGGAGCTGGGGCTTGAGCTTCGGTTGATGGAGTGGTAACGGCATAGCTTTGGATTCGAGACTTGCATTTTTGGTTATTGTTGTTGGCCAATAGGGTTTCGGTTTCTTTTGGTTTCTCGGTGGGAATAGTGGTGGTTTGGTTAACGGTTTTGATGGTGTTTGGGATAGTTAAGGTTCCATCTTTCACTTGGTTATCCGAGATTTTGGAAGCTAAACGAATGGCTTTTTCTAGGGTGTTCGGTTCGGCTCCTTCAACGATATCACGAACACTCGTTGGGAGCACTTTGAGATACCTAGCTATGATTCTTTTAGTGGTGTTGAATTGGTGAGGTACAAGGACAAGGAGTTGCTTGAAACGATTGGTATAGGCTGGGTTATCACCACTGTTTTGCTTGAGTTTCCAAAACTCATCTTCGAGTCGCTCAATCTCTTGCGCGGGGCAGAACTCCTCAATCATGAGTTGCTTGAGTTCCTCCCACGGTAGAGCTAAAGCGGCTTCGTTCCCACGGGTGGCTCTCTCGCTTTTCCACCACTCGAGTGCCCTTGATTTGAAGACACTAGTGGCGTGACGAGTTCGGAGATCCTTGGGGCATTCTCTATTGATGAAAACTAGCATGATGTGGTCGAACCATTCGAGCATAGCGGTAGCACCATCGTTTCCTATGAAAGAGTCGGGTCGATGTAGGTTGGATTGCTTAAAGGTGAAGGAGGTAGTTTTGGAGGATTCGGCTTTTGAGTCAACAGAACCATGAGGGCTTGCGGAGGATTGGATCTTACTAACCACATCGGGTATGACCTTGGCCATTTGCTTGGCCATGAAAGATAGCATTTTCTTGTTAGTGCTTTGCCTTGAGTTCATTCGTTTGACATGGAAGACATCTAAAGAATAAACAAAAGGATTATGAGCTTTGATCAATGGTTTGTTTGTATAAAGATTGCATTTTGTTTTGTTTTTAGCAATGCATTAAGCATATAAAACACATAATGTCAAGAATTTCAAGTAGCATGAAGTTTCACATTGTTCATAAAGCGTAACACTTAAGTATAAGCAAGTATAGTGGTTAGTGCATTATTCATGTATGTCCCTAGCTAGTGATCCGGTACTGAATGCCGAGGAAATAGTTAGGTCGAATGTAGAATGAAAGGATTCATTCGAACCCACGAGGGGTCGAATGAACCCACTCGACCTTAGCAAAGGGTCGATTGAAATGCCTATTTAAGGGGAAAAGTTAGTTATTTAGAGAGAGAGAGTTAATCATTTTGAGCTTTTCCCCAGTTTGTGTGTGTGATTCTCTGTATTAGGTCTAGGTTATTCATCTGTAATATCTTTGATTTGATCTAATACACGAGTAAAGTTATGAAAATTGCTCGTGATTCGTTCTCTGTTTTCATCATGATCGTTACTGTTTAGTTCTGAATCATTTTGCATAACTGGAGGGGATTTCGCACCCTACGGTTGGTATTCGTGAGATCACGATTCGTGTTTACGATCCTAAAATGAATTTTCAAAGTGGTATCAGAGCATAGGCTCGATTTCACAATTGTAAACTGATCTGAATTGATGAAAACAGATTAAAATTCTGGTTTTAAAGATCAAACCCCTAGAAATTTTGAAGCTTTTCATAAAAACATGGTTTTTGATTGAATTGGAGTTGAATTTGATGTTATTTTCACAAATTCTTTCACAAATGTTTGTCTAAATTCAATTCCGAACAAAACCTATCAAATTTCATTACATTTGGTGAAAATTTTGTCAAAAACCGATCTGATTCATGTTCTTGAGGTTGAAGATGATGAACAGACTTGAAAAGGTTGAATGAGAGCATTGAGAGGTCGAACCAAGAGTATTTTAGGTCGAACCAACTGATTTTAGGTCGAACCAGTGTGTTTTTAGGTCGAACCAGATTTTTCAGTGTATATTGTTTTTCATTCGACTATTTCAAGTTCATTCGACCTTACGGGAGGTCGAACGAAGATTTGATCTTGTCGAACCAAGTATCTGATTTTCAAAAATTTTCATTCTTGAGGTCGAACCAATTCTGAGTTTCATTCGACCCTTTTGAAAGGTTGAATAAGACTGTATTTTTGTTGGTTCGAACCCACGTTTCTTTGAACTATATTTTTCAAATTTTAAGGTGTAAAAAATTTCGAAAAGCTTCTTTTTGGAAATTTTTGAAATAATAATTGTTGAAAAATGAAAAATCCATGTTTCTATCTTGTGTCAAGAAGCGAAGATCAGATAAAAGCTACAATACAACAAAAGAAAACATGGGAACAAGTCTTTACATCTACGATTCAACAATCTGTTACACAACCTATTGTTGATTATTGTGGAAACATAATAGTTCCAGCTGTGCAATCAACTAATAAAATGGTTAATGTGAATGAGTGTGTTAATAGAGGAAGTGTTAAAAGTAATGTTGTGTGTCTTGTGAAACAATAGGGAAATGATGATTTGAGTGATTTGTCAACAAGTGAGGTGAGTTCTGATGAGAGTTCAGAACAAAATGAATCAAAAGCAAGAGATTCATTAAGACTTAATGCACAGTCTGATAATGGTAATAAATCAGATACTGAGGTAAATTCTAATGTTGAATGTGTTAATTGTTCTAACTGTCTCAAGTTGAAAAATGAAATAATGAATTTACTTGATGACAAACAGACATTAACAAATGAGCTTGAAAAATGTAAACTTGAAAATAAACTTTTTGGAATTAATGAAAAAGAATTTTCAAATAAAATTGAATCTTTAAAACAACAAATTTTAGAGTTCAATAAAAGTGTTTCCAAGAATAATCCCACACTAGAGTTGAAAGCTACAACATCTTGTGTTGATGTTTCAAATTCTAAGGTGAAGTCAGACTCCATTCAGAAAACTGAAAATTTGGTAGCAACTTAAGAACCTGAATCTGAAGAGCAACCCATATTCAAGTTTCCTGAAGGAGTTGAAGGATCCTATATGTTGGAAGGACAAGACAAATTGATTTTCAACAAGGATTTTCCAATTTATAATATCGAACAATCTTTACTTAAATGTATCTTTGTCGATAATAATGATTTGATAAATTAATTTAGAAATCAATTTGATCATCTTCATTTTGAACTCAGTCCTAACCAACATAAAAACGAAAAGGATCAGCCCGGGAACACAAAGAAAAATCCTAGGGCAAAAGGACCAAAACCAAATAAATCGAAAGGCAATGATAAGATGAACAATTCTCACCAAAAGAATTCAAGAAATTTTTCATATAGATCATATGATTCTTATGATTATTCATATATCTCTCGATTTAATGGTTATTGGGGAAACAACTCACCACAGTATTCTCATGAATATGTTGAATGGAGAATCTGTTTTGAATGTGGTGAAGTTGGACATATTGCTGCTCATTGTCCTTATTGGTCTTGGGATGAAGGGTATGCATGTGATTTTGAAGAGTATAGGTCCTGTTTTAACCGCGGAGAGCGTGGGCATTTGGTTGCTGCCGGTTCGTGTGTTAAACAGAAAAGGACAGAAGTGAATGTTGCGAATCATTCAGGAAATGTCAAAAAGCCTGTATCCCCGAACCAATTCAAGAAACAAAAGGGGAAACAGTCTGTTGTGTATGACAATTGCAACAAAATTGCCTTGAATAAAAATGGAGATTTTGATAGGGTTGCTAAGGTAAGGGGGAGTTCTAGTGCTAATCCTAAGAATAACTCTAAGCCTAGGTCTTCATTAGTTAAGTCTGAGAAGATTCCAAACATAGTTCAGAAGCAGGATTCAAACACGAAACCTGAAAAGTTATAAATCAAAACAAAATCAAAGAAAAAGAAATCTAAAATAAAATCTGAACTTTTTTGGAAACCCAAGTCATCTTCTCAATCCCCAGCAGCTTTTACTTGAAATCAATCCATTGAAAAACAAATTGATTTTTCAAAAGGAGAATGGATTAATATTCTGAGGATTGATGACCTTGGACGACCCATCACTGTGAAGGGATGGGTGCCTCTCTCTCACTAATTGTTTAATGAGTGTACAGGTTGTTCCAAACAGACCTATTAGTTATCTTTTGATAGTTGATAGTGGAGCATCTGTACACAAGATATTTATTGGAGAGGTGAAGGTCAAGGAAGGGATATTGAAAAAGGAAAATATGATTTCAACAGAGAGGAGAGTGTTTGTCGTTTGTTTTCTACCTGTGAAGTCGGAAAGCATTACAATCTCATGCAGTTGCTCTCAGGTTTTAGATTTCTACAACAGATGCGACAAAACGGTTTATTCTAAACACTCTTATCTTTGTTAATGATTTTACTAATTGAAATAACAAAGTGGGAAAATGATTTTTGAAACTCAATGAGTAAACCGCATCGGATATCATTTTATTTTGTTTTTTCTTCATAAAGTTTAAAAATCCAAAAATATGCTTATTTTTAGATTTTTAGGGGGAGAAATTTCAGAAAAAAAAATCAAAATTAAAAATTAGAAAATCAAAAATGAGTTTTTCTGGAGAAAAAGAGGAGATGATAGTACATCAGTGGACTGTCAGACTACTCTGAAAACAAAATGATGTAACAACATTGAGTAGCCACTACAATTATATATTGGTAGGCTTGAAATCAAAGTTTAGAGTTCAAAATGGTGATATAAACTTAAAATCAATTACTAATAATCATTTGGATCAACGTATCGTTGGCATATCGTCTTAGTATCGAAACTTTGTTTGATAGATTGCCAAAATTTGAGGTTTCGGGTCGTTATATTGTTAGTTATCTAAGGATAGCCTAACTGAACTTTTGTTGTATTAATTTACGGACCTAGATCAGTTAGGGTATCTTAACAAAATATCTTTAATGACAAACCCTTAAGTTACCGAATGAGGAACTTAATATGTGTGATGATAATCAAAGATTATCTAATGCATTGTATCAATACTATGATGAAAATCATGATTGATATAAGACCTCAACCTGGTAGAGTGCATAAGTCGCTTTGAAGCATTAATTTGCTTACCTGTCGCCACTTTGCCTTATACCTTGTAGCTTACGGATAACTACAATGTAATATCGCGTTACGATGAAGCTTTGCGCAATCTTGATATGGGAATGTGTCGCGTGTGCGGGGACCATAGATTTTTCAGTATCTAATATTACCTTAACATATCTAAAGTGCTGAAAAATGAATGATGATTTTGGGTTTAAATGGACAAAAATACTGGTAATGGTTGTAGGATGCTCAATGTCAAAAACAGAAATTTGATCAAATAGAGTTTTGACTGACTATTTCAATACTGATATGATCCTCTTACCGGAAAATTCGCAAAAATATGTTTACTTTACTTTTATACAAATCTATTTGAAAATTCAAAAATATTTTTCGTGTGTTTTAGCATAAACTTTGAAAAATCAAAATGTTTTGTTTTGATTTTATTTTCGATAATCGATATTGGGATACTAAATGTGAAGGCTCAGATGCTTGAGAGTTGTAAAAAGAAAATCAAATTGCAAATATATAAGTTTCTAGTGCATATTAAAACTATTTAATAGTTCAGGGGGAGAACTACTAAGGGTCAAAAGCAATGTGAAGAGTACTTCCGAGATTTTTGTCGTGTCTAACGCCGGTTGTAGTTTGTGCAGTTTTTAGTAAGTTTTTCTGCAGAATCAAAACAACAGTTGCACTGCTCAAGAATCATCGACAATGCATGTAACTGAACAAGACCCAAACCTGAACATCAAGATCACCAGAACAACATAAATTAGTCAGAGGTTGTAAAAGGAAATGACTGAAGGTTGAAAAATTCAAGATTGTTTTCTGTCTTCATCTCTGGACCAACAAATGTCAAAGCCACGATTTCTTAAGTCTGTCTAAGATTTCGAAGTTCACTGCAGAGAAAGACAAGAACCTTGACACAAACGTGCAAGAAAATGGAAAGTGTTCAAGTTTTTCAAGATAATGAATTCAAGACTTGAAGAATTGATAACTTTCCGATTTGGTACATCACTAGCTATGTCCAAGGGGGATATTGTTAGTGCATTATTCATGTATGTCCCCAGCTAGTGATCCGATACTGAAAGTCGAGGAAATAGTTAGGTCGAATGTAGAAGGAAAGGATTCATTCAAACCCACGAGGGGTCGAATGAACCCATTCGACCTTAGCAAAGGGTCGAATGAAATGCCTATATAAGGGGGAAATTTAGTTATTTAGAGAGAGAGAGAGTTAATCATTTTGAGCTTTTCCCCAGTTTGTGTGTGTGTGATTCTCTGTATTAGGTCTAGGTTATTCATCTGTAATATCTTTGATTTGATCTAATACATGAGTAAAGTTATGGAAATTTCTCGGTGATTCGTTATCTGTTTTCATCACGATCGTTACTGTTTAGTTCTGAATCATTTTGCACAACCGGAGGGGATTCCGCACCCTACGGTTAGTATTCGTGAGATCACGATTCTTGTTTACGATCTTAAAACGAATTTTTAATAGTGCACTTAGTTAACATGAAGGAGTTTAGATTTATGTTGGTTTGCGATTATTAGTATTGTTGGGAGATTACGAGAGTAGCTTGTAATGTGAGTCTTGAGATTGTAAGCGAGTAAGTAAATCAAATATATAACGGAAATCTAGCATGAAAACAACATTGAAAATAGTATTAGCATAAAAAGAAAGGATTTTTTAATAACAATTGGAGTGTTTCGGAACGGAACTAAGACTAACCCAAGTGCTTCGAATTTACCTTTGAGTTTGGAAACATGCTTTGGCCTAATAGGTGGAAATACTCTCGCCGAAACTTTCGGTTAACGGTATTCACCCTTCCACTTACTAGATGATCCTTGTAATTAGTAAAATTGAGACTTTAGCGAAATCGAAAAAAAATATCAAGGATTGAAACTAATCGCTAAGTTGCAGATTTCACTCCTATCTTAGGGGTGTCGTTTCTTGAGTGTGGTTTTTGCACTTGTCCAAAGAGGTAGGAAAACTAATTCCAATACTCAATTGGTAAGTTCCCACTAGAATGAGAAGTTGAGAAATTTCCACCAAGGTAAGGAATTCACGCCTATCTTGGTGTAGTTTCAAAAACACAAAAAGAATAACGCGGAATGAAAGTTGTCACCAAAGTGAGGGTTTCACGCATATTTCGGTGACTTCCTTTCTTTTGTAGTATAAGAGTGTCTTCGTCAAACATCGTCAATAAAAGGTTCCTAACTATAGTCCAAGAGATTAGGGTAGAAGCAATTTAGGAAGAACAAGTATATTTAGCATAATAAAAGAATGGTCAATAAAAGGTTCCTAACTATAGTCTAGGTCAAACATGGCAATTTTTCCTAATTCCCTATAGTCATGTCTCTGATACCAATCTGTCACACCCCAACCGATGGCGGAATACATCGAGGCACGACTTGTGATAGATTGTTCAAAGACTTCATGACACTAGTATTGTGACAAATAATTTAAAGATGAATTTCATTCATAGCAATGATAAGTCTAAAATGGGAAAATACAAATTGTCTCAAATTAAAGAAAGTACAGCATCAAGGATAGCAAAAATTAAACTAGGGTGTGTTTCTAGTCCAATCCTATCATGTTTCTTGATTTCCTTGCATCAAACATTCCCTGCAACATGTATAAATATCCGTCAGCACATAAAGCATTGGTGAGCATACTAGTTTTTGGTTTACATACATAGTATTAAAATGTTTTACTCAAATCATCATGCTATAGCTTTGCACACATAGAATCATACAAAAGGCATAAATCAATCCAAGAATCCATTGTGTATACCTAACACTATCGTGTTAGGCCGTTAAAACTTAACAATGACCCATAAAGGGGGAGGGGTACTACTCCTATAGCACTATACATGTTAAGGTGGGCTAAAAATAGTTAATGAATTATGCTAAGGCTTTTGTATCTTAGAATTTGATTATTAGCATGGCAATAGCATATAAGCATGTTTGATAGATTGAACATGTGTATATGAAAGCATTTTACTGTATTCGCATAATGATACATGTTGAGTCCCAAATGTGATAAAAAAGTAAAAGGGGACAAGTATGAACTCACCTTAGGATACCTTAATAAGATTCCCAAAAACGGGTCTTGGAAGAATAGGTTCTTAGCTCCGATTAACTAGGATTAGAAATAAAGGAATCTTAGGTTCGAGTTTTAGGTATAGGTTCAAGAGAGTCAAGCAAGCCTTTTAGGCGAACCAAAGCACAATTTTCCTTTAGGGAAATTTGGATGGTCATGAGTTTGAAGTTAGACCAAGCACAAAATCATCATAAAGATAATTCAGATGGTATGAAGGTTAGGAATGTGAATCCATTAGAAATGTTCATGTCACAACCAATTCGTTTATGGGATAAACGTGGGTCTTGAACACGGGATTTCCCCTTTCTAGTGTGGACTAATCCATATCACAAGAAGGGTCAAGAGAGTTGGTAAGGTAGGGTGTAACCATAAACCTTCCAAGAAATTGTTACTAGAGTAATATGATTAAAGATTGAAAGTATACTTATGATAATACATAATATAACTAAGAGGTTTAAGTAGAGTATGGTGACTTGTTTGGATGAGCCTTGGCTCTCCTTTGTCAACCATAACCATAGCACAAATCCATCCAACATTAGATTGTTGGTAGACTTGGTTGGTATCTCTACAACAAAATTTCTAGAACATAAAGAACATGAAAACTAATCACCTTTGAGGCCTCTTTTTGATGCTCTAACCATTATATACTTCTGTAGAGAAGCAAGGGATAGGTCTTAGAGGTTTCTCCAAGGAGTTTTAAGAAGAAAAGAAGAAAAATAGAAGGAAAGGTGGAGGTTTAAGTTCAAGAACTTAGTGTTGTGAATCAGGAAGTTATTTGAGAAACCTTGAAGATTTAAGAGTATTAGTGAGAGTTTAGAGATGAACAAAGGTTTAAGGAGTGGGGAAGTGTATTTATAAGTGAGTTAAGGTGGTTGGGTATTAAATGGAGTAAATGAGGTGGTTAGGAAGAGATTAGGTGGGAGATAAGTTTAATTATCATAGAATAGTGATGGTTCACGCTGTTATCGACGTTAATAAAAGAAAGAAGAAAAAAAAAACGAACTTCACACTTGAAAATAATGTGTATGTTGTTTTTATGGTGTGGAGATAAAAGTCAAACACACTAGTTTCGTTTCCTTTGTTTTTTTAACTAAAGTATTATTATTAAAAAAATGTATATGTTTTATTTAATATATATATATGTATATATATATATATTAAGATCTTAACTAAATGATTTTCTTGTTATAACGCCGGAATTGAATAGGATTGATTATAATGGCGACTCGTCACGAATTGGTAAGAGTAACATAAAAGAAGCGAATAAAGGCGAACTTGGAATTTGTTAAATATAGAATACCTGTAAAAGTAAAAACCATCCGATGTTACAATTAAGATACCAAAGTACCAACCCGTTAGATAGAACCAGGAAACGGTTCACGAGACCCCTACCAGGACTGGTGGCGATAGTGTTACCGTGCTAGTAGTGGGGTACCCGTGACCTTTTCTGATGGCGCCTCGTCACCCTTAGATTATAAATCAATCAATAAATATATGATTTTCATATTAAGTTTAAGGGTTTTTTTAATGTGAGATAAAAGAAGTTAAAATATTATTAAAGCAAAACATGTATAAAAGTACAACGTGTAGAACATAAACCATAGTTGTCCATCCAAATTAATTAGGGCTTTATAGGTTATTTTAATTTAGTAGAGATATATTCAACTTATCTATTTACACTCATCTTACTTACCTAGTCTATTTTAGTTTATGCTCAAACTAGATTATACACCGGAAGCGTCCCGGGTTGAGAAATTTAATATGATACATTAATTTTACATATGAAATAGACTGATGTATAACTCTAATATTAATATATAACCTAAAACAAATTAACAATGTACGACTCCAATGCTAACACCTAACCTAAAAGAACGTAGAACTTTAATGTAACTCTAATATTAACACTTATCCTAAAGACTAAACAAATGTACAACTCTAACATACTAATATTGATACCTAACTTAAAACAACGTATAACTTTATTAACCTATTCGGCTCTGGTTGGAAAAAAATTCATATTTACTGATTTAAACATAATTAGTGACTTGTCTATACATGATTAATGATTTACTTGAACACTTTGCGTTTTTTTTCCCTGTATGAACAAAACCCCACAAAAAAATTTCTCCGTTTTTTATATAGCACTATGGTACTCGTTGGAAAGATAATAAAACGCTCGTTAACTTGATGTGTGCAATTAAGTATATAAATAAATTGATCAAGTTAAAATCCTAGACTTTTCTAAAACCACACACTATCGGCAAGTGTACCGATCGCAAGTAGCAAGTAGGCAAGACCAGGTATCGAACCTAAGGACTTTATCTAACACTTTTGAAATTACTCCTAATGAATTACCTGATAAAATATTATTATTAAATAATGGATTGATTGATGGGGGGTTTAAACTGAAATTAAAATAAACTAATTAAAACTAAATTACTAAATTAAACTAAGAAACTGAAAATAAACGAAAGCTGACGAACTGGGTTGAAACTCTAATGAGGAGAAAAATGGTAACCTGGGTAGAATCCCTAGACCCTGGCTATAAAAGCTGACTTATGTATTCCGGTTGGAGACCCTGTTCTCACCTAATAAACCTCCTGTCAAGGATAGTCGACTAGACTCAAGGCGGGACAAGTATTGAGATGCTAAAATGAAAGTGGATCGCCCCAGCGAAACCAAATCCCACAGTAATCCTTTAATCGACCACTCTTGGATCGAAAACTCCCAAACTGTGAAGCAGACTTAACTAGTACGAATGAAATCCTAGGAAAACTCTAAACACGAATAAGTAACCGGTCTCGCCCCAGCGATAACCAAGCTACCAAACAATGCCTAGTTAGTCAACCTAGCAATCCCGAATTATATTCCTAACCTTCGGGAAGGGATTGCACACCTTAGCTAATTGATTTTAAAAACCTGTTAAACTTGCGCTATTCCTAACTGCAAGAACTAGCTCGACAACAAAAGTTAATCAAACTAGAATGATTTCTAGATCTAGAGGATATTCCTATATACCTAGAACATCAAAACCAACAAACAAGTAATCAAATCAAAAAGCGCCAGCACACAAATATTCAAAATCAAACATAAAAATTAAATCATGTAACCCAACACATCCAAAACGGAAAACATAAGTCTTTAATTAAAAACCATAATCTAGTTCATCATCCCAAGTTACCAATAAAGGTCTAGCCAATAATATTTAAAAACATCTTCACAAAATAAATAAATATAGCTTTAACCATGTCTATAGAGAAAATAAATAAAAACTAAACCTAACCCAAGGCTCGTTGGCTCTTGATCTTTACCGTGCCCGTGGCCTTTTCTCCTTCCGTGCCCTTCCGCTCGTCACCGCTTATTGCCGATCACTTCTTGTTCCACTGACTATGGCTGATGTTCTTGAATGACTAATAATAATAATTCATTCGCATGAATCATTCCCCTCTTTTATAATCTCCGTCAAAACATATGTGTATATGTCACACATATGTGCACCGCCTTTGAATTGTGTTTTTGATTTAGGCTTGGGCTTCGGCCCAAGTCACTTTTTTTTTTAGTTTAATTATTATTATTATTATTATATACTATTATAACTTCATGTTCCTGGCTCGGTTATTCTTGGTTTGACCAAAGTTTCTCGTTTACGCTCCGACGTCCATGAACACATGATCTTAAGTGTCTGTGTCTCAATTAAAATTCGTTCCTTTTGAGCTCATTTTCCACGAACACCTATAAAATAATAAAATAAATAAATACCTAATAAAAATGACACAAAACGAATAAAAACTTGACCAAATAATATACAAAATACATAGGAAAATAGATGTGTTTTACGACACATCAACCCCACAAAAAAATTTCTCCGTTTTTTATATAGCACTATGGTACTCGTTGGAAAGATAATAAAACGCTCGTTAATTTGGTGTATTTTTTTTCTTTAAAAAATCTCGTATATTAAAGATATTAACGTTTAAAAATTATGGGAGGAAACATGAGGGTAAAAATCCAATTTTGTTTTTAAATTATTTTTTCCTAAAATATCTCAATGCCACATGGGATGACACATGGCACACTCAAAGAAGAGAATGCCTCTTTGAGTGCCATGTCATTAAAATGGCTTTGGTACGCTCGTTAATTTGGTGTATTTTTTTTTTCTTTAAAAAATCTCGTATATTAAAGATATTAACGTTTAAAATTATGGGAGGAAACATGAGGGTAAAAAATCCAATTTTGTTTTTAAATTATTTTTTCCTAAAATATCTCAATGCCACATGGGATGACACATGGCACACTCAAAGAAGAGAATGCCTCTTTGAGTGCCATGTCATTAAAATGGCTTTGGTACGCTCGTTAATTTGGTGTATTTTTTTTTTCTTTAAAAAATCTCGTATATTAAAGATATTAACGTTTAAATTTATGGGAGGAAACATGAGGGTAAAAATCCACTTTTGTTTTTAAATTATTTTTTCCTAAAATATCTCAATGCCACATGGGATGACACATGGCACACTCAAAGAAGAGAATGCCTCTTTGAGTGCCATGTCATTAAAATGGCTTTGGTTTATTATATGTATAGATTTTGTGAAAAATGCTCAAATAAAATACGAGCTATCGCAGTAGAAGTAGAGAAACGTCAGATTCTGGTAGGTAAAAGTAGATTCACAAGTAGCACAATACGTAACTTTACAATTTCTTGTGTTTTCATATTAAGGCTGGACGGTGTGGTGTCGTGAGAGGATCGTGATCTTACATGGACTCTTAGCCATGAGGGAACACCACTCCCAGTTCCGCGTGATCGTGAAAATCATGGAACTTCCCAAATAGAGCGTTTGGGCTCAGTTTAAAAAAAAGTTCTTAAAATTTCCATTTAAACCATTATTTTTCCACACAATTTGATAAAATAATCTTGTATCGCAAGATTCAGTAACTAGAAGGACTTAGCTGTCAAATCTTGTAATCTAGGTTTAAGAGATAGATTTTCTAGATAAGTCAAAGGTTTCTTAATTAATGTTCCTTGGTGAACAAGGAATATAGGCTTCCTTGGTGAACAAGGAACATAGGCTTATAAATAGAGGGAGGTTTTGTAAGTCATGAAACAATTCAATAATAAAAAGTTTGGCTTAATATTCGGGTACTTTTGATATCGATTTCTAACGATTGGTATCAGAGCTCAAGGAAAAACGATCAAGGAGGTGAACGAGGTTGAGTGCAGCGATTTAGATCGCCGGTTACAGGAGTCCGACAAGACATCGATTGGCAAAGGACATGCAAACCAATTCTTGCAGACGGGTTCAAGGTAAACCAGTGATCAAAGGGTAACAGCTGCAATCGCAAGTTTGATCGGGACAAAAGAAGGAAGAACAAGGTTATTGCGATCAAGAGTGCTTGTGACAGGTTCTTGTGATCCCAGAAGGCGGAAACAGAAGAAGATTTGGCGCCCAAGTCTGTGAAGAACTGGTCGAAGAAGAAAGGTGTGCAATAACGGAAAAGGGCTGGTTCGATTCGATTCGGGGTTTGTTTTGACAAGATCACTCAAAGGGTTGTTGGTATTATCGACCGGACTTGGGACAGAAGAGGGAAGAACAAAGTTGTTTCGATCAAGAACTTGTGATGTGATCGTTCAATCAGAGAAGGCGCGGCAGATGAGACTTGACGCACAAGCTTGTGAAAAATTTGACCAGGTTTATTCGGCTTCGTTGTTTGGTTTCTTTAGAGGTGCAAACCGGCTATCAAAAGGAGCGGGGAGGTTTGTGTTTTATTTTTGAAGCGACTAAAATATAAAAGGGAATTATAAAACACAGAGCATATTCTACTGTTATATTCTTTCTTTGGTCAAAGGGATCGATCAAACAAAAGAAAAAAAAGGGATAGTGTTTCTTTTTCTTTGAGGTATGATTAAAGGAAAACACAAAAGTCAACTAGCAGTTTCTTTTGTGATTAAAAGGAAAAGCAACAATATTTATTTATATGTTGGTAAACAATTAAAAGGAAAGAAACAAGAGGGTATCGTGTTCTTCTTTTCGGATCAAGTTCAGAAGTTGTGGGAGCACGATTTTTCTTAAGAGTGAACCAATTTTTAGTTTTTAAAATTGATTCAAGTCCTAGTACTCCTATAACGTACAACAACGAAACCGAAAGATGGGTGATAACGCAAATCGGGTTCCTCCATCAAAGGAACATATGCCTAGTGTTCCATGTCCAATACTTACGAATACAAACTATACAGTTTGGGCTATGAAGATGAAGGAAATCTTCAAGGTTTACAAGGTATGGGATGTGATTGACCCAAGAATAACCATCGATACTCACAAAGATTCTATTGCAATTGCTTTGCTATTCCAAGGGTTACCCCAAGAGCTAGTGTTGCAGATAGGGAACTGTGATTCAGCAAAGGAGATGTGGGAAGCAGTGAAATCTCACAATCATGGTGTTGAACGTGGGGAAAGAATCAAGACTTCAAACCCTTATGTCGAAATTTGAGGGATTGAAGATGAAGGAACCAAGTACAATCACTGAATTCGTAGGAAATATTTCTGGGATTGCATCAAGGTCTGCTTCTCTTGGAACAGTGATAGAAGAATAGAAACTAGTCAAAAATTTCCTGAGTGGATTGCCTAAGAACTTTATCCACATGGTTGCCGCTATTGAGCAAGTGGTAGACCTGTAGACCGTTGGGTATGACGATGTTGTGGGCCGACTCATAGCTTATGAGGAACGCATCAATCTTGAAGATAAGGAGCAACCGGTTAGAAGTGATCAGTTACTGATGACTCATGAGGAGTGGGAAACCCAAAAAAAGGAAGGGCATTGTGACAACTGGTAAAAATCCAGGTACTATCCGTACGAATATAATAATTGTAAATATGATTGTATGTTATGTGTTAGATCTGTTTTGGCAATAACTGAATGGATGTTATTGGGAATTAATATTGTTGGAAATATTATGGGGAGTTTAGTGATTCTGTATCACGTAGTGATAAATTACCGTATTAAGCCTGGGTGACGACCCGACTAATGGTAGAAAGTCTAGTTAAAACATAATACATGGTCCGACATGTCAAGATATTTTATGGATGGATATGATTATTATTATTGGATTAAGGGGTGAAAACCTTAGATAATTAAGGTTTGTAGGTTTTATAAAAGGTAGGATTGTGTATATTATGTGAAAGTTTTTATCAAAAAAAAATAATATACCCACCCCCCCCCCCTTACGGTCCGCCCCACCCCCTCTATATAATAATATTAAGTATTATTATTATTATTATTATTATTATTATTTTTAATAACCATAATGATTGCCTATTAAAGGGATGTTCCATCCCAAGAACTTTACATTCTTCCACTCCACTCACCCTTACTCTCTCTCATTCTCTTACACTCCACCAAAAACCATCCAACTCCCTTTCCTCTCTCCTTTATAACCGAAAACCCCCCCATCCCCACTATTCTTCACATTTTGTTCATATCATCATCAAAATGTGCAAGAATACTTGAAGGTTTTAACCTCTTGGGTGATTAGAAGGTTTAAAGATTCAAGAACTAGAAGTTTAGAAGGAAAAACCCACAAGTTGATACTAAGGTGAGTATAAAAACTTAAACTATTTCATTATTTATTTTGGTATTTATAAAGGTATTCACCAAATAAACAAAGGTTTTTCAATCTAAAACTAATGAGGAAATGAAAAGAGGATGTATATGTATGTAATGTATGTATGCGTGAGTTTGTATGTGTGTGTGTATGCGTGTGTATGTATAGAGTAATTTTATTGATGTTTTGATGGTTATTATGATAAGATCCATCATATTTGGGCACATGCAAGAGGGTTTAAGGATATTAAGAAATCTGAATAATAACCAAACATTAGAGAAATTACTAACTTAGATAAATGAGTTATTGGATGATCAAGATGAAAGATGACTTATGGACCCTTATGGACTTGAAATGGACTTTGATAAGACATAAGTTTGGGATGATTTGAAGTATAAATTCAGATCTGATTACAATAAAGTTTTAATGAATTTCATGAACTTAAACTAATGCAAAACAAGCTTTGATAAGATCTACATGATTGGGAAACCTTGCATGTATGATCGGAACCCATTTTTCGGCTTAAAATGCCAAAAACTAAGCTTTAAAAGATGATTTTCTAAAACTGATTTAGAACAGATTTTTATAACTTATTTAGGTGATAAATAAGATATTATAAGGTTAACATGAAAGACTTAAGGTTAAAACTTAAGAATAATGGCTAAGGACGCGTAAAAACGCATAATATTGATAAATTTGTGCACTAGAAACGCATGCATGTAGATCTGATGTAAAATGATTATATAGGTGAAAATTTAGTATATTAAGCACTAATCAAGGTATATTAGGTGTTTACCTTGATAAGGGGCGCTTGCAGTGCAAAACTATGCCCTGAAAGTGGCCAGAAACATAGTTATAAGGCATAAAATGTTAACGTAATGTAGCAAGACTTGAGTAGCAAATATAAGGTTGTAACATGGATTGGATAATTGTTTTATGACTTAAGTAGAAGATATATAGGAATCATAAGGTGATATGGAATATGCGTAGGCAAGTGATACGAAACTTGTGTAAGTAAGCTCTAGTATGTAAACCAGTGCTTAAGATTGAATTGCATGTTGAGGATTAGTTGTTAACAACAATATGTGAAGCTTGAAATGTTAGATAAACTATATGATGGTTAGACTAGGTCTCTCGTCACATGTCACTAATGGGGTTAATAGGGTAAGGGATAACTAAAATCCGGGAATTATTGGTTTACTAAGTCGGGATAATTTGGTGAATAACTTAATTGGACTTAGAATGGTTACTAAATCAACCTACGATATGGGAGGTGATTTAGGTGAAGGATTTTAATCGGGATTGGAAATTTCACAGGATCATTGCACTAAGGTGAGTTCACGACCCCATTTCTTTTTAAATGTTTTGTACGATTTACAAAGAGGAGGATTAACATGCTTATATGATACGATAGACTATAAATATAGTATTTGATGCCCTTAGGTTTGTGTACTGGTGGTACGTTTCATAGCGTAACACCAGTGTCAAACGGCAGGTTGCCACTCACTCTCCCCACACATCTTAATCATTAGCCTCCAGAAAGGCCGTTGTTTATGTTGTAGTACTATTGGGTTGACGCCCCTGTTTTCATGACTTGACTGGGTCAGAATCTGATTGAAAAATGAATGTAACCTTCAAAAAGTCCCCCTCTCAGGGAGGGGGCACCCTGGGAACAAAGTTATGGATTGATTAAGAGCCTTAGGATACATCATACTTGTGGACTTTCGCCACTCTATTTGATTCTGTTATAGCACTTATCGAGCATATGTTTTTACTAAACTTGAAAGTTTACTATTACTCATAAACCTGTGAACTCGCCAACATATTGTTGATGTTTTTAAGCATGTTTTTCAGGTACTGATGCATAGGTTAAATGAGAGTGGTTTGGCTAGGGCACTACGGTGGACATGATGTTGGGACCTAATAATAATGAAAACTCTATCTAAAACTATGTTTTTATTTGTGTTTTGTAATACAATATTAACTTATATTTTCGCTTCATCTTGGTAAAACTTGTTTTCTTGTTTTTAACAATGTTAGTTTACTACGAAAATAAAACAATGTTTCACTAGAGGGTGTTAGCAAGATGTCCACACGTAACTTTGTGTGATCCGCTAAACCTTATGGTAACAACTTCCGTTACCTCATGATTTGCTTTCCGCTGTACGCTGTCGGGGTGTGACAGGCATGATCGAGACAAAGGAACGACCGAGTCTAGTCAAAGAGGTCGCGGTTGCAGTCGAGAAAAATTCGGGCGTCAAGACAGAGACAAGGAACCGGATCAAAAACCAAAGAAGGATCGTTCAAAGATAAGATGTTTTCGATGTGATGAACTAGGGAATTTTTCATCAGATTGTCCTACACGTAGGAAGGATGAGGATGATGAAAACAATCTTATTCAAGATTTTGAACCGGTTCTTTACTTGCAGACACATGTTGAAGGCGTTCTTGATGTGTTCCTATACGAGGAAAGAATTACTATAAGGATGTATGTTTTGAGTCTAAGTGAACGCAATGCATGGTTTCTAGATAATGAGGCGAGTAACCACATGACACGAAAAAAGGAGTGGTTCACTTATCTCGATCACAACATCAAGGGGAAAGTGAAGTTTGGAGACTGGGTCGTACGTGGAGATTAAAGGACGGGGTATGGTCGTCTTAGAAAGAAAATCAGGGAAACAAAGGATTTCGCGTGATGTTTATTATATTCCTTCATTTGAAAATAACATTATAAGCATTGGTCAGTTGGACGAGATAGGGTACAAAATTGCAATCCAAGAAGGTATACTTTGGATGTTTAAGCAAGACAGAACTTTGCTAATGAAGGTATCACCTTCACCTAATCGCACTTACAAGATTAATTTAAAAGTTGTATCTCCAGTTTGCCTACAAACTAAAGATAATAAGGCTGAAAATGGCGACCAAATAGTCCCTGCTGTGAAAAAAGTTAGTGACAAAACAGATCAGTCAGCAACAGGAATTAGCAACGAATCTGAGCAGTCAGCGACACATTGGATATTTAGTGACCACACTGATCGGTTAGCGACAGAACCTGACCAGTCAGCGACATAGTTTGATCAATCAGCGACAAAGCACACAACTTTTAGCGACCAGTTTGTGATAGAACCGTTTTTCAGCACTTCAAAAGGTTCAGAAGGTGCAAATCAGGACCAGATTAGTTCAAGATAGGTTCCATTGTCAACATGGTTTGATTTTGCAATTAAAGGGATGCTCGGTTTATCAAATGAAGAGACAAGCGTAAAAGTCGAGAACTTATTGCTAGAGCAGATTCAAGTGGAACACGTTAGTGGGAATTTTCAAAGAGCGGACAGTCTAACCAACGCGTTGTCAAGATTGAAGTTTAACGAGATGAAAGGACTTGTCGGTGTTAAAAGATTAGGGGGTGAATGATAAAATAATCTTGTATCGCAAGGTTCGGTAACTAGAAGGACTTAGCTGTCAAATCTTGTAATCTAGGTTTTAGAGATAGATTTCCTAGATAAGTCAAAGGTTTCTTAATTAATGTTCCTTGGTAAACAAGGAATATATGCTTCCTTGGTGAACAAGGAACATAGGCTTATAAATAGAGGGAGGTTTTGTAAGTCATGAAACAATTCAATAATAAAAAGTTTGGCTTAATATTCGGGTACTTTTGATATCGATTTCTAACACAATTTTCTCCAAGAATTTCTACTCTTTCTGTCTACAAATTTTCTCTAACAAATATACAAATTCTCTCAACAAGATGGTTTCATCATAATCCAACAAAATCAATCAGGATTTGGTTTCATCATTATCATCATCATCATCCGACGATATCAACCACGGTGTGATTTCTTCTTCATCATCATCTGACGAAGTCATAACGTTTTACGTGAATGAGGTAATAGAGACGACACAAAATTATTTTCGAGGAAGGATAAAATGAATATACGTCGCAACCAAGAACATTCATACGTCTTTAAATAGAGATTGAGAGGGTATTTGTTCATTTTATTTTTTTTCCAATATGATTCTAAATATAATTTTAAATAATTGTTCAATTTATTTGATTGCTTAAGTGCCGAGAATTACACATGTGTTAGCTACATGGTCTATGTGTTAGTTTTAGCGCAAACTAAGAATTGGTGAACTCGCGTTAGAAGTAAACGGTCTTTATTTACTTCTATTATTATATTGCTGCACAATTAATATTAAGCCAATCACTTTTTGAAAAATTAATTAATTCAAGTAGGGGATGAGCGAACGCGGGAGGTTGCGTCACATCTACCTTGTCAAGTGGTAGCTTGTCAGCCATGCTACGGTCGCTGGCAAGTTATTCATAAAATAATAGAGTCGTTGGATGTTACTATCGCAAGTTTGGGAGGTAGGTTATTCGGGGTTGGACATGTACAATCTTTGGTGATCCTCCCCTTACCATTGAGAGGTGAGCTCATCGAGGTAGGGAGACCCTCACAATAACAACTAAGAACATGGATCGTCTTTAAGTTATAACGGTTATGTGTAATTTGGGACATATCACGTATCTATACATTTACTATTAGTTTGTACCAAGACAAGTCGGATCTCGAAACAACACTTTCGTTTGGTAATTGGTTATCGTCTTGGCCACTTTTGTTATCTTTTATTTTTATTTATTTTTAAAGAAACTTAAAACTGAGTAATAAAAGTCGTGTCTTTGAATTTGATACTCGGTACTTGCTATTTCTATACTACGCTCGAAGGTCCGCTTGTCAATTGTGTGAGTTTTAGATCGTTAAGCAACTATCGTTTTATTTTATAAATTTAAAACTTGAAGTTTTGGTAAAACTCCACTCTTCTTGGGTCATAAAAATATAAAGTTTTAAAGATCTTAGAAATGTCTTTTAAAATTTACTAAAACCACATGCATCAATTGCTATAGGTGCTCATGAATGTTTGGTGGGCGACTACTTTGCTGAAAACCTTGTTTACAATGATGAACAAATTAAGCGCCAATTTTGAATGAGTTGTCGTCTATTCTTGCGTATTGCCAATGTTTGGAAAATTTGAACCCATTATTTGCATTACAGTGGGATGCTAGAGGTAAAAGGTGTAACATCTCAATTGATGGCAGAAATATCGGGGTACCACGTGTATAACTAACTGTTCAATAGCTCTTGGTACTAGTAAAGTTTCAATAATATAAATTGTCAAATTAAATTGTCTTACAAGGAGATGAAATACACAACTTTTCAAATAAAATAATACATAAAATTAAATTTATTATAGGTAAAAAAACTCTATATGAAGCATCATGTAATACCTGAAACATGTACAAAATAATTTTTTTCAATACTAATAATGTTAGTGAGGATAGTTAGCATGGTATATATATTGAATAAGTAAAAGTTAGCACAATTCATATACGTTGATACTGTTTGAACTGCTTTGTACTTACCAAGAGGTAAATGGGTAAAAACATAAGAATGACCATGGGCTATCTCAAGTAGGGAAAAGTCAATCTAGGCGGGTTGTCAATCCTATAACGCTACACATCGGAGTCAGCTTCAACAGAGTTATAAAATTAAACCAAATTTTAAATGTAGATAAGACCGGGTCCTATGACCGGGTTGGAGCTTTTAATTACACGTAGGAAATCTAGAATTTTTTTTTACAAAACCTAAATCGAAATTCAATCCTGATCCCCAATTATAATACTAAAAACTCGAGCTCTATTCCTTAATCAATTGAACTTGATAAAAAGCATGTTAATCAAATTGATGTTACGACAATTGATTAGTGAGTAAAAATGAACAACTCTATCTATTGAATTAACTTACAACTTGCATAATCAATTGAATTGACGAGCTCGCTGACCGAGGGCTTAAACGATGATTATGATCAATCAAACATATATGAAAGGTGAAATTGTATGAGGGTTATTGGTCGAAAAAAATGGTTTCTGAACATGATTATAGTTTCAATTTATTCACACAAAATCAAACTAAAACGGAGTTAATGATCAGGGTTTAAACGTGTATTGGGTTATAGTTGTTGCTTGAATTAGTGGTTAATTCAAATTCAAATGTGAATGAAACTGATATAAAAGAATGCGAAATGATTAAAAGATTTCAGTTTTGGGTTGGGGAAATAGATCCAAACTGATAAACGAGTAAAATGGAATGAGGTCAATGGGTTGTTGGGCCAAATCTTGTATTTGAGCCTATGACACCCAACAAAATCAGGTTAATACTTCTATCAAACACATAAGTCTACCTAGTGAAACATTAATAAAACATAATTAATTGGGCCAGTTAAGTCGGTTCGATGATTTGGGGAATCATCAGGAGTTGGTTTACAAACACAATGTCTATGGGTTGGGGATTCGGAGAATCCTTGGGGAAAACACATGCACACGAGTCTTGGATCGAGAGGGGTGGTGAAATAACATAAAAAGTGTAAATTGTCGGGAATTAAATGTTTTACGATCATTCTATAAGTTGCCGATACGTGTATATGTGAATTAATGTGTTTATTTAGCAAACGACTCATTGGAAACTTAGTTGCCTAGGGTAGTGGCGACTGGCTAACCCAGTCGCCTAGGGGACAGGCGACTGGCAAAGGGACCTAGTTGCCTAAAATGGTTGGGGCGACTGGTAACAGCTATAAATACCATAGTTAACTTTTTTTCATCATTTGTGCAACCCTAACTCACCCAAGTGCTTTCTCTCAACCCCTAACCTCTGTAAACCCATTTTTGCTGTAAAATCATCTTTTCCAAGCCAAAACAACCTTGAAAACCATAAGCAAGTGAAGATCTAAGGTGTGTGGTTCATCCAAATTCCTTTCCAAACTTTTTTATGTTGTTATTATGAACCCAAAGCGTGCAGATATGAACTTAGTATGTTTTCATCAATTAAAACCTTTATAAACTAGATCTAAACCTTACCTATGATTTTCTATTAATAATACAAGCTTTGAATGATGTTGGTGATCTAATACATGGGGTTTATTGTGTATCTGTTGTTAGAATGGCTCTAGGTTGTTGCTATCATGATTATCTAGGTGTTATGAACATGATTGAATGATATTTGGGTTGTTATGTGGTTTTATGAATTTTGACCCGTTTGATGATTTTAGCAAGATTTAGGGATTGATATGATGATATGATGCTTGTAACTTGTTAGGGTTCATGTTAGAATGATTATACAAGAGCTTGATGATGTTTTGAACTTGATTATGTGTGACACCCGGCATGTTTGGCTTAAACATACTAGTAACATCTAAGTCTACCTTAGCGAGAAACGTTTATAAACAAACTTAACTGGGTTAGTTGAGTCGGGTCAAGTTAGGATTGTCCAGGGTGCAATGATCTGGAGGATCATTGGGAGTCGTTTTGGTAATACACTAGTACCGGGTTCCGTTGTTGGTGACATTACATGAACTAATTAAGTATATGTGTAGATTATGGGTCGTGTGGTGGATTATATACATAGATGTGTTTAAATGATGTGTAAACGATTATCTGTGCTTAAATATGTTAAATATAGACTAAGGATGCATGATTATGTGTTAAGATGTGTTAGAATGCGTTAAACACGACAAACTGGAAAACTAGTTAAAAAGGAGTTCTGGTTCGACCACTTCGAGTGGTCGAAGGAGAACATTTGCCTGGTTCGACCCTTTGTAAATGGGCGAACCTGGGAAGTGGAATTGAAAGAATTCCCTTCGACCAGGACAGGGCTCATTCGACCCTGTGTAAGGGTCGAAGGAGGCCACCTTCGACCATTGATATGGGGCGAAGGAGAAGTAGTATAAATACCAAACTTTGTCATTTTTCATCATTTCACAAACCCTAACCGTCCCAAAACACCCTCAAACGATCTTAATCATTAAGGAAGGAGTTTTTGCTCTTCCTTTTCATAATCTAACCTATCTACAACATCTAAACAAGAATCCAAGGTGTGTTCTTAATCCTAAACCTTTTAAAAGCATTTTTAATTCGTTTTCATCTAACCCTAATTGTCCGGATCTGTTCTAAGGGTGTTTTTATGATTAAAAACCTTCTAAACATCTTTCTAAATCAAAACATTATCATTTGACATAGGTTTTCATGGTGATAAACATATGTAAATTGTGTAATATGTGGTGTTATGTGTTGTTCAATGATTTGCTGCTGTATCTATGATAGAAACATGATATAGGATTGTTATTGATGCTAGATTATTGTTGTTTATGGTTAGGATTGGATAAATGATGATATTATGGGTATTTGGGGGTTTTAACGAATCTAGACTTGATGCATGATATTTATGATCAATAGAACTAATAAGGAAAGATCAATACTCGACAAACTGAGCATTTTATGTTGAATATGAATCGATTTCAAAAGTTTCCAAATTGGGTAAAATATTCATGCATGAAAGTGATGTTTCCATAATCTTTACCATTTTAGGAAAGGGCTGAAACGGACATGTTATTAGGGGAAATCGGTGGGGTTTTGTAGGGATAAGTTATTCATGTTTGACTGCTGTGTTTGATGATGTTTCGAGTCGTTTTGAATGTGTTTGAAGCGTTTTTAGGAAAATTTGCACAACAGGGGCGAACCTGGACTCCTTCGACCGATCGAAGGTGCGAAGGAGAGAATCCAAGGTCGAACCTGGGTTTTGTTTGGGCGAACGTGGTAAAACGGGCGAAGGAGGCATCAAACGGTCGAACGAAATGTAAAACGGGCGAAGGAGACTGAAAATAGGCGAAGGAGACTTAAACTGACTGCTTCGACCGTTCTGATGCAGAAATGAGATTTTTGATACAAACTAAGTGTTTTATGCTTGAACCTTATGTGTAATCTATGTGTACTTGATTAGTTAGGGTAATGGGTCACCAACGGAATGTCGGGTCGGTCTAGTGTGTCGGTTAAACATTTAAACACGTTTTAAAATATACTTGGTTACGATCTAGACAATCGGGGACTAGATAACCCTATGGTTATTAGTCGGAACACTTATGTGAACATTTTGATAGATCTCCGGTAGAGGGATTATCAAGGGCTTAACATCCTTACTTGTAACCGAAGAACGCTATTTAAGGTGAGTTCACGGCCCCACTTTTACTGCTTTAACTTTTGGGGGAGAAAACATGCGCTAAACTATTTTGGTAACATATGTCATACTATGGTTTTTAACTTTGTATTGCTATACGATATTTGGAAGTCCCGGGGGAAACCATGAATGTGTGGGGGATGCACAACGGGGGAAATGTGGATAGATCTATTGGGCGTGACCTGCCCCACTCGTCGGCTTGGAGGGCCGGGCGGGTGCATATTGTCTCGAACAGGAACATTGGTATCATGCTGAACATTCGGGCTGCTTAAACATGCTAAACATTGCTAAACATGTCTAGTAATGGTTTCCAATCATAGTAGTAATAAAATATACGCCTAGCTAGCGTACTTGGTAACATTGATATAGTATGGACATGGTAACGTTTTGGTAATATATTGAACAAACCTGTGAACTCACCAGCATTATATGTTGACATCTTTTTGGCATGTTTTCTCAGGTCGCTAAGGTAGCAACAAATGGATCTAGGCGCACGGGTCTGCATTGGCGTCTAGGCTTAGTTGCATGTTTGAAATAAAGTGTTTTGAATACTTTGGAATACTATTGTAGCTGATTAAATTCTTCTTAATGCTTCCGCTTATAAAAATCGTTGTTTATGGTTTTACGTTTTTCATATAGAGTTGTTTATTGTGATCGTTGACTTGGATCCTGGTTTGTCATGCGCCTAGCGGTAAAACTTTGCAAGTGGTAATTTGGGGGTGTGACAGATTGGTATCAGAGCCAATGGTTATAGTGAACTAGGACTGCATGTAGAGTCTGGTCTATAGCCGAGTCGCACACACTAGACGGTCACATACTTTGAGTCTATTAGTGGGATACGTACTAACGTTGTCGGGGTGTCCTTACATCATCATCATGCTTCTCCGTTACATCATCCGCTTTTATTTGGGCTCTTACCTATTCTTGTCTTCTTCTTCTGGATTGAAGAAGGAGTGGTTGATTTGTTGGTTCTAGCACACACATGCCTTTTTACACTTGCACCTATCGTCACACGTTAATAGGCGACGATATTCAGTGACTGGGGTCTGGATTAGGGGTACATCTGGAGGACCATGTAGAGCAGTTTATCATTTCGGGTGCACACAAAATAATAAACTGGAATGCATGAAAATCCCGATGGACTTCAAGTTTGGATGTATAGTCCTGGATTTGTCCCTAGGTTAACTTTTGTAAATTTCTAGTGGTTGACACTGGAAATGAATCTGAATCCCTCGATTTCTTGATTTGATTAGATCATGTCTAGTGCTCGCGGTGGTGGACGTCGTGGTGGCGGCGGTGGCCGTGCTGGCGGCGGTGGTCGTGCTGGAGGCGGTGGTCGTGGTAACATCAACATGACCCAAGCTGAACTGAACAACTTGCTACAGCAGCAAGTGAACATGGCTATGGCTAATTTCCAGGCTGGGATTAATGCCATGGGTGGTGAGTTGATTTCTGTCGACCTTGCCTCATTTTTGGGTTTCATGTCCTTTCGTTTGTGTTTTACTCGTGTACCGTGTTTCAGGTATGGGTGGCAACCCACCGCCACCTCAGTGCTTTTATAAGAAGTTTAGGGACTGTCAGCCCCATAACTTCGCTTGAACTGAGGGAGCGGTGGGACTGCTCCGATGGCTGGAGAAGGTTGAGTCTGTGTTCGTCATGTGTAACTGTCCCGCTGGGGACCGGGTGAAGTATGCTACTGCGACATTTGAGGGGCCTGCACTGTCGTGGTGGAATGCTACTACTCAGAACATGGGATTGGGGGAGGCTATTGCTCTGCCTTGGGCGGAGTTTGTGCAGCTGTTGAGAGGTGAGTATTGTCCGAGAGAGGAGATACAGAAGTTAGAGCATGAGGTTTGAAGCTACAAGATGGTTGGGTCTGAGATTGAAGAGTACACTGTGAGGAGGAATGAGCTGGCGGTGTTGTGCCCTGATTTGCACACACCCGAGTACAGGAGGATCGAGCACTATGTGTCTGGACTGGTGCCGGAGATTGCTGGGTTGGTGGCTGCTGGGAACCTTCCCACTATTGCTGAAGTTGTCCGATCAGCTCATCGGATGACTAACCTGAAGGTGGCAGAAGGTGTTTTGCCTCCTAAGGGTGCTGCTGTGAAGGCTACTGAAGGGAACAAGAGGAAGTGGGATAGTGTGGGGAAGAGTGTGGTGCCAGCTCAGCCGACAAAGAAGTTTGATTCATCTGGGTCTTCTTCTGGGCAGAAGACGGGTGGGTATGTTGGGAAGCATCCCAAGTGCAACAAGTGTGGTTTTCACCATTCTGGGAGTTGTGATAGGGCTCGTTGTCATCGGTGCCATCAGTTGGGGCACCATGCTAAGGATTGCAAGGTGGCATTCACCCCAACTCAGACTCCTGCGGCTACTCCTGCTCCTGCTGCTCAGGGGACTCAGGGGAGGCAGGGGTGTTATAACTGTGGTGATGCGGGACACTTCAAGCGTGAATGTCCTAAACTGAAGTAGGGCGATAATGGGAGGGGCAGGAACGGTAACGGGAACAACGGCGGCGGAGGCAGGACTGCACGTGCTTTCGTCATTGGATCTGCGGAGGCTAGGCAGGATCCAGACACAGTTACCGGTACGTTCCTTCTTAATGATCGCTATGTTTCTGTCTTGTTTGATTCTGGTGCCGATAAGAGTTTCGTATCTTTGGACATTAGTCGATTGCTAGACATAGTACCCACACCTTTAGAGGCTAAGTACTTAATAGAATTGGCTGATGATAAGAAAATTGAAGCGACACACACCCTTAGGGAATGTCGCTTGGAACTGTCGGGTTTGTCCTTTCCCATTGACCTTATGCCGGTACCCCTGGGTAGTTTTGATGTCGTGGTCGGCATGGATTGGTTATCGTTGTATCGTGCGGAAATCGTTTGTTTCGACAAGGTTATTCGGATCCCTCTCCCTATTGGAGAGATTCTTTCGGTTCGTGGCGAGAAAAGCGGTGCTCCGCTGAGTATCATTTCTAGCATGAAAGCCCGTAAGTACCTTCGGAAGGGTTGTTCGGCCATTCTGGCGCTTGTTAACGTTTCTACTGATGATGAGAAGAAGATCGAGGATATTCCGGTGGTTCGTGACTTCCCTGATGTGTTTCCTGATGATTTACCTGGTCTTCCTCCCCATCGTCAGGTTGAGTTTGGTATTGATCTTACTCCAGGCGCAGCTCCTATTGCCCGAGCTCCGTATCGTCTTGCACCTCCCGAGATGCAAGAGTTGTCCAGCCAGTTACAGGAACTCTTGGAAAAGGGTTTCATCCGACCAAGTTCTTCCCCGTGGGGAGCTCCTATTTTGTTTGTGAAGAAGAAGGATGGAAGTCTTCGCATGTGTATTGATTATCGTGAGCTGAACAAAGTGACCATCAAGAATCGTTATCCTCTTCATCGCATTGATGATCTCTTTGACCAGCTTCAGGGCTCCAGCTACTATTCGAAGATCGACCTGCGGTCCGGTTATCACCAGTTGCGCGTCAGGGAAGCTGACATTCAGAAGACTGCTTTTCGCACTCGTTATGGCCATTTTGAGTTCTTGGTCATGCCTTTTGGTCTCACTAACGCACCAGCGGTGTTCATGGATTTAATGAACCGCGTTTGCAAACCTTATCTCGATAATTTTGTCATCGTGTTCATTGACGATATTCTGATTTATTCCAAGAACAAGGCGGATCATGAGGAACATATACGGTTGGTCTTGGAACTTTTGAGACAGGAGCAGTTGTATGCTAAGTTCTCAAAGTGTGATTTTTGGTTACGTGAAGTTCAATTCCTAGGACATGTGGTGAATGAACTGGGAATTCATGTCGATCCGGCTAAGATCGAAGCTATTAAGGACTGGGAAGCACCAAAGACGCCATCTGAGGTGCGGCAATTCCTAGGTCATGCGGGTTATTATCGTCGTTTCATTGAGGGATTTTCGAAGATCGCTCAACCCCTCACTACTCTTACCCAGAAGGACCGAAAGTTCGACTGGGGTGAACCGCAGGAATCAGCATTTCTGATGCTGAAGCTTAAACTTTGTTCTGCACGTATCTTATCCTTACCAGAGGGTACGGATGACTTCGTTGTGTACTGTGACGCTTCTATTCGTGGTCTCGGTTGCGTGTTGATGCAACGCGGGAAGGTTATTGCTTATGCTTCTCGTCAACTCAAGGTTCATAAGAAGAACTACACTACTCATGACCTGGAACTGGGTGCGGTAGTCTTCGCGTTGAAAATCTGGAGACATTACTTGTACGGTACCAAGTGTGAAGTATATACCGATCACAAGAGTCTTCAGCATATTTTCGACCAGAAGGTGTTGAACATGCGGCAGCGTCGCTGGGTTGAACTCCTGAACGATTATGACTGTGCTATCAAATACCATCTTGGCAAGGCGAACGTTGTGGCGAACACCTTGAGCAGGAAGGAGTTTGCGAATCCTTGTCATGTTCGAGCCTTACAGCTCACCATTCATTCGTCGTTGCCTGACCGAATCTGTTCTGCACAGTTGGAAGCCTTGAAGGAGGAAAATCTTAAGGCTGAAACTATGCACAGTGCTGACAAGCATCTTGAGCTCAGGACCGATGGCTTACACTATTTTTGCGGGACGTGTTTGGGTCCCATTGTTCGGGGGATTGCGCGAGCTTGTTTTGGATGAAGCTCACAAATCCCGATATTCTATTCACCCTGGCTCTGATAAGATGTATCAGGATTTGAAGATACTTTATTGGTGGCCAAACATGAAAGCTGATATAGCTTTTTATGTCAGCAAATGTTTGACTTGTGCTAAAGTCAAGGTAGAGTATCAGAGGCCGTCTGGTCTCCTGCAACAACCAAAGGTTCCGGAATGGAAGTGGGAGCGAATCACGATGGATTTTGTCACCAAGCTGCCAAGATCACCTAGTGGTTATGATATGATCTGGGTGATTGTTGACCGGTTGACAAAATCAGCACGTTTCATACCTATCAAGGAAACCGATGGACTCGAGCGGTTGGCTCGACTTTACCTTAAGGAGGTGGTTGCTCGGCACGGGGTGCCTGTCTCTATTATCTCTAATCGTGATTCTCGTTTTGCTTCGCGTTTCTGGAAGGCTCTGCACAAGGCTTTGGGTACTCAGTTGGATATGAGTACAGCTTATCATCCGCAAACTGATGGACAAAGTGAGCGGACGATTCAAACCTTGGAAGACATGCTCCGAGCGTGTGTTATCGATTTTGGCAAAAGTTGGGAGATCCACCTGCCATTAGTGGAGTTCTCCTACAACAACAACTGCCACTCTAGTATCAAGGCAGCTCCGTTCGAGGCTCTTTACGGACGGAAATGTCGATCACCACTTTGTTGGGCCGAGGTGGGCGAGAGCCAGCTCACTGGTCCGGAACTTGTGTACGAAACTTCGAAGAAAATCGTACAGATTCGTCACCGTTTGGCTGCTACACAGGATCGTCAGAAGAGTTATGCCGATCGCCGTCGAAAACCTTTGGAGTTCCAGGTTGGGGACATGGTACTTTTGAAAGTTTCACCATGGAAGGGCGTCGTACGCTTTGGAAAGCGTGGCAAACTTAACCCTCGTTATGTCGGACCATTCGCAATCCTGGATCGGATTGGACCGGTGGCATACAGACTTGACTTACCGGCGGAGCTCGGTAGTGTGCACAACGTCTTCCATGTGTCTAACTTGAAGAAGTGTTTGGCTGATGAATCTCTCATTGTACCACTGGAGGAGATCAAGGTTGATGATCGTCTTCGCATTGTGGAGGAACCTGTCAAGATTCTCGACTACAAGATTCGTAGCCTTCGTCGGAGTAAAATCCGCATCGTTAAAGTCCGTTGGAACTCGAACCGTGGACCGGAGTTCACATGGGAACGGGAGGATCAGATGAAAGCCAAGTATCCTCATCTTTTTCCGAAACGCGCGTTTGAATCAAGACATGTTACTGCTGAAGCGGAATGAATCTCGGGTCGAGATTCCTTTCAACGTGGGGATGATGTGACATCCGGTAATTTTCTTTTCTTTTCGTTCTGTTCTTTTTCGTTTCTTTCTTTTGGGGCTTTGCGCAATTTTCGGGACAAAAGTTCTTTCAACGTGGGGATGATGTGACACCCGGCATGTTTGGCTTAAACATATTAGTAACATCTAAGTCTACCTTAGCGAGAAACGTTTATAAACAGACTTAACTCGGTTAGTTGAGTCGGGTCAAGTTAGGATTGTCCAGGGTGCAATGATCTGGAGGATCATTGGGAGTCGTTTTGGTAATACACTGGTACCGGGTTCCGTTGTTGGTGACATTACATGAACTAATTAAGTATATGTGTAGATTATGGGTCGTGTGGTGGATTATATACATAGATGTGTTTAAATGATGTGTAAACGATTATCTGTGCTTAAATATGTTAAATATAGACTAAGGATGCATGATTATGTGTTAAGATGTGTTAGAATGCGTTAAACACGACAAACTGGAAAACTAGTTAAAAAGGAGTTCTGGTTCGACCACTTCGAGTGGTCGAAGGAGAACATTTGCCTGGTTCGACCCTTTGTAAATGGGCGAACCTGGGAAGTGGAATTGAAAGAATTCCCTTCGACCAGGACAGGGCTCATTCGACCCTGTGTAAGGGTCGAAGGAGGCCACCTTCGACCATTGATATGGGGCGAAGGAGAAGTAGTATAAATACCAAACTTTGTCATTTTTCATCATTTCACAAACCCTAACCGTCCCAAAACACCCTCAAACGATCTTAATCATTAAGGAAGGAGTTTTTGCTCTTCTTTTTCATAATCTAACCTATCTACAACATCTTAACAAGAATCCAAGGTGTGTTCTTAATCCTAAACCTTTTAAAAGCATTTTTAATTCGTTTTCATCTAACCCTAATTGTCCGGATCTGTTCTAAGGGTGTTTTTATGATTAAAAACCTTCTAAACATCTTTCTAAATCAAAACATTATCATTTGACATAGGTTTTCATGGTGATAAACATATGTAAATTGTGTAATATGTGGTGTTATGTGTTGTTCAATGATTTGCTGCTGTATCTATGATAGAAACATGATATAGGATTGTTATTGATGCTAGATTATTGTTGTTTATGGTTAGGATTGGATAAATGATGATATTATGGGTATTTGGGGGTTTTAACGAATCTAGACTTGATGCATGATATTTATGATCAATAGAACTAATAAGGAAAGATCGAATACTCGACAAACTGAGCATTTTATGTTGAATATGAATCGATTTCAAAAGTTTCCAAATTGGGTAAAATATTCATGCATGAAAGTGATGTTTCCATAATCTTTACCATTTTAGGAAAGGGCTGAAACGGACATGTTATTAGGGGAAATCGGTGGGGTTTTGTAGGGATAAGTTATTCATGCTTGACTGCTGTGTTTGATGATGTTTCGAGTCGTTTTGAATGTGTTTGAAGCGTTTTTAGGAAAAGTTGCACAACAGGGGCGAACCTGGACTCCTTCGACCGATCGAAGGTGCGAAGGAGAGAATCCAGGGTCGAACCTGGGTTTTGTTTGGGCGAACGTGGTAAAACGGGCGAAGGAGGCATCAAACGGTCGAACGAAATGTAAAACGGGTGAAGGAGACTGAAAACGGGCGAAGGAGACTTAAACTGACTGCTTCGACTGTTCTGATGCAGAAATGAGATTTTTGATACAAACTAAGTGTTTTATGCTTGAACCTTGTGTGTAATCTATGTGTACTTGATTAGTTAGGGTAATGGGTCACCAACGGAATGTCGGGTCGGTCTAGTGTGTCGGTTAAATATTTAAACACGTTTTAAAACATACTTGGTTACGATCTGGACAATCGGGGACTAGATAACCCTATGGTTATTAGTCGGAACACTTATGTGAACATTTTGATAGATCTCCGGTAGAGGGATTATCAAGGGCTTAACATCCTTACTTGTAACCGAAGAACGCTATTTAAGGTGAGTTCACGGCCCCACTTTTACTGCTTTAACTTTTGGGGGAGAAAACATGCGCTAAACTATTTTGGTAACATATGTCATACTATGGTTTTTAACTTTGTATTGCTATACGATCTTTGGAAGTCCCGGGGGAAACCATGAATGTGCGGGGATGCACAACGGGGGAAATGTGGATAGATTTATTGGGCGTGACCTGCCCCACTCGTCGGCTTGGAGAGCCGGGCGGGTGCATATTGTCTCGAACAGGAACATTGGTATCATGCTGAACATTCGGGCAGCTTAAACATGCTAAACATTGCTAAACGTGTCTAGTAATGGTTTCCAATCATAGTAGTAATAAAATATACGCCTAGCTAGCGTACTTGGTAACATTGATATAGTATGGACATGGTAACGTTTTGGTAATATATTGAACAAACTTGTGAACTCACCAGCATTATATGTTGACATCTTTTTGGCATGTTTTCTCAGGTCGCTAAGGTAGCAACAAATGGATCTAGGCGCACGGGTCTGCATTGGCGTCTAGGCTTAGTTGCAAGTTTGAAATAAAGTGTTTTGAATACTTTGGAATACTATTGTAGCTGATTAAATTCTTCTTAATGCTTCCGCTTATAAAAATCGTTGTTTATGGTTTTACGTTTTTCATATAGAGTTGTTTATTGTGATCGTTGACTTGGATCCTGGTTTGTCATGCGCCTCGCGGTAAAACTCCGCAAGTGGTAATTTGGGGGTGTGACATTATGTGATTAAATTTGTTTATTTGCCATTTGGGGAAACTTTTCCATGCATTGATGTGATTTATTCATAATATTATCCATTTTGGGAAAGCTTGCAATCTATACGTAAAACGAGGTGTTGATTGGGTCATAATGATAGGGTTAGAATAGATATTGATTGTGTATTGATTGGTAGTATTCCAACATGTTCCTGATCTGATTTGGAGGGTTTCGCGTGTTAAAATGATGAGAAAATGCATTGCAGAGGGAGGCGACTTGCTTAGCCAGTGGTGTGTTTTCAGGGTGTCGATTGCCTTAGCCAGTGGTGTATTTTGAAACCCAGTGGTGTGTTTTGAGACTCATACGTGTATTACATGGTCTATATGCTAAGTTTTGTGATTTATTTGCTATGTGTGATATGTACCTACATGTCGTGATCGGGAAACTTGTACTTAACTAATAAACGAATATAACGGGTCACCAACAGGATGTCGGGTCTTCTGTGGTCGTGTCAAACATCAAACACTTATTCAAACATAAAAAGTCACGGTTTGGACAACCAAGGGCTATTAGACCAACATATCATCTGTCAAAACACTTATAGGCGTCTTATGATAGGTTTTCCATAGTGAAAGCTATCACACAAACTTTTGGCTTATTATTTAACGAAGATGCATTTGAGTTTCACATCCCCTTTTATTGTTGGGAGAGAAATATGTTGTACGAACACTAATGTTTTAGATCACATGTATTACATTATATCACATGTGTACTGAGCGACATCCATCTAAAGTCCTTCTAACTTTTGAACCATGAATATGTGCAAACATAGTGGGGAAAATGTGAATAGATCTATTGGGCCATACAAGCCCTACTTGTGTTGATTGGAGGTCGAGCGGGTGCATATTTGTCCTATCTGACTTACGACACCGAGTGAGGATCGGTGGCGGGGAATTAAGGCAACTTACTAACATTCAACAAAGGTTCATAGTGCTTTAGTAACATGTAACGCTGTCTAGTTAGCATCAGGTATAGATATAAGGAATATGTGGTTCGGGTTTTCAAACATTTACTTACTTTAAACAAACATAAACAATGTGAACTCACTAAAATTATATGGTAACAAACTTTGCATATTATCTCAAGTCGCTTAGGTAGCAGCATGGACTAGGCACAATTGAGTCGCATCAGGTCTTATCATATTCATGCATTCTATCAGTCAATGTTTTAAACTATCATAACTGTTTTTCATTCATGTTGATATTGTAAAACTAAATCTACTTCCGCTGTACTTGGTTAACTTTTAAAACTGCGTGGATGTATTCAACGTTGTTTTCTCATATAGTTGTCATTTGTTGTGACCGTTGACTTGGATCCTAGTATGTCACGCGCCTCGCGGTATAAACACTGCAAGTGGAATTTGAGGGTGTGACAGAGCTGGTTATTAATGGATTGGATCGGGTTGGTTTTTTTATGGACTTGTTTTAATAAAAAAAAAAGTTTAAGCCCACTCATTTAAGTAGCATACAAACTTTAAATAAGTTTATAGGGTTATGATCTGTCACACCCCGCCAAGGCAAAAACACGGGGATGCAACTTCAAAAGGTTTTCAAGTATAAGGTTCGAGTAACACTATCACACCCTGCCAAGGGGAAACACGGGATGCGACTTCGAATGATTACCAAGCACAAAAGTCACACGAGCATTGATTTAAAATAAAACAGGAACATCCCTTAGAAAACCAAGTTTCACAAACTTAACGTTAATTGTCTTAAATTAAAAACCATTGTATGAAATTGTTTAGTTTAAAACGACACAACAACGGTACAAAAGGCAGTATCCCATAATGCTCGCATGCGACCTTCCCAAGTTCCATGATCCATGCTAATTTCTTGAAAAACATGCATGTAAAAATATAGGTGAACATAAAGTTGGTGAGTTCACGGGTTTGTATATGATGGACATGAAATCCAAAACCGACTAAATTACTGCCTAGCTAGGGCAATAATTAATATGTGATCTGACATGAGCCCATAACCAAACATTGACATGTTGTGCCTTGCTCATTATACACTTAAGACAATGAATAAATGTGAATACAAGCACTCTTTTGATATCTGTCATCTGGTCAGAGCGACTGACCAAGAGTGGGGGTGTCAACCCAATAGGTATATTCTGGTGTTTCATGGCTAAGTCCATAGCTAATTGTTACGGTGTGATGTATGACACGAGGGCTCAATGGATCCTGAACCTTAATGTCTCATGTTCACATAATAGTCATGCTTGTAACTGAAAACTGTACGCATGTTTTTCCCCCAGAAAATGTAAAACAGTGAAAATGGGACGTGAAAAACTCACCTAATGTCTGAATGCTAGACTGGACTGAATTTGACGTGGAATGTCTGGTCTAGGATGCCCTAAATTCAAGTTAAAGGCTACTTAGGTCTATGTTTAGTTCTATCTACCATGCATTTTTTTCACCCGATCTAAACATATATGGACTGTGTGGTCCTGTACAACTTATCCATTTATGTCACACAATGTACGTGTTGGAAAATGTTCCTTTTGTCGTTACTGTGGCCTTATCTAACCTTTTTGTGGCAAAACAATTGTCTTGACTTACTTAATGTTACCAAGTGTCACTCATGTCTCAATTATGTATGCTTAGAGTGGGACATGAACATATATTTCGATGGTTTTTTGTATAAAAATGACATGTTTATGGATTTTGTCTTGTTAACATGCCTATTTTTGGTGGTTATCCTTGTTTCCACAAAATCTCTTGTGTTAAGCTTATTAACACATGTTTTTAATGACATGAACACATGTTTATAAATTTAGCCATGGAGTATGTTACAAAACTAAGTGAAATTTGCTAAACTTGGGCCCAGTCTTGACCCTATACACTCACACATACATCTCCGAGTATGTGTGGGTGTACGTAGATGTCCATGTACATGCTCCAGGGTGTATGCATCGGCGTATGTATGTGAGTGTATACATAAGTCTATATAGTGAACTTTTAACGTAAAACTTGAGTCTTTAAGTTAGTTTTATCCGACATACTATATATATGAGGTCGTGTTCAAGTGTGTGGTGCTCGGGTGGACTATACATGCATTCAAAATGTAGTAAAAGAAGAGGCATGGTTCGGTTCATGTAACTTATGTGTATAGCGAAGGAAACAAAAGAAAATAAGCTGGTTCTCCACAATGTGACTCCTAAGTGTTGTTGGTGACTCGTGGTTCTTGATGATCGATGGTTTTAATCGGCTAATGGTTCCTTGGGGCTTTCTTGTTCTCGGCCAATGGGTATATAAAGGAAAAGGATGGCTTCCAAGTGTTAGTGAGTTTAATTATCTACTGGTGTGTCTCTCTTGACCTCTTGTCCTCTATTTATAGCCGAGAGATAGAGAGTGGAAGTCATGGATGATTGGTTCACAAATGGGGTAACTCAAGGTCTTGCTTTCATGGTGTGCAATGAACTAATGCCCCTCTAGATGAAATAAGTTGACCTTGGATATTTGTTTGGTTATGTAGGGGGGGGGGGGGTTCTCGGCCGAAACATCATGTGGAAAGGGCAAGTTTGTTCTGGCAAGTTGACAAGGTGTGGAGGGTGATGTGGTTTTTGTTGTTACCACGTTAGTGTAAGGATTTGACTAATTGGTTTGTTAGTTTGTTTAGGCTTCTTGGGAGCCGAATTCATGGGGAAAGGAAAGGGAAATTGTGGCAAGTCAAAGTGTCTTGGACAATCATGTATTTTATGTTGTTTCCTTGTTGGTATAAAGTCTAGAGGTGTGTGAGGTTTGAATAGGTATGGTGAGTGTATGTATGCATGCGTGGGGTTGTATGTATATATAGGTGGTTTGTGTATCAAAATCCCATTATGTGTGTGTGTGTCTTGTATAAGGTGAGTAGTGTCCAAATTAACACATATTCCATTGCATGAGCACATTTTTGCCTAGGGAAAAAGCATAGTTTCTTTGGCAAGTCAACTAGGATGATTTTGAGGGTGTAGGGTGGCTTATGCACTAGAAAGGGTAACACTCTTGGGCTTGGTGAGGTTGTCAAAGGTGTGTGTGTGTGTGTGCTTGGAGTTCGATGTGTGTGTATATATATATATATGTATATGTGGGAGAATAGTTTGTCATTGTGATGTTATCTATGTGTATAGGTATAGCCGAATGTGTTGGTGTGTGTATGATGATGTGTTGTTTACTAGTCGTTCAACTAGTTTTTCATGAATGTGATGTCGGGTGATCCACTGTTTAGAGCATTGTTTGTTTTTGTTCTTATCGGGGCAACAAATCTGGAACCTTGTGTTCAATTGCATGGATTTCCTATAATTTATCATGGATTATTCGACTAATTAGGACTTTGTGTTAACTATTGTTTCTACTGCTAGACTGTATGCCTCGGGATTGACTTGTTGGAACCCTGTATGGCCCAATTATGATGAAATAGATGAAATGCAATGCCATGCATAATGGATATGTGTAAGTGAGTGTACGGTCATGACTTGTGATTTCGACGGGGGTCACATTCTCCCCCTGTCAGAGGAATTTCGTCCGTGAAATTTTCGTTGCTGGTCATCTGAACTGTTGGTCTCTTGGAAGAGACGTGGGTACTTGCGTGTTATCTGATCCTCACGCTCCTAAGTGTACCCGGGACCGCGCTTGGAATTCCAACGTACCTTGACCAACTTGGCTTGACTGTGATGAAGCTTCTGGATCTTCCAGTCTTTTACCTCTATTGGCTTCTCTATGAAATGAAGTTGGTCATCGATGTGGATCTCTTCTGGTGGGATAACCAATGATTCATCAGCAAGGCACTTCTTGAGATCCGAGACGTGGCATGTGTCATGAACACTATTGAGCTCTTGGGGTAGCTTGAGCTTGTATGCAACTAGTCCAATTCGTGCAAGAATTTCAAATGGGCCTATGTATCTAGGATTGAGATTCCCACGTTTCCCAAACCTGGGTACCCCTTTCCATGGTAATACTTTGAGAAGGACTCTGTCACCTACTTGAAACTCCAATGGTTTACGCCTTTGGTCAACAAAAATTTTCTGCATGTCCCGGGCAGCTTTTAGTCTGTCTCTGATCTGGAAAATCTTGTCGGTTGTCTCTTGGATGAGTTCAAGGCCTATCAGTTGCTTGTCTCCTATCTCTGCCCAACACACAGGTGATCGACACTTGCGTCCATACAACGCTTCGAATGGAGCAGCTCTGAAGCTGTTGTGGTAACTGTTATTGTAAGAAAATTCGATTAACGGCAAATGTGTATCCCAATTTCCTCCAAAATCAATTACACACGCACAGAACATGTCTTCTAGCGTTTGAATGGTCCTTTCACATTGCCCATCTGTCTGGGGATGATAGGCGGTGCTCAAGTCCAAACAGGAACCCAGGGCTTCTTGCAATGACTACCAGAATCTCGAAGTGAAATGACTGTCTACTGTCTCGATCAGAGATTATGGAAATAGGCGCTCCATGCCTTGTCACAATCTCATAGATGTATAGTCTGGACAGTTTCTCCATCTTGTCCGTTTCTTTAATCGGAAAGAAATGCACAGACTTTGTTAGACGGTCGACAATTATCCAGATTGCATCATGACCACGAGGGGTCTTTGGTAACTCCTGTTGGTGTAACATGCCTGAAGGCTTCTGGTACTTGGCCTTTGTAACACCCCAACCGATGGCGGAAACATCGAGGTGTCACGTAAGAATGAGTATACAGTAGCACATGGTATTCAAGTTTTAATTTGAAATTTATTTAAAGTAAAAATATCCAAAATTGAAACTACATAATAAGTCTTGAATGAAATTCTAATACATCAAATAACCAAATAAAGCATAAACTTTAATTTGTCTCCTCATGCTAACTCTCTAGACTTCAAGCATCATTATTTCCTGTTGAGTTGTAAAAATGGGGGGGGGGTCAACTAGAAGTTGGTGAGAATACATAAGCCATGTCAAGCAATTAAGTTTAAGAATAAAAGTTTAGCAATTCATATGTCTATCGTAAGTTTAAGTCTACATGAATAAACATGAAGTGTTGTATGCACATAATCAAACCTGCGACTAGTTTAGGTCCATCCCGTCATCCACGGTTCACCTTAATATCATGTTGGAACGATAACAATCACTCGCGCTCCCCATAAAAGATGGTCAACGAATCTAGGTGGGATTGTCAATCCAATAGATCTATTATTGAGTATCGCCGGCTTGGCCATAGCTAATGATTATGTATGTTGAAGCGTAAGTCTAACTGTTGTTGTTGTCTAAATCATGAGGCATTAAAGTTTACAACTAGACATGTATGTAGAATTGCTTAAGTATAATGTTGCAAGTATAAAGAATTGCATAAACATGGTTACGTAAACTCACATTGGCTAGGGTGAATTATCCTTTAAGTGTTATGAATGTATGCGAGGCGAATCCCAAAGACTCAACAACGTAGCTAGTCCAAATTGAAGAAATAAAAAAAACGAAAAAGAAAGAATATCAAGCTTCCAATTCGCCAATTACAAGAGCTTATAATCAAAGCTTCAATTATAGAAGTAATAGACTATAGAAGAAAGGTATGAGGGAAAGTTTAATCGGATTGAAACAATCGATTTAGAGGTGCCAAGTATAATGGTCATAGGTGGGTTTTTATACTAGTTTTGGATTCAATTTGCCATTAAAATTGGTCAACACCATAAAGTAAGGTTTTATGATGAATTGACTATTTGACTAAAACTTTGACTGTTTGACTAAGACTTTGACTAGGACTTTGACCAGGACTTTGACTATTTGACTTTCTAAAAATATCTGATTTTATAATCATTATTATTATTATTATTATTATTATTATTATTATTATTATTATTATTATGAGAGGAGTTTAAAATGTATAGCCGGTTGGGAAAATTTTGGGACCTATGAGCTTATTTGTTGTAAATGACGAATAATAATGGAAACATTTAATGAATTAAATTATTTGAGGAAAAATACAGGATGTTACAGTCTCCCCTACTTTTGGGAACTTCGTCCCGAAGTTATATAAAAAAATACAGGTTGAGGGTGATTGGGTAAATGTTTGGACGTCAACCGTTTAGTACGTCAAAATTTTATAGGTGCTATGATAAAGTGTTTCGAAAATGTTATGTATGAGTTATATGGTGAAGTGATTAGGAATTAGGGTGGGATTACATGGGTATGAACTAAATAGGAGGGTAAGATTCTGTATATAGTACCAATCCCACGCATGTGTTGATTGACTAGATGAACTACCAACTACTAGGGTTTGTAATTGGGTATCTGCCTAAAACCTTGATAGAATTTCACACTACCTTAACGTACCTGTAAATTCATGATTACGTTCCGGACCGCAATCACCAAATTACCTTACATTAGGGTTTTGTGTCCTTCTATGACTCTAACACACATGTAAGTAATGCAAAAAAAATAAAATAATCTTGTGGTTGAACCTTTGTATCAATGAGTCTGATAAATCTTTATATCGTAAAGTGTATAAAAAAATGAGTCCAACTGTTGAGCAGGAAGAAGACTTCTACCAGTCAGTGAGTAAGAACCTCTACCGATTGTTCAGCAGGTACGATAGCCTCTACCAGTCGTTGAGCAGGTTGTAGGGCCTCTACCGACTGTTGAGCAGGCATGATGACCTCTACCAATCGTTGAGTAGGTTATTTGGTACTCTACTAACTGTTGAGCAAGTACTTCATCCTCTATTAGTTGTTTGATTAAGTGTACCAATTATTACACACATAAATTGCAAATTGATAATACATACATGTAAGCAAGTTTGTAAATGCGTCAAGTATCAAGTATAGCATAGAGTTGCCCTAAACAAGGTTAATGACTCTAGGTGTGTTTGTAGCAAATAGTTTATATTCCATGCTTTCAAGTATCATGAATAATCAAATGTTCAAGTAGATAAACAAATCCTCATGTATGATAGTTTGGTTGTCATGGGTATCTAGTTCATGTTTGAGAAGGTGAAGGATATGAATCTAATTCTTGAGAGGAAAAATCTTGAAGCAGAATCAAGGTTGTGAGAGATAGTGAATGTAAAAATAGTTGATAAAGAGTTTATTTTATAGTAAGAAGATTATATAGCAGTGTAAATTTTGGGGTCTGGATCAAAGGTCATAGTCAAGTGTATAGGAAAACATGATTGTGGTATATGCCAAAATTTGAACAAGTTGAAAATGAGTGAGTGTCGATGGAGAATTTAGAGACTAGATATTATCCTTATGGAAAAAAAATTTATTTTCAAAATTGGTTTTGTACATAAAGCAAATGTTTTTAAATAGTACAAGCTAAGTGGGCTTTGATTAAAATATTCCTGTTAGTTGGAGATTTCAAACATGACATTAGGTTTTGAAGATCAAGGTTCTATTAAGTGATTTTTAATAGTTTAAAGCATTTATATAGAAAATCTACGTCAATAAACAATTGAGTTTAAGTTCGAGGACATCTTTTGACAAAAATATGTACTTTGTAAAGTTTCTAGGTAATGAAAATACAACAAGATTTAGAAATCTTTAGTTTTGTGCTAGGGTATACTCAGATTATGAGATTACAGTTTTAAAAATATGTAACGTGCTGATAAAAACAATAATATGATTTGGGTAGGGTATTGAAAAAACAATCAAACAATTGGCTAAGATGGTAAGATGAAGTGTGATTGTGAAATCCATATATGATTAAGCTGTAAAATTTTGAGATTTTAGAGCTTAGTTTTAAGGAAAGTGAGTGTAATCATTTATTCATTAATTAAAACGAATAAACGAAAATGTTGACTTATCAAAGTTTCTAAATTCTAATAACATAGTGAAGACATGCTTTAGCCTATAAGTGAACACTCATCCCAAGAATTCCCAGGTAGGCATCCGGGTCCCTCGTCTGATTGGGATTTATGCGCAATGCCAGTCCTAGACAGAAAACTCAGAATACAGGTGTTCACCCTTCCAGATTGCACGTGTTCGTTATTAAAATCTAAAACTTCGACGAGATCTCAAGGTGGTTCAGGCTAAACCTGAGAATTGTCCTATTAGTCTAAGAGTAGATCTTGTGATGGAGAGCAATCTTCTTGTAGGGATTGAAGTAGGGATAAGAAGTGGGAGGGAGATAGAGATTAGAAACAAGTAGGGTTGCAAATAAAAGGAGCAAGTACTGATTATAATCCTATGGTTATAGACTAGATTATTTTTCTAATAACCTAATTCCCTATAACCATGGCTCTGATACCAATCTGTAACACCCCAACCGATGGCGGAAACATCGAGATGTCACGTAAGAATGAGTATACAGTAGCACATGGTATTCAAGTTTTAATTTGAAATTTATTTAAAGTAAAAATATCCAAAATTGAAAATACATAATACATCTTGAATGAAATTCTAATACATCAAATAACCAAATAAAGCATAAACTTCAATTTGTCTCCTCATGCTAACTCTCTAGACTTCAAGCATCATTATTTCCTGTTGAGTTGTAAAAATGTGGGGGTCAACTAGAAGTTGGTGAGAATACATAAGCCATGTCAAGCAATTAAGCTTAAGAATAAAAGTTTAGCAATTCATATGTCTATTGTATGTTTAGGTCTACATGAATAAACATGAAGTGTTGTATGCACATAATCAAACCTCCGACTAGTTTAGGTCCATCCCGTCATCCACGGTTCACCTTAATATCATGTTGGAACGATAACAATCACCCGCTCTCCCCATAAAAGATGGTCAACGAATCTAGGTGGGATTGTCAATCCAATAGATCTATTATTGAGTATCGCCGGCTTGGCCATAGCTAATGATTATGTATGTTGAAGCGTAAGTCTAACTATTGTTGTTGTCTAAATCATGAGGCATTAATGTTTACAACTAGACATGTATGTAGAATTGCTTAAGTATAATGTTGCAAGTATAAAGAATTGCATAAACATGGTTACGTAAACTCACATTGGCTAAGGTGAATTATCCTTTAAGTGTTGTGAATGTATGCGAGGCGAATCCCAAAGACTCAACAACGTAGCTAGTCCAAATTGAAGAAATAAAAAAAACGAAAAAGAAAGAATATCAAGCTTCCAATTCGCCAATTACAAGAGATTATAATCAAAGCTTCAATTGTAGAAGTAATAGACTATAGAAGAAAGGTATGAGGGAAAGTTTAATCGGATTGAAACAATCGATTTAGAGGTGCCAAGTATAATGGTCATAGGTGGGTTTTTATAGTAGTTTTGGATTCAATTAGCCATTAAAATTGGTCAACACCATAAAGTAAGGTTTTATGATGAATTGACTATTTGACTAAGACTTTGACTGTTTGACTAAGACTTTGACTAGGACTTTGACCAGGACTTTGACTATTTGACTTTCTAAAAATATCTGATTTTATAATCATCATCATCATCATCATTATTATTATTATTATTTTTATTATGAGAGGAGTTTAAAATGTATAGCTGGTTGGGAAAATTTTGGGACCTATGAGCTTATTTGTTGTAAATGACGAATAATAATGGAAACATTTAATGAATAAAATTATTTGGGGAAAAATACAGGATGTTACAGTCTCCCCTACTTTTGAGAACTTCGTCCCGAAGTTATATAAAAAAATACAGGTTGAGGGTGATTGGGTAAATGTTTGGACGTCAACCGTTTAGTATGTCAAAATTTTATAGGTGCTATGATAAAGTGTTCCGAAAATGTTATGTATGAGTTATATGGTGAAGTGATTAGGAATTAGGGTGGGATTACGTGGGTATGAACTAAATAGGAGGGTAAAAGTCTGTATATAGTACCAATTCCACGCATGTGTTGATTGACTAGATGAACTACCAACTACTAGGGTTTGTAATTGGCTATCTGCCTAAAACCTTGATAGAACTTCACACTACCTTAACGTACCTGTAAATTCATGATTACGTTTCGGACCGCAATCACCAATTTACCTTACATTAGGGTTTTATGTCCTTCTATGACTCTAACACACATGTAAGTAATTCAAAAAAAAAAAATAATCTTGTGGTTGAACCTTTGTATCAATGAGTCTAATAAATCTTTATATCGTAAAGTGTATCAAAAAAATGAGTCCAACTGTTGAGCAGGAAGAAGACTTCTACCATTCAGTGAGTAAGAACCTCTACCGATTGTTCAGCAGGTACGATAGCCTCTACCAGTCGTTGAGCAGGTTGTAGGGCCTCTACCGACTGTTGAGCAGGCATGATGACCTCTACCAATCGTTGAGTAAGTTATTTGGTACTCTACTAACTGTTGAGCAAGTACTTCATCCTCTATTAGTTGTTTGATTAAGTGTACCAATTATTACACACATATTTGCAAATTGATAATACATACATGTAACCAAGTTTGTAAATGCATCAAGTATCAAGTATCAAGTATAGAATAGAGTTGCCCTAGACAAGGTTAATGACTCTAGGTGTGTTTGTAGCAAATAGTTTATATTCCATGCTTTCAAGTATCATGAATAATCAAATGTTCAAGTAGATAAACAAATCCTCATGTATGATAGTTTGGTTGTCATGGGTATCTAGTTCATGTTTGAGAAGGTGAAGGATATGAATCTAATTCTTGAGAGGAAAAATCTTGAAGCAGAATCAAGGTTGTGAGAGATAGTGAATGTGAAAATAGTTGATAAAGAGTTTATTTTATAGTAAGAAGATTATATAGCAGTGTAAATTTTGGGGTCTGGATGAAAGGTCATAGTCAAGTGTATAGAAAAACATGATTGTGGTATATGCCAAAATTTGAACAAGTTGAAAATGAGTGAGTGTCGATGGAGAATTTAGAGACTAGATATTATCCTTATGGAAAAAAAATTTATTTTCAATATTGGTTTTGTACATAAAGCAAATGTTGTTAAATAGTACAAGCTAAGTGGGCTTTGATTAAAATATTCCCGTTAGTTGGAGATTTCAAACATGACATTAGGTTTTGAAGATCAAGGTTCTATTAAGTGATTTTTAATAGTTTAAAGCATTTATATAGAAAATCGTTTGTTACGTCAATAAACAATTGAGTTTAAGTTCGAGGACATCTTTTGACAAAAATATGTACTTTGTAAACTTTCTAGGTGAAGGATATGAATCTAATTCTTGAGAGGAAAAATCTTGAAGTAGAATTAAGGTTGTGAGAGATAGTGAATGTGAAAATAGTTAATAAAGAGTTTATTTTATAGTAAGGAGATTGTATAGCAGTGTAAATTTTGGGGTCTGGATCAAAGGTCATAGTCAAGTGTATAAGAAAACATGATTGTGGTATATGCCAAAATTTGAACAAGTTGAAAATGAGTGAGTGTCGATGGAGAATTTAGAGACTAGATATCATCCTTATGGAAAAAAAAATTTATTTTCAATATTGGTTTTGTACATAAAGCAAATGTTGTTAAATAGTACAAGCTAAGTGGGCTTTGATTAAAATATTCCCGTTAGTTGGAGATTTCAAACATGACATTAGGTTTTGAAGATCAAGGTTCTATTAAGTGATTTTTAATAGTTTAAAGCATTTATATGTACTTTGTAAACTTTCTAGGTAATGAAAATACAACAAGATTTAGAAATCTTTAGTTTTGTGCTAGGGTATACTCAGGTTATGAGATTACAGTTTTAAAAACATGTAACGTGCTGATAAAAACAATAATATGATTTGGGTAGGGTGTTGAAAAACAATCAAACAATTGGCTATGATGGTAAGATGAAGTGTGATTGTGAAATCCATATATGATTAAGCTGTAAAATTTTGAGATTTTAGAGCTTAGTTTTAAGGAAAGTGAGTGTAATCATCTATTCATTAATTAAAACGAATAAACGAAAATGTTGACTTATCAAAGTTTCTAAATTCTAATAACATAGTGAAGACATGCTTTAGCCTATAAGTGAACACTCATCCCAAGAATTCCCAGGTAGGCATCCGGGTCCCTCGTCTTATTGGGATTTATGCGCAATGCCAGTCCTAGACAGAAAACTTAGAATACAGGCGTTCACCCTTCCAGATTGCACGTGTTCGTTATTAAAATCTAGAACTTCGACGAGATCTCAAGGTGGTTTAGGCTAAACCTGAGAATTGTCCTATTAGTCTAAGAGTAGATCTTGTGATGGAGAGCAATCTTCTTGTAGGGATTGAAGTAGGGATAAGAAGTGGGAGGGAGATAGAGATTAGAAACAAGTAGGGTTGCAAATAAAAGGAGCAAGTACTGATTATAATCCTATGGTTATAGACTAGATTATTTTTCTAATAACCTAATTCCCTATAACCATGGCTCTGATACCAATCTGTAACACCCCAACCGATGGCGGAAACATCGAGGTGTCACATAAGAATGAGTATACAGTAGCACATGGTATTCAAGTTTTAATTTGAAATTTATTTAAAATAAAAATATCAAAAATTGAAAATACATAATAAGTCTTGAATGAAATTCTAATACATCAAATAACCAAATAAAGCATAAACTTCAATTTGTCTCCTCATGCTAACTCTCTAGACTTCAAGCATCATTATTTCCTGTTGAGTTGTAAAAATGGGGGGGTCAACTAGAATTTGGTGAGAATACATATGCCATGTCAAGCAATTAAGCTTAAGAATAAAAGTTTAGCAATTCATATGTCTATCGTAAGCTTAAGTCTACATGAATAAACATGAAGTGTTGTATGCACATAATCAAACCTCCGACTAGTTTAGGTCCATCCCGTCATCCACGGTTCACCTTAATATCATGTTGGAACGATAACAATCACCCGCGCTCCCCATAAAAGATGGTCAACGAATCTAGGTGGGATTGTCAATCCAATAGATCTATTATTGAGTATCGCCGGCTTGGCCATAGCTAATGATTATGTATGTTGAAGCGTAAGTCTAACTGTTGTTGTTGTCTAAATCTTGAGGCATTAAAGTTTACAACTAGACATGTATGTAGAATTGCTTAAGTATAATGTTGCAAGTATAAAGAATTGCATAAACATGGTTACGTAAACTCACATTGGCTAAGGTGAATTATCCTTTAAGTGTTGTGAATGTATGCGAGGTGAATCCCAAAGACTCAACAACGTAGCTAGTCCAAATTGAAGAAATAAAAAAAAAGAATATCAAGCTTCCAATTCGCCAATTACAAGAGCTTATAATCAAAGCTTCAATTGTAGAAGTAATAGACTATAGAAGAAAGGTATGAGGGAAAGTTTAATCGGATTGAAACAATCGATTTAGAGGTGCCAAGTATAATGGTCATAGGTGGGTTTTTATACTAGTTTTGGATTCAATTAGCCATCAAAATTGGTCAACACCATAAAGTAAGGTTTTATGATTAATTGACTATTTGACTAAGACTTTGACTGTTTGACTAAGACTTTGACTAGGAATTTGACCAGGACTTTGACTATTTGACTTTCTAAAAATATCTGATTTTATAATCATTATTATTATTATTATTATTAGAGGAGTTTAAAATGTATAGCTGGTTGGGAAAATTTTGGGACCTATGAGCTTATTTGTTGTAAACGACGAATAATAATGGAAACATTTAATGAATAAAATTATTTGAGGAAAAATACAGGATGTTACAGCCTTGACCTTTGAACACGTTAAGCAACGTTTAACATTGGCCGCAATACAACCCTTAATGTTAGGCCACCAATAGAACTCCTTGAGGTCCTTGTACATCTTGTCCGCACCCAGATGTATTGGGTACTTAGACTTGTGTGCTTCATCCAAAACCAAATCACGCAATCCTCCATACAAAGGAACCCATATTCTATTCAAGAAATACACTGTCCCATAAGGTTTTGTCTCCAACTGACTCACTTGACTGTATAGAGCTTCTTTCCCAATGAACTGTCCTTGAGAGCTTCCTACTGAGCTTCGAGAATACGAGCAGTGAGATCGGTATGAATAGTTATGCCTAACGCACGAACCCGCAACTTCTTGACACATTCCTTACAGCTTAATGCGTCAGCCACAACATTTGCTTTCCCTGGATGATACTTAATCTCACCGTCATTGTCATTGAGCAGCTCAACCCATCGTCTCTGACGCATGTTCAGATCCTTCTGGTCAAAGATATGTTGCAAGCTCTTGTGATCAGTAAAGATAGTATACTTGGTCCCGTAGAGGTAGTGTCTCCAAATCTTGAGCGCGAACACTACTGCACCCAGTTCCAGATCGTGGGTTATGTAGTTCTGTTCGTGCACTTTGAGTTGTTGAGAGGCATAGGCAATAACCTTATTTCTCTGCTTCAAGACACAACCAAGACCTTGGTGGGATGCATCGCAATAGACCACAAAATCGTCGGTTCCCTCCGGCAGTGAGAAAATCGGTGCGCTGCATAACTTGTGCTTCAGAAGTCGAAAAGCTTATTCTTGTTGATCTCCCCATTCGAATTTCTTATTTTTTCTTGTTCAAGACTGTTAGGGACTGGGCTATCTTTGAAAAATTCTCAATGAATCGTCGGTAATAGCCAACTAACCCTAGAAATTGCCGAACTTCGGTTGGGGTACTGGGCCAAATCCAATTCTTGATCGACTCTACCTTGGCTGGATCAACATGTATACCCTTCTCATTCATTACGTGTCTAAGGAAGTGAACTTCACAAATCCAGAATTCGTATTTGATAACTTGGCATATAGTTTCTCAACCTTGAGTAGATTTAGAATCACCTGCAGATGTTGTTCATGTTCCTCTTGAGTTTGTGAATAAATTAGAATATCATCAATGAACACAATCACGAATTTGTCGAGGAATGGCTTGCATGTAACACCCCAACCGATGGTGGAAACATCGAGGTGCCACGTAGTGATGATTGTTCAATAGCTCATGGTACTAAATGGAAGTTGAATATTACTAAACAATTTACAATGTTTCATACAAGTTAATAAATACATGAACTTTATTTCCATAAACTAGGTCCAAAGCTCTTGTGTGAACCAAGACTTGTACAACTTCCAATAGCAAGTAAAACCTGAAACATGTTGAGTTGGAAAGATGGGGGGTCAACTATAAATAGTTGGTGAGAATACATAGGTTTTGCATAATATTGAAAGAAATATGTTGTATAGCAATCATGAGTAATGTAAGAATATGAGTCCGACATGTAACAATGCGTCTTTTGTACAATCAAACCTCGTTTTGACTGAGACCTAACTCACAAGTTAGTAAAAGTGTAACTGTTATCGATCATCCCTGAATTTATGCGGGGGATGGGTTTGTCAGACCTATAGCGCTATTATCTAAACAGGCGGCGTGATCAATGTTAATGATTGTACTGTGTCTTTTTGTTACGGTCAAATTGAATCAACAAGTTTCAACAATGTAAGAATGAGCAAATACTAGTGTATAAAATGTTTAAACATGTTTCACCCTAAAAATGTAAAACAGTAAAAAGGGGCTATGTACACTCACCTTTGCAAAGTATCAAGTCCTTTGTAATGGAATAGGTGTTGTCCAAACGTTGCCAAGTATATTACCCTATGTTTAAGGCAAATAAATAAGTATAAGTTTTTCTAGTCTACAAGTATTTTCTAGGGTTCCTAATTTGGGGATAGATAATTATTTAGTTGTTATTTTAGATAAATTGTTAATGATCAAATAAATAAAAGAAATTAGAAAAATAATTAAATAAAAGACTTTTTGTAAAATATTGATTAAGGATGGTTGTATTATAATGTTGTAGCTATGAAAATAATTTTTATAAAATTATTTTCTTAATAATTGAATATATAGTATATTTATATTTATTTGTCAAAATAGAATATTAATGTCTAAAAATGTTAAAATTAATAAAGTTTCAAATTAAAATTTATATTTCTGTTCTAAATGAACAAAAATAATTTATATAAAATTTTGATGTAAAAATAGTGAAAAATGAATTTATTATGATTTATTTATGATTAAAATAGTAAAAATTAATTAAAAATATAAAATAAACGTTTTTTCTGAAATAAAAATATATTTCTGAATTATTTACTGATTCATAAGTTCAAAATAATTTTTGTGGAATTTTATAAAATTGTTTAGATATTTTTATAGAGTTTTCAATTTATAATTGAATAAACCTGTAGTTTATTTTATATACATATATATATATATATATTAAATAAATGATTTTTGGAAAACTAAAAATTGTATAATAAACTTTATCATTAGATTAACATAAAATAATGTTTATAGAATTTATAAACCACTTTTAGTATTTAAAAACTATTTTAAAAGATTAATAGGTTAAATATATAAATAAAAGGGTCTAAAAAAATGTTTGTTGTAGGCAAGAATCGAACCCGCGTCAATGGCCGGTTCGTGGTTTTATTACAAGTGTGGCTCACCAACTGAGCCACACCTAGAGAACACAAAACTCTTGGATTTAATTTCTTATATTGTGTGTTTAGTGTTTAACTCCTATATTTTAAGGTAAAAGAAAAAGAATCGCTTGGGGTTGGGATCGAACCCACGCCCCTTCACTGTAAACCGTAGTGTACAACCATCTGATCTACATCAGATGGTTGTTTTAATTTGTTGCAGAAATAAGTTTATACAGATACACAAAGAGTCATCTTCCCCAATTATATAAACTAAGAACCCTAGATCTACAATAGTACAAATTAACGAGCAATAACCACAGAAATATTGGTGTTATTGATCGGCCGATAACATGAAGCATAAACTCGTATCAAATCAATACTTACAAGGCTCGATTGATCTTGTAGAATCGGTCAAACGAAAAGTCAAAGATGGCTTGATTGTAGAGATTGTAATGAAAACAGAAGGAATTGGGATTATGGTTGTGTAAATCGGCATTCTTAGGGGAAAATAGAGGGTTAAATTTATAATATAACCTATGAAATCGTCGAATTGGTATGTTGACCGACTTTAATGTCAAGAGCGTAAAATTGGTCTAGATTTGGAAGGAATTTGGTTGTAATTGAAGGTGTAATGGCCGAAATTGATGTGCTGGACACGAATCAAAATAATTGGTTTCCAAATTCAGATTTCAAACACGTTAATTTGGATTGAAAGTGTTAGATTAATTGGGTGTTGACTTTGATTTTGAAGAAAACAAAATGTTTAAGTTTACTTGATTTCTAACTATATAACACCAAACCTCAAGTGGTGGAGTGGTGGTGGCTATTTGTGTTAAGACTCTAGTCCCTTGGCCATGGGTTCAAATCCAGCCAAGGATTTTTTTTTAACAAAATTTTTAATAAAACTATATTTATTTTAACTTCTAATAAATTATTTAGCTATAATTAATTAAAAGGACACGTAAAAATATCATATAATTCAGAATGGACGAATAAACGAGGGAATATTACTAATTAAAAATTAAGAGAAATTACGTGATGTTACATTGCACACTGTTCATCAGATCCATGAACACTGCTGGTGCATTTGTCAAACCGAACAGCATTACCAGGAACTCATAATGGCAATACCGTGTCCTAAAAGCGGTCTTAGGAATGTCTTCCTCATTAATGCGCAACTGGTGAAAACCTGACCTTAGATCAATCTTTGAGTAGAAACTTGAGCCCTGCACTTGATCGAATAGGTCATCTATCCTGGGAAGAGGATAGTGGTTCTTCACAGTCAGCTTGTTCAGCTCTCTGTTATCAATGCACATACGGAACGATCCATCTTTCTTCTTGACAACCAACATTGGATCTCCCCAGGGTGAAGGGCTGGATCGAATGAATCCCTTGTCAAGCAGCTCTTGCAATTGGTTGGACAGTTCTTGCATTTCTGACGGAGCTAAACGGTAAGTTGAACGAGCTACGAGAGCGGCTCCTAGAAAGAGATCGATACAAAACTCAACTTGCCTTGAGGGTGGCTATCCTGGTAGATATTCGGGAAAGACTTCTGGAAAATCTCGAATTACAGGAATATCTTTGATTCTCCTATCCTCGGGTTTCTTGTCGATCGCTTGTTCTAAGCATACAAAATGGCCTTTCCATAAACACTTATAGGCCTTCATGCAAGATATAAGTTGCGATGGAGCCTTCCTGCACTCCCCTGTATGGACAGAACTTCTCCGCTGGGGAATTCGAACTACCTTCTCGAAACAGATAACTTCGGTGTGATTCTTCGACAACCAATCCATACCAACAACAATGTCGAAACTTCCCTTAATTGAACAATATGGATGCTTTGGGTTTTGTGGACACTAATCCCTTAATTGGGCTTATTAATTCGACTGATGGGCCTGTTAAGGATATGAAGTTAAAGAAGACAGTTAATGATTCCAACCGATTTTCTGTTTTGGTCGATGAGGAGGATGATGATTGCTATGATGTGGATCTTGGTATTTAGGATCATGAACTTGCTTTGGCGCACAAGTATTTCAACTCCAATAACCGGCCACCGGATAAAGAGTTTGATACATGGTCAAAGGAGCTCAAAGCATACTATAGAAGTATAAAGAAGAATTCTCCATCGAAGGGTTCTCCTAAAAAGAATGTTGTAAGCGTTGTACAAGAGGATGACAAGGAAAATGGAAGCGATGATGTGGAGTCCGAAATGGATAAGTCAGCATGCTTTATGAGTTTGACTTAGCTTCATGCTTTCTTTTTTCTAGTTTGATGTCTAGCTTAGTTTGTTTGGTTGTTGGGCCTTGGGCCTTAGTTTGTTTTGGTTGTTGGGCTTTGTGCCTTAGTTTGGTTTGGTTGTTGGGCTTTGTGCCTTAGTTTGTAATCTTCTTTATTTGGTTATTAATAAAAGTTTGCCAGGGGATTTCCCTTTTCCCAAAAAAAAACGTCGAAACTTCCAAGATTAATCGGCAGAAGATTGATACAGAACTCATGATCTCCCAACTTCAACGCACAATCCTTAACTACTTCTTCGAACCTAATTGTCTTACCATTGGCCAATTCTATGGAGTAATGGGTCTGCAACTTACTTAACTCTAATCTAAGGGTCCTTTTAAAGTCAGTTGACACAAAACTCATATCGGCACCGGTATCATTAGTACAGAAGCAGTATGGTTGTTTATGAGAAATGTACCCGTGACAACGCTGGGATCTTCACGCGCATCATCTGCACCCATGACAAAAGCCCTGCCACGAGCTTGTCCCTTCAGCTTGGGGCAGTCCTTCTTGAAATGGTCGGTAATTCCACACTCGAAACATCCTGGCTTGCCATCAGGATTCTGAACTGCTTTAGCTCGACATTGCACGGTTGGATTCCCCATCCGCTTGCACTTCTCGCATCTGATACTGTCGCACGTCCCCACATGGTGATACTTGCATTTTTTGCATAGTGGGTGGGGCCTGTTGTATAGTTTGCGAGTTTCCGTAGCGGTGGCAACGAAGGCTTTGACAGTCTCGGGTTTCTTATTGGTCTGACTCTCGGTTTGCTTTCCCTTTTTGAAATTGGACCACTTTCACTGATTTCCAGAACTTTCACCCTTGTTCGACTCTTTTGGTGTCAGTAAGCCCATGCGTACCACATCGTCGATAAGGCTGTGAGCAAGTGTAACAACATGCTGGATGGAAGCTGGAGCGGTAATGGTAACCATGCTACGAATCTTGGGAGAGAGTCCCCAGATGTACCTTTCTACCCTCTTGTACTTGGGGGTGACCATGTGTGGAACCAAACGAGAAAGTTCATGAAATCGGGTGGAGTAAGCAGTGATCTCCGCCCTATTCATGGACAGATTCCAAAACTCGGTCTCCAACTTCTGCAGCTCACTACGTGGGCAATACTTGTTCATTAGCATCATCTTCAACTCATCCCATGAGAGATTGTGGGCAGCTTCGTGACCCAAGGTCTGCACTTGTAAATTCCACCACGTCAATAGTTAACTGGGTTTAGTCTCAGAATCCGATTGAACTCATTCAAGTGGCATTGGAACCATCTCATCAAACCCTATGATCTTAGTTTTTAGGTATATCATTGTGGCTTTTTCTTATTTTGATCATTGTGTCATTTTTGCGATTCATTGTGTCTTTTTTTCTTCAGCATTGTGTTATATTTTGTGTCTCATTGTGTCATATTTCATGATCGATTGTGTTTCTTGTATCCTTCTTACCCTTCTCATATTTGTTACACTATGTAGGATAACTCTTGACCCTAAGTTTATATATATATATATATTATAAACTTATATTACACATATGTGTAATATATAATTATTGCATATGTGTAATGTACATATATTAAACATGTGCAATATATATTACATATGTACAATATATACTACATATATGTAATATAAAGTTCTCGAGTTCTATTAATAAAATAAGTTTTCTATTGAACCATCCCCTATATATATATATATACACATATATATAGGATCCTATAGGAAAATTGGTTTTTTTAAGAAGTGTAGAAAATACTTATAGCCCTTGGACCAAAATTTTAGATTAGGGGCATTATAGACTTTATGGACCTTTTGAAATATCATAATCCCACTTTTTTAGCAAAAGTATATGACTAATTATTAAGATCTTCAACCCCAAATAACTTAATATTCATTGTTTTCTGTAAATTCACACATTTTCTTCTATTTTCATTCCATACAATAATCAACAAATTATTGAAATTCACAAATTAGTAGTGTTTTTAAACATATGCGAATCAGTGTTGTTTATTAACATATAAGAATAACTAGTGTTTTATATAAAATAACAAGCATTTTCACAAAAGGATAACAACGGGAGTGTTTTTTAACATATGCGAATCAGTTATGTTTTTAAACATATGCGAAGCAGTAATGTTTTTAAACAGACGCGAACCAGTAGTGTTTTTAAACAGATGCGAATCAATAGTATTTTAAAACACTGCTAGTAGGAGGTTTAAAACACGCACAAAAGTTGGATTGAAGATGACTATAGAAAATGAATATAAACCGGCGCAGAAGATATTGTGGGTGCAGTTGCATTTTCTTTTAGAAGATGAATTGAGTTTGAATGTAGGAGATAGAGTCATGAATATTTATTATCTATAATAATATTTAGATTTGAGTGAGGGAGCCATGAATGTAGGAGCATTAAAACAGTTTCTAAAACACTTTGATACAAAATGACTTTGATACCCTTAATGAAAATACATATTAACGATCTTACCCTAATTCCTATAATATATTAATTAGATTTTAAACACATCCCATCTTTTAATCTCCACCAACCATCTTTAAATCTAATGATTGAAAACACTTCCTACAACACTTACTACACAAAACTATTTTCCTACAGGAACCCCACCATATATATATATATATATATATATATATATATATATGGTGGAGTTCCTGTACAAATGGCATTTTCTGTACAAAGTGTGAGAAGTGTATATAGCCATTGTGTTATTAAATTTTAGGCATGATGTTTTATATTTTTTTAGCATAGTATTATATAAAAAAACACAAAACATAACAACTAAAAACACTAATTAATGTATTCTAGACATGCAATCTAAAACACCATACAAAGAAAGTAATTGGTGTGTTTTAAATTTCATATCTAGAATACATTTGATTGTGTTTTAAAATGTTACGTTTGGCGTTTTTCTATATAATACAATGCAAAAGGAATATAAAACATCATGCCTAAAATTTAAAAATCAATGACTACATAGACTTCTCACACTTACTACGAAAAATGTCCTTTGTACAGGAACCTAAACACACACACACACACACACACACACACACACACACACACATATATATATATATATATATATATATATATATATATATATATATATAGGGGAGGGATAAAATGAAAACCCTCTTGAGTTGAGAAAACCTTTGAAAAGCCATGTAAAAAAACATTATTTTTTTTTTGAAAAAAAAAACAACCTATGTAAAATACATGTTTTTAAGCATTTTGGACGAAAAAAAAGTGCCGATGGGATTTTTTTTTTAAAATAAACCAAGTTGCACTGAAAACATGTGTCTTCAGCTATTTAGCTGTTGTAAACATATGTTTTCATCAATTTTATTTATTTTTTAAAAAAAAGTCTCGTCGGTACTTTTTTTTTTTATTTTTTTGGCCCAAAACGATTAAAACATGTATTTTACATTGGTTATTTTTTTCAAAAAAAAAATAATGTTTTTTTACTCGGGTTTTCAAAGGTTTTCTCAACTTAATAGGGTTTTCATTTTATATTATACTAGATTATACCCCGAGAACGTCCCGAGGTTCAGAAATCTAATATGACATATCAATTTTATATATGAAATAGACTGATGCGCTTTACAGTTACATGCAGGAAAGCTTCGGGTAGCACCTAACCTAAAACAATTAACAATGTATCTCCAATGTTAACGCCTAACCATAAACAATGTATAATCTTAATATTAATACATAACCTAAAACAATATACAACTCCAATGCTAACACATGTTGAAAATAGAATTCATATTTACTGATTTTAACATAATTAGTGACTTGCCTATACATGATTAATTAATTACTTGAACACTTTGTGTTTTTTTCCTGTATGAACAAACCCCACAAAAAATAGTCGTTTTTTCTCCATTTTTATATAGCACTATGGCACTCGTTGGAAAGATAATAAAATGCTCGTTAATTTAATGTATTTTTTTCTTTAAAAAATCTCGTATATAAAAGATATTAATGTTTAAAAATTATGGGAGGAAACATAAGAGAGAAAAATACAATTTTGTTTTTAATTTTTGTTTCCCTAAAATCAATTAATGCCACATGGCACACATAAGGGGGATGATGCCCTCTTTGAATATCATATAGGATTTATTGTTTACAATTATATAATAGATATATATAATTTATTTATGTTTAAGATACCGGAATACAATATTTTTTAATAATGAATAAAAATGTATTAATTAAATAACCTCTTATTTAATAATAATCTTATTTATAAATATAACTTTTAGAAGAACGATATTTACATAAAAATTAATGGAAATTTTTTATATGATTTTATATAAAAAGAAAAAAATGAAAATGGATGAAAACGGAATTTTATTGGATAATTAGAAATTAAATGCAAAAAATAAAAAGAATTAGGGAAATTTCATGATGTTACAAATGTTTTACCACCTTACAAAGGTGCACATCAGCGATTTGGCAAATGGCATACCACACTTGTAGTGATTCATGGGATGAGTATTTGAAGATATCTGAAAGTAAATCACAGGATTCCATGTATAGATTTTGCAAAGGCGTGGTGAAGCTATATGACAAGATGTATTTGGGTAAACTAACACATAAGGACGTCAAAAAATTATATGCAGACCACGAAGAAAGACATGGATTCCTTGGAATGCTAGGTAGTATGGATTGTATGCATTGGTTGGCGTAATTACCCTAGTGCATGGCGAGGTTAATCAACCGTGGTGATATGACATCCTTCAATAACGCTAGAACCTGTTTGTTCACAAGAATCTATTGATATGGCATGCTTTCTTTGGTGAAAAGACTTAAACAACATTTATCAATTAGAAATTTCAACGAAATCATAAAGGGTACCGGACTTAATACTTCATTTATAGTTTCAGGGTCAAATACCAATACAGGTATTATCTAGCTGACGGTATATACCTTGAATATGCAGTAAGTGTTAAAACTGTATGCATCCTGAAGATGCTAAAAGAAAGAAATTTGCAAAATACCAAGAATCGACAAGAAAATATGTTGAACGATAATGTGGTGTTCTAAAGCAATGATGACACATGATGCAACACTCAGCAGGTGCATGCATGCACAAAAATTTGAGATATATTATGTATGCTTGTGTGTTATTGCATAACATGATTACCAAGAAATCCAACTTTAGGGTGTGTGACAGCCATCACCAAATAGCAATAGTGTGTGCTGCAATATGAGGGGTCTGAAACTGCAATTTCATGAAGTCAACACGTGCCTTATGATTTGGTGTAACGGTTCGTTAAGTGGTTTTACAGAATGTATTCACCAGGAATTTGGTGACGGACCACCACCAGTTGGTAACGGTCCATCACGATCGACATAGAAGGTATGGAATCACAATCTTGACCCAAAGACACCACGTTCATGTATTGCGGGCTTCTTATTTGTAGCAACGTCGTAGATAGTCCATAGGTATGATTCGGTCAGCTTGTTTAATATTTGTTAATAACCATTCAACTAAATATGCAATTTGCATATGATTTCAGACATCAAAATTAAGAACTAGTGCAACTACCTGTGTAGTTATAGAGATGTCATCAAGGTATCTTTTATGATTTCTTTTACTATGTGAACATCGTTGTCTTAAACTTTAATTGTTTATGAATATGTTTGCAAAGCTCATGACTCATGCACGTATGTAATATATCATGGATATGTTGATCAGTTTTGATTGTAAATAATGGAAAACATAATAATAATACCTGAGAGATTCGTGAGACCCGTCATTGATCCTGAGAGAGTAGAGGTTGACATGATTGTCAGGATGATTGGGTTCCCTTTAGGGTATGCAGTTATGATGGATTTAGGATTCTTGAGTGATGAATCAGTTTAGAGAGAGGGAGGAGTGAAAACTTTAGGAGGTGTTATCATAATAAGTTGTGTAACCCTATTCCCTAGTAAGCTCTCATTCTTATGCATACCCAGGGGACACCCTACAAGGCCCATCTAATGACAAGTCCGCCCATCAAAGACTCATCTAGTTATTGGGCTTAGGATAATTAATAATTGATCAACATTATACAAATGATAATAAAGGCTATTGATAAATATACAAACGTCACGCATATTTATTCCAACATTCTCCCACTTAGCCGAGTAATCATTTGTTATGAGCATTACGTTAGTCTCGAGAGGTTAATACTCATTTTAGTTCTAAACCCAAACTGTAGCAGAGAAATACAGTCGTTAAGTCTATATTCGACTTAGGACCCCCATTAGTCATACTACAATCCAAATTTAAAACTTAACATTAGGATCAATTTACGTTATGCCCTTAGTTGTTGATTTGTTACATTATTGTCTTTATGTCATTATGCCGACTTAACATACTAATAGACAAACAAATCATAATGAGGAAATTTCATTAAACATAAGTCATTATTCATAAAACATAAGTCATAAGTAAACATAAGTGGTCAATAAGTACATATGCTTCTAAACAAGGTCATTAGTAAGTCCCATCTTCGAAACGTGATCTTCGAATACTTTAGGTGGGAGACCTTTAGTCATCGGATCCGCAAGCATATCCTTAGTACTTATATGTTCGATACAAAGATTGTTTTCCTCAACTAGTTCACGTACGAATAAATACTTTGTATCTAAGAAATGACCAGCGCCAGTCGAACTGTTACTGTTCGAGAAACTAACGGCGGCTGAGTTATCACAGTAAAGCTTCAATGGTCTAGTGATGGAATTGACAATTTTGAGTCCAGTAATGAGATTCCTAATCAACATTCCATGGCAGGATGCGTTATATACAGCGATGTATTCTGCCATCATTGTGGATGTTGCTGTAAGTCTCTGTTTATGACTCTTCCATGAAATGGGTCCGCCTGCTAACATAAAGATATACCCCGAGGTGGATTTGTTATCATCCTTGCATTTAGCAAAGTCAGAGTCAGAGTATCCTACCACTTCTAAATGATCACTTCTTCTATAAGTCAGTTTATAGTCTTTAGTCCCTTGCAGATATCTTAACACTTTCTTAGCTGCTTTCCAATGATCATGGCCAGGATTATTCAAGTAACGGCCTAGCATTCCAGTGACATAAGCGATATCTGGACGCGTACAGACTTGAGCATAAGCAAGACTACCGACTACTGAGGCATAAGGTATCATTCTCATCTGTTCCTTTTCCACTTCTGTTTTCGGACATTGGAATAAACCGAATACATCTCCCTTAGCTACTGGAGCTGGAGTAGGTTTACAATGTTGCATGTTATAACGTGTGAGAACACGATCAATGTAGGCCCTTTGGGACAAACCTAAAATCCCATTGCGTCTGTCTCGGTGTATTTCGATGCCAATAACATAAGAGGCTTCTCCGAGATCCTTCATGTCGAAATTAGACGAAAGTAATCGCTTCGACTCATGCAACATATCTAAGCTATTGCTTGCCAATAAGATATCATCAACATAAAGGACAAGAATAGTAAAATTACTCCCACTCATCTTAAGGTAGGTGCATTGATCGACTTGATTCTTCATGAAACCATTACTCTTAACGACTTCATCAAACTTTAAGTACCATTGACGTGAGGCTTGTTTCAAACCGTATATGGATTTCTTCAACTTGCAGACTAAATGTTCTTGACCTTCAGGTTTGAAACCTTCAGGTTGCTTCATGAACACTTCTTCTTCCAAGTCACCATTAAGGAAAGCAGTCTTAACGTCCATCTGATGTAACTCTAAATCAAAATGAGCTACGAGGGCCATAACGATCCTTAAGGAATCTTTTCTAGAGACAGGTGAAAACGTCTCCTGATAATCAATTCCCTCTTTCTGAGTGTAGCCTTTTGCAACCAATCTCGCTTTATAGCGTTCAACGTTCCCATTCGGATCTAGTTTTGTTTTGAAGACCCATTTACATCCTACGGCTTTTGCACCGCTGGGTAATTCAACCAAATCCCAAACGTCATTTTTCTTCATGGATTCAAGCTCGTCAATCATGGCTTTTGTCCATTCAGAAGATTGATCACTGCTAATGGCTTCGTTATAAGAGTTAGGATCAGTAAGCTTTCTGGTATCCATTTCAGCTTCAGTTAGGAAGGTTATATACTCATCAAAATTATTAGGTCTTCTGGACCTTGATGACCTTCGAAGCTGGTTTTCATGTTCAGCATTTTCATGGTGTTGAGTGTTTGATGGGCCTTCATTAGCTGGTTCGTGAAGATCTGGCTGTGAAGGTGTTGGTGCAGTGATGTTAGGAATAGAATTGGCATTGGGTACAAGAGGAATCATCGGAGTTGTAGTAAGCGACAAATCTGTCTCCCCCGCATCTTGTATTTCTTGCAATTCTTCATAAGGATTTTCATTACTCCCACTGACCTTGAAATCCTCTAGGAATGCAGCATGCTTGGTTTCCACAATACGAGTGACATGGGAAGGACAATAGAATCTATAACCCTTAGAGTGATCGGGATATCCGATGAAGAAACAACTGACAGTTTTCATGTCAAGTTTTCGTAAGAAAGGGTTATATAACTTAGCTTCGGCAAGACAGCCCCATACTTTCATATATCTAAGACTCGGTTTCCTACCTGTCCAAAGTTCGTAAGGAGTTTTGGGGACAGACTTCGTAGGAACTCTATTGAGTATATGAACGGCTGCTTTTAAGGCCTCAGTCCAGAGGAACAAAGGTAAACCTGAGTTGGCTAACATACTGCGCACCATGTCCATTAGGGTTCTGTTTCTTCGCTCAGCTACACCGTTCTGCTGAGGAGTACCAGGCATGGTGTATTGGTTCACAATCCCCTGGCTCTTACAAAACTCATAAAATTAGGGGCTTGACCCACATCAGTATGTCTACCATAATCTTCACCTCCTCTATCTGATCTAACAACTTTTATCTGACGATCTAATTGTTTTTCAACTTCAGCTTTATAATCTTTAAAAGTTGTTAGTGATTCAGACTTTTCCTTAATGAGATACAAGTACATGTAACGAGAGTAATCATCAATGAAAGTGATAAATGAAGTATGTCCAGTTATTCCAGCAATGTTATAAGGGCCACTAATGTAAGTATGAATGAGTTCTAATAAATTAGAGCTCCTAGTGGCACCTTTCTTATTTGCTGATGTCATTTTTCCCTTAAGGCATTTGACACATGTTCCAAAATCATTGAAATCAAGAGAGGGTAATACCCCATCCTTCACGAGTCTGGTTAACCTTTCTCGTGAAATGTGGCCTAAACGTTGATGCCACAACATGGATGAAGTTTCTAAGTCTCTCTTGCGTTTCTTCTTTGTTAGTAATTCATTAACATTATATGATAACAAAGACTTGGAAAAATCATCATCTAGTTCTAACTTATAGAGACCACCATCCAGAAAACCATAACCATACACTTGGGAATCATAAGTAATCGTAAGTTTGCCATGACCATGAGAAACGTCAAAACCATCCATGTCTAACTTAGGTCCAGATACAAGATTCCGAGTAATCTCAGGAATATATAAGGTATCATAAAGAACAATACATAAACCAGTTTTGAATTTTAATTCTAATGTTCCCACGGCTTCGACAATAAGAGACTTTCCATTCCCAACATTAAGTATTCTTTGGTTTCTTGCCAGCTTCTGGATTGAACGGAATCCCTGAAGAGAATTGGTCACATGGACCATAGAACCAGAGTCAAACCACCAAGTATTAGATGGAACATTTAAGTTAAAGGACTCAAGTATCATAAACAGATGATTACCTTTCTTAGTTAGCCACTCCTTAAATTCATGGCAGTCCTTCTGCTTATGTCCTTCTTTCTTACAGAACTTGCAGAGGAACTTGCCTTTGGAGTTCTTATGGCTAGATGAGGTACTTGCATCATTCCTCTGAGATTTAGCATTATGATTCTTGTTAGATTGCCTCTTCCTCTTCTTTGGATTAGCAGTCGTCAGGTAAGCAACTTCAGGTTTCTCCAGCTTCATCCGTTCCTCCTCTTGCACGCACATAGCGATCAACTCCTGCATTGTCCACTTTTCTTTCTGTGTGTTGTAGTTGATCTTGAAAGCATCATAAGCAGAGGGAAGCGAAGTCATGATGAAATGCACCAGGAAACCGTCACTAATCTCCATTTCTAAACCCTTGAGCTTATGGGACATATCGTTCATGGACATGATGTGCTCACGAATACCGCTTCTCCCATCATATTTAGTTGTCACAAGTTTCAAAATCAGAGTGGAAGCATGCGCCTTTGAGGTTCCTTTGAACTGATCCTCCACAGAAGCCAGATAGACTTTAGCGATCTTAGAATCTGGAATAGATCCTCTAATAGGCATGCTAATGGAGTTCTTAATGAACATGAGAGACATACGGTTGCATCTTTCCCATTTCTCATGCACCATTTTATCAGCAGCGGTGCTTTTATCAGTGAGTTGGGGAGGAGCATCCTCTCTCAGTGCGTAATCGAAATCCAGCAACGCCAAGGTCAACATAAGTGAATCTTTCTAGGCAGCAAAGTTATCACCAGTTAAGGTAGTGATGCCGCAGTTGGGAGCTAATAGTGGAAAAGGATGAGAATAGTAAGATACTAAGTTAGAGAAGAACTTATAGTGATCTAAGGGGGGCAAGTAATTATCTAAGGCAGGCAGAACAAAGACCATTATTTTAATGAAGCTGTGATAACTTATTATAACACCAAAACATAAGCTACTTAAATAAGATGCTCTAGCTTTGGCTATACGCTATTTATTTAAGTATTAAGTTGCAAACAGTGAATGTAACACATCACCTTTGGGCAGAAGTGAGACATTCAAAGTTTTAATGCAATACGCTCAGTTCACCAACATAATTTGTTACACATCACCTTTGGGCAGAAGTGAAACCTTATGGAAATTATGTGAACCGAGCTACAATGCTTAACGAGATAACGAACTAATGTGGCACATCACCTTTGGGCAGAAGTGACACGTAAAATGTTATTTCAAATTAAGCAAGGTTTTATAATGTTTTGAATAAACTTGATACATTAGGTTTTATCAAAACTATAAATTTTATTAGAGATCCCGGAAAATTGATGGGTTCTCAGTAATTGAGTTCTCAAAAAATTTAGATGAGTTCTCAAATAGCATAAGGAATTCTCGGAAAAATAGTGAGTTCCCGGAAAACTTATGAGATCTCGAATAACATGAGGGGTTCTCGAAATTATGAGTTCTCGAAGACTTAATGAGTTCTCGAAAATGATGAGTTCCCAGAAAACTTATGAGATCTCGAATAACATAAGGGGTTCTCTAAAATGATGAGTTCCCGAATATCAGAATTAGTTCTCGATATGCTGATGAGTTCTCGAATATATTATGAGTACTCGAATAACTTAAGTTTTTTTTTTTCGGATAACTTTAATAGTTCTCGGATTCTTTAATAGTTCTCGAATAAATATTGGTTCTCGAATACATAATAGTTCTCGATAAATAAGATAGGTTCTCGGAAAAAAATTATGGAATCTCGAAAACGTCATGGGTTTTCAAAGTAGAAGACCTTGACCGAGAACTCCTGTCCGTGAACCTGATCAAAAGCTTTATAACCGAGAACTAAAAGCCGAGAACCTGAATTCGTGAACTGAGGGATCATCCGAGAGCTTAATATTATTAATCTTTAAAAAACGAAAACCAGTTATTATTACCGAGAACTAAAAGTGATAAAGTTAGTTGGTTCAAAAATTAGAGATTTAATTAAATCTTGTTTCCATATTTAGATAGGAACTAATTATCTCCTAAATTTCATAATATTTTGAAATTTGAATTTTATCAACAAGATTTCAAAAAATTTATGGAGATTGAATTTCCTAAAATACTAGAAACAAGATTTGATTCAATATTGAACCAAAACATAAGGGAATTTTTGAAAAATTATGATGTTCTTGAAGAACATCAAGAACATCAACCGAAAAATTCCAAAACTTAATAAACATGCATAATCTGGAATCGAAATCTGAGAACCTTAATATTTATTAATAGATTTCGAAAAAAATTAATAAAACATAACACATAAAAAAAATTAAATAATCGGCTGAATAAAAATTAATATAACTTATAAGCCATTGAAAACTTCAATTTCATTTAATCTAATAACAAACTTCAATCGAAATCTAAATCTGTTATTATTATTATTATTTTTTTTTTTTCGTCAGGTCGTCGTCATTTGTGGATTTTAATCACAAAGTCATTTTTTTTCTTTGGCCGAGAAAGAAAAATAAATAAACAATAAAAATATGGAACCCTAAAAAACATTATTAGGTTTCAATCATAATTGTTTTCCGATTTTAATTCCAGATCTTAATGGAAAACAATCAAAACTGATAGAGCAACATCGCTCTGATACCACATGTTGATCAGTTTTGATTGTAAATAATGGAAAACATAATAATAATACCTGAGAGATTCGTGAGACCCGTCATTGATCCTGAGAGAGTAGAGGTTGACATGATTGTCAGGATGATTGGGTTCCCTTTAGGGTATGCAGTTATGATGGATTTAGGATTCTTGAGTGATGAATCAGTTTAGAGAGAGGGAGGAGTGAAAACTTTAGGAGGTGTTATCATAATAAGTTGTGTAACCCTATTCCCTAGTAAGCTCTCATTCTTATGCATACCCAGGGGACACCCTACAAGGCCCATCTAATGACAAGTCCGCCCATCAAAGACTCATCTAGTTATTGGGCTTAGGATAATTAATAATTGATCAACATTATACAAATGATAATAAAGGCTATTGATAAATATACAAACGTCACGCATATTTATTCCAACAGGATAATCCCTTGGCATACATATAAATGTTTGTTGGAGACCCTTATACGTGTCAGCATGAACGAACTTACCAGGAGTAAATACGACCCATGAAGCATTATTGTTTGATTATACAGGGATGCTTTTCACTAGCTTGTGGTGAGAGTGGGTTATAATGATAATTACGTGGGGCGTGTGACACCCGTCGAAATCACAGGTCATATCCGTACATCTAACTACACGTGAATACATTGTGCATAGAATTGCATGTCATCTATTCTGTCATAGTTGAATCATACAGGGTTCCAACGAGACAATCCCGAGGCATGCAGTCTAACAGTAGACACATTAGTTAGTACAAGGCCTCAGTTAGTTAAATATGTCTTGCGAGACTATAGAAAATCCATGCAATTGAACAAGAATTTCCACTTGTTACCCCGACAAGGACAAAATCAAACAATGTCCATCTACATGGACTACCCACATGCATTGTCCAACAAAGAAAATTAAACTTAAATTAACTTGTGTACAAGGGTATTAATTCTAATACAAATACATATGCACCCATAGACAAGTTAACATGTAACAAGAACCAAATTATATACATATGTATGTATATTCACCGCCAGACACATACAAAACATCAAAGTTTCCATGCCTTACTGATGTATTGTAAAATACATCTATTTCCAGTGTAAAGTTTGTGTAATTTTTTTAGTCGTTTACACAGTGTTTTTATTAGTTTTAGGCTTGTACCGGTCTATTTTATTTAGTATATGTTTTTATAGATTTTTATTAGTTTTGCGTCGTTTTTAGTACTTATTTATTTATTTTGTATTTTATAGGTGTTCATGGACGTTGGAGCGTAAACAAGTAACTTTGGTCAAGTCAAGAACACCCGAGTCAAGAGCACGGAGTATAATAATACTAATAATATAATAATAATATAATAAAAAAAAAGAAAAAAAAATAAAAGTTTGATGGGCTTGTGGCCCACCCTAAACAAAACAATATAGCAAAAGTCGGTGCACAAAAAAGGGTATGGATATATGTTTTCATTCGGCACAATATTAATAAGGGGGGAGCTGCACGATTGAATTTTTGGGGAGGATATATAATTATTCACTCGAAAAGGGGAATTGCAATTTTACAATGCAGAAGCAAAAGTCAACCGGTCAACTACGGTGACGATCGAACGAGCACGGAAGGAGAAAAGGCCACGGGCACGTTAAAGATCAATAGCCAACGAGCCTTGGGTTAGGTTTAGTTTTCGCTCTATATTTTTATAGACATGATGAAATTGTTTTTTTATAAACTTTGAATTTATGTTTCTAAATATTATGAGTAACTAGACTTTCATGGTTGCTTAGGTTTATGAACTAGACACGTTTTATGCGGTATTTAATGATTTTTGGTTTTTAATCTTGATGTGTAGAACTACATGATTTTAATTTTATTGTAGGATTTGATATATGTGTGTTGATGTTAATTTTATTTGAGGTTTGTTTATTGGTTTTGTGGAGCTAGGCATGTAGAGATACCCCCTAGGTCTAAAAATCAATCTAGTTCGTCAACTTAGGTTAGCGTGCTAGTATTTGGAGTTGGAGTACGACACAAGTATAACAAACTAATATAATAAATTTAACTAAGACGTGCAGTCCATTCTTGAGGGTGAGAAATCTAACTCGAGTTTGCTAGGTAACTAACTAGGCATTGTTCGGTAGTTGGCAAGCGCTAGGGCGGGAGTCGCTATTTGTTCGTGTTTAGAGTTCTCCTAGGTTTTCTTCAGTAGAGTTTAAGTCTGCTTCATAGTTTGAGGGTTTTAATCCAGGAGAGGTTTTAATCTTATTTCTGTGGGATTTTGGTACGCTAGGGCGATCCGGATCCATCTTAGCATTTCTACACTTGTCCCGCCTTGAGTCTAGTGAGCTATCTTTGACAGGAGGTTTATTAGATAAGAATAGGGTCTCAAGTTAATTACCAGATTCAGGATTTATTGCTAGTGTCTAGGGATTTTACCTAAGTAACCAGCCTTCTTCCTATCCGATTTCTCCAAGCTTCTAGTTTTGTATAAGCAGTCAAGGTTATTTTATTTATATTTAGTTTATTCTAAGTTTATAATTATTAGTTTAACCCCCCATATAAGTATATATTTATTTAGGCTAGTATTCGGTATAGGTGGTGGTCTAGAGTTGCATTCGCGTCTTTGGGTTCGATACTCGGTCTTATCTGTTTACTGCTTTGCGACCGGTACACTTGCCGTGCGTGTGTAGTTTTTGGGTGAGTCGTTTTAATTAAAGCTTGTGTTATTTTTATATATACATTTACACACATCACTTACATTACAATTTCCCATGGAAATCCCAAAGTAGAGGGACACACAATAACTTATTCTTACACAAGTTGACTTTCTAAAACCATCTAAAATAACATGTGGAAGTCAATTTACACACATGGGAATACATAGGGAATGAACAACTCTCCATATCCATACATACATGCATACATACGGCCTATACACACACACACACACACACTACACGGCACATACACAGAACATATACACTCACTACGCACTCATCATTCTTATCCTAAAAACACCACATTCCTATGCTTTACACTAACATGGCAACAACACAAGAAACATGGTTCTCCAAGACACATTGACTTGCCACAAAACTCTTCCTTTTCCCCATAAATTTTGGCTTCCAAGGGTCCCAAAAAGTATGCACACAACAACCAAAAACATTAGTCAAACCCTTACACTAATTAGGCAAAACATAAAACCCATGTGCTAGAATCACCTTGTCAACCTTACCACAACTATGGTGCCCCTTCCCCATGACCATTAGCGGCCGAAACCTGACACCCTCTACACTACATAACAAAGCTTCTAAGTCAACCTCTTTCACCTACAAGGCCACTAGTTGAATACATTCCATGAAAGCATGTATTTGACATACCTAGTTTGTGAACCAATGAAACCATTGCCTCCTTCCCCAAACTCGCCTATAAATAGAGGCACTAGAACACATTTGGATCACACCACAACCTCTCAAGAACTCACTAACCCTTGAAACCCCTCCTTCCTTCCTTGTTACCCTTCGGCCGAGACCCAAACACCCCTAACGGGTTGTGTTCGATCGGTCATCATCAGAAAGCAAGGGATCCAAGTACAAGTCTAGCATCTAGGAGTTTACTTGTGAGGAGCTAGCTTATTATTTTCTTATTTCTCTTGGTTATACACGTGAGGTATAACACCCGAACCCTTAGTCTTGTTTACACATTGTTCGGCTACATGTGATGCTCACCCAAAACCATACACACTCGCACACACTATAGAACCACAAGTCTTGAAATTAACTAACTTAACAACTTAAGTTTGTGTTAAAAAGCTCAATAATTAGCCATGAATACATATATACGTATAATGGAGGATACACCTTGAGATACGCACGTATGGACATAAACAATGCACACACACATACACATGAGTGTATGCATGCGTGTATGAGGCCAAGACCCGGTCCAAAAGTAGTCTATTTCGCCTTGTTTTGCATCATATAACATGGCTAGAATTATAAACATGTGTTATATGCTATAAAAACATGTGTTAACAAGCTTAACACAAGAGTTTTCTTGAAAACCTAAGACATGCGAGTATACACCAAGGCAAAACATCTAAACAAGTTATTTTCATACAAGATTATCCCGAAATATGTCCATATGTCACCCTAGGTTTGCATAAATGTGACATACATGACACTTGGTAACACTTAGTAAGACTAAGTACATGTTTTACTCAAAAATACACTAATCACAGTCACCTAATCAACAAAACGAACATTCCTGACACATACAGTGCGTGACACATGTGGATAGTGGTACATAAAGCCTCTAGTCCATAGGTGATACAGTCGGGTGAACAATTGCATGATAGTTAGAGCCAAACATGGACCTGGGTTGCTTTTGAATTACATTTAGGGTTCCTAGACCAGACACACAGTGCCAGATCCAGTTCAGTTTAGCATCCAGACATCAAGTGAGTATTCACGGCCCCTTTTTACAGTTTTTACATTTTTTTCGAGAGAAAAACATGCTTACAGCTTGGAGTTACAATACATAACTATTATGTAAACATGAGACATCACGGTTCAGGATCCATTAAGCCCTCGTGTCATACATCACACCGTAACCATTAGCTTTGGACTTAGCCATGAAACACCGGGATAGATCTATTGGGTTGACACCCCCACTCTTGGTCAGTCGCTCTGACACGGATGACAGATATCAAAAAAGTGCTTGTATTTCACATTATTCATTGTCTTTAGTGTACAATGGGCGAGGCACAACATGTCAAGGTTTGGTTATGGGCTCATGTCAGATCACATATTGATTATTGCCCTAACTAGGCAATGATTTAGTCGGTTTTGGATTACATGTCCATCATATAGAACACCCGTGAACTCACCAACTTTATGTTGACCCATATATTTTACATGCATGTTTTTCAGGAAATTAGCATGGACAATGGAACTTATAGGGGTCGCGTGCGAGCATTTGTGGGATCCTTCTTTTGGACCGTTGTGTTGTCATAATAATTTTAGACATTTACATACAATGGTTTTAGTATTAAACAATTAACTAATGTTGAATGGATTTGGTTGTTTAATGAAAGTTCCCGTTTTGTTTTAATTAATGCTCGTGTGACCTTTTGTGCTTGAAAATCTTTCGAAATCGCACCTCATGTTTCCGCCTTGGCGGGGTGTGACAGGGCGGGTGCGAATCATGATTGTGTAAATGTGATTTTGTTAACATTATATATTCATGAACTCATCATGATAATTTGACGTCGTATTTTAAGCATATACCATATGAAACTCTTGACTGAGTCGAGAGGCATGTCAATGACCGATGGAAGCAATGATTGTTTAGTCATAAAAATAGAGATTAGTCTAGTAGGATGTTTCACTTTTATATCAAAAGCAATGTAAAATACGTTTGTATGATTACAAAATAACTTATTTTCTACATGAGTTTGTATATATAGATTGTACACAAGCATCCGTGTTGGGTTGGGTGAGGTACAAAAGCTATGTAAAATACGTTTGTATATATGACTACAAAATAACTTATTTTCCGCATGAGTTTGTATAGATTGTATACAAGCATCCGTGTTGGGTTGGGTGAGGTGTAGCATTATTTAACCTGGCGACTAAGAGCACTCACATCCCATCCATTAAATGTATGTGAATGTGTCCATTAAATTATATGGGGTGAGCGTAAGTGGTTGTGAGTGGAGAAGAGAGAAAATATTTGGTGGAAGCACTGTTTCACCCTAAATATGAAAAACTATTGTTCACCCCTATATATATTTTAATATTTTTGTAAGTAGTTGTGAGTGAGGAGAGGGAAAATGTAATGATAAAAGTATGAAAAAGTATTATTATTTTAATTAGGAGAGAGAAGATTTAAGGGTGAAGTAGTGATTTTTAGTGTAATTTGATGCATGAGATTTGGTGGAGGGGATGTGAATGCTCTAAGGATAGTGACCGAGTTCTCGATATAGTTAATTTTATCACCAGCCAAAATATCTCATCCAAAGGCACATGTGTAGATTAATTAGGCTAAATGTAACATTCGGCCTCTCATACCAAAAACGTTTTTGCTTTGCCCCTGATAGTTTGCACATCCAAGAACTCAGGTATTTGTTTTTTGTTACCCAAGTGAAACTAACTATGAGATCACCAATCCTAATACTCTCACCTGTGCATGCTTAATTGTGGAACTCTCCTCACATCCACACACATTAAGCCCAAAACACATTTGTGATTGAAGAGGCATGACATTCCTTATGAACCTAACATCTCTCCCAATCACGACCGATGAGAGATAGGCTTAATTAAGGTGTTATAATCACCCCCCTTATGGACTCATCGCCCTCGACGAAGTTTGCCATCACTACTACAAAACTAAGCAATTGCCACCAAAATTTGCTACCGAAAAACACGATAGCAAATTTTACAATGATTTTTCAACACAATTGGTAGTAATTGTAGCAAATAGTTTGTAAAAAAAAATTATAAAAGCAAAAAACAAATAACAGCTCTGTATCGTTGATTCGTCTCCATCGACCTCCATATCCATCTCCATCACCGTAACCCTAATCCTAACCGGCGTACATCACCGATTAATCTCCATCTATGTCACCGATTCACTGAAGATAATATATAGAGCGTACGTCACCGATTCATCTCATCCTAACCATCTCTGTCACCGATTAATCTCCATCTTTGTCTTCGATTGAATGTAGGTAATAACTATTGATTCATTGATTAAGTTTCGTTTGCTGATTTGTATTAGTTTGTTGTTAGGTTGTTCTTTGTATTAATTTCTCGTTATTTGCTTTCGATGACCGTATTTGTTCTATTTAGGTTCAATTGTTAGTCAATTTGTATATTTGTAGTTGATTGATGCATTACTGAGATTGGATTCATTTTTGAAAATGTTTATAATTTGAAGCGATTTGACGTTAATTCAATATGAGTTAGTCATTTTTTTTGTTAATTATCGTCTACTATTTCTTCGATTGAACGCAGGTACTGATTTGTTAGCGTATAATCGTATCGAGTTGTTTATAAAATGTCGTTTGCTTATTTGAGCTAGGTTGTTATTAGCTTGTTCTGATTTTTTTATATCGGATATATTCTATTTAGGTTAGGTTGTTGTTTATCGATGTGTAACAGGGCGCTTTCTTTGTGACTTGTGTCGCCTGAGAGCTTAGGCCCGCGCTCGGAGGGCTTTTGAGTGCGCCTTGATTGCGTCTCACGCCTTGAGCTTTCTTTGCGACTTGTTTTGTTTATAGGTGGAGCCTAAGCGCCTTGAGTGCGACTCATGCCTTTGATAACTATGGGTGATATGCTTTTGAATCAACTTTTCAATAACAAGAACCATTGGAATCACTAACTGATAACTGTTATGTAGATATGTCTTATGTAATATGTCTAGTAAATGTTCTTTTTAGTGACTTTTGTATCAAAATCATTCATGTTTTATAATAGTGAACTTATTTGAGTTATAGTTGTTGGTGCAAAGTTTAGCCTTTTCATTATTGGTTTGAAAAATAGGCTAAGCATAGATGATGAAATGTTGTCGAGTCCCAAAACTATGACTAAAGTAATGTGATAAAAAACATAAGTCATGTTAATTCTCAAAACATTCATTACATAAAAGAATAATGACAGGATCAGTCATGTTATAATATGCAAATAAAAAACATTCATTACATAAAAAAATGGTGAAAGAAGACTGATAATCACAGGATAAGTCATGTTATAATATGCAAATAATGACAGGATTTGTCATCTTATTTGAAAATTTTGTTTCATGTGTTTAGTGATGCTTGTTAGTCAAATATCTAGAAAGTTTAGAGCCCTAATTTCGTGCGTCAGTAACTTAATCCTCTTCAATAAAGTAATTTGCTTCTTCTTTTTAAAAAAAAAAAAAAAAAACTAATTAAGCTTGATATTGGCAGAGATGGTGGAAGCAATAAAGAAGGTTGCAAAGACAGGTGTGGAATTGACTGTGGAAGATAGGAATTTGCTGGCTGTTGGGTATAAAAATGTGATCGGTGCTCGAAGAGATTTGTGGAGGATTTTGTCGTCTAGCAATGATATAGACACAAGGTTGAATCGGAGCTTGACACCATATGAAATAATGTCATGAATTTGATAGATGATCATCTTATTCCGTCATGTGGTGGTTCTGGTGAAGCCAATGTCTTTTATTACAAGATGTGAGTTTAATAATTACATAATTTATAACTTGGGAAAGAGATTGGTTATCTAGATTCTGGATTTGGATCAGAAATCTTTTTATAAAAGTTAAGATACTTGTTATCTAACTTATATTTTCAAGATTATGATTAGACACACACACAACCCCAGCTGCCCTCGCCACCGTAGCACCAGCTCAATCGCCACCGTAGCGCCACCAAGCACCACCTCAATCGTCGTACCACCTCGATCGTTCTCAGAAGGTGCTAACTCGGGACGAGAGTTGGGTGATACCCTATGAGCATTTTCTTCACTCCAAAGCATGTAAGTCACTGTTTGCTATTTTAGTTTGTACCTAGTAGATATGGCAAGACTTAATATTGTTTGACTAATAAGTCCACTTATTTGGTTGTAGAGATTTGAGCAATAACCTTATTGGTGGTAACATTCCAGCTGATCTTCCTGTTACCCTCACAAATATGTAAGTTTTGTTTTATGATGAAATCTAAATTTGACAAGTCATATCAAATTTTGAGTTGAACGTGCTAAGCTTGAGCTCTGGATTCTGTTAAGCTGTTCGAGCCGAGAAAAAGCGTAGATTAGCTCGAGCTCGGCTTGTTTACACCTATACTTAGTATTTGATTAGTGTTATGTAATTTGATCTAGATACTGCCTGGGGGGATGTCATATTTTGTTTATTATAAAGTTCGCAATCGCATGGTGCAATTTCATATGCAATTTTTTTTATAAGAGTTATAATGTGACGCCTATTAGTGTGCCTTTTTCCTGTTTTATAGGTTGATATTGCCCATGATTTAAGCGAATGAAACAAATGCCAACACCGGTTTGCACTTACGCAACGCGTGACCGTGTATTCAACTAGTTACATTTAAATCAACCTTAATATTAGAAACCTTTGAGACAGTAGAAGGTTATAGCAAAAAAGAATTGGCTGGGTGCTCTATTAATGTAATCTGCACCCACCGCTATGCAGAAAATGGCGCACCCTGATGGTAAACACTCCAGTATAAAGTTATTTGATTCAAAAGTTAACGGGTGTTTGGGATTTTTCATATTTTAAAATGCTTATAACTCAAAAAGTTTGTTCAGAATAAACTTAGAAAGTGAATATTAGTATCAAATACGAACTGTATAGTGCTACTTTTGTTGGATCAATATTAATCAGTGACTTATTTTAAGATAAATGAAATGAACATACAAGCTACAGTCACCTATAGGTGCTTTTTAACCTGATATAATTAAGTTCAACATGAACTTGATACAGAAAACATTATTCATTTGGTGTGGAGAGTATGCAACTGCAAGAGCATCCGCAGCTACTGGAACCATCATGTTTAGTCTTTTAATTACCCTCTTGGCCTCTTATATTACATTTATTTTCTACTATTTTTCATCCTTCAAGTTTATCATCTGTTGCCGTTTTCCACGATTGAATTTCAGTTTTTTACATATGTTTTCCGGACATTGTCCTCATGGGCTACCTCAAGTGTCGAGGAGGTTGCTTCAACTGGTCCTGGTGTCCGGCTTTTTCAACTCTATGTGAGTCCCTCCTATCTTTTCCAGGATTATTCAAATATACATAGATTATTTCATATAACAGTCCCATTTTAACTTAATTATTTCCTAAATATTTCTGCCAATTGCTAGGTGTATACAGACAGGAATGTGGTAACTCAACTTGTGAAACGAGCCGAAAGGCTGGTTTTAAGGCGATTGTCCTCACGGTTGATACCTTGAGACTTGGGCGAAGGGAAGCTGATATCAAAAACAGGTACAGTGCACAATATTATTGGCAAATTGTTATATTTAGGTTGCCCGGAGTGGGGGCGGGAATGGGGCGGGAAGGGGGGGTAACACCGCCGCCAAGGTGGGGGGAAGAGGGCGTTGCCCCTTTGGCGTGGGGGATCTCACCGGCGTGGGGCTTGGGGTGGGGGTGAGGTGTCACCATTTGATTGGCCAGCTTTTTTTAAACTTTAACACAATATAATATTATTTCCTCCCTCCCCCCCTCACAGGGGTCCCACAAGTGCCACATGGCGCTTTATCCCCCTCTTCCCCCCCCCCCCCCCACCACTCCGAGTAGTCTTACATGTCATATTCTTGAATATGTCCATTTGCAGATTTGTTCTTCCACCAAATCTTACCTTGAAGAACTTTGACGGATTAGATCTCGGCAAGCTAGATAAGGTTAATATAATAAAACATTTACGGGTTTCAAGTTTTCTTCATTTCCATTATAATAACATCAATAATTCTGTTGGAGCTTTAGGTTTGCGTTCAAGTGTATAATATTTTTTTGTAAGTTTTGTTATATCGATAAGGCTTACGCATTGGTTGTTTTGTAGATTCAGAAGTTAAACAAGGAAAAGGAAGAAGATAAAGAAATGTTCAATGGAATCATTGCAGAGTTGATGGCTATGTTAACAACATAGACGATGTGTAAACACTTTTCATTTGAATGTTTAGATTTGGATGTTTTAGTTTTGATTTTTTGATGTATTGATTTGGATGTTTGTTATGATTTAAAATTTTTATAAATGGATTTATTTTGCAAAAAAATGGAATGGCAGCAGGTAGATAAAAGAAATGGAATGACAATATGGTAGAAAAAATACCGCAAAAATGATAGCAAAACGGTAGCAAAAAAGGTAGTAAAAAACGTAGCAAAGTGGTGACAAAAAGCGATAGCAAAACCATGGCAAAAAGTATTAGCGGTAACAAAACAGTGGCAAATTAGTGGTAGCAAAACGGTGGCAAACTAGCGGTAGCAAAACGGTCTCAAAACATAAAACGGTAGCAAATCTGTTGCAATAGGGCAATTGCCATGTGTGATTTTGCTACCGAGTTTTTTGGTAGCAAAATGGTGGCTAAAGGGTAATTGACACCGTTTTGCTACCGAAAACGTGGTAGCAAAAACCCATTTCTCTAGTAGTGCATTCCATCCCAATCAGGGATGTGGATTTTTCCAACGATGTCCTCCAAAACCCCGTAGAGACTTAACCGTCATCATTGAGGTTTCCCCAACTATCCCGAATGGCAAAGAGTGGCTCCTAATGGCTAATACCATTTGTAACATCCGGGTCCTTGTACCACTAATATTGACTGTTATACGTTTTTACAATGCGATACATGGAAGATTGCCTAGTTCGTGGTTACGAGATCACTTCTTCGTCTTTCTTCGCCACAATTAATTGTGTTGCTTCTCAAACCGCGTTTACAAAAATTTGGTTTCCTTCACTCGACGAAGTAGACGAATCAACCAATGATAGAAAAGACATTATTTGGGTTTTTTTAGAGAATATGTGTGTTTTTATTAAAAAAAATAGAGAGGATTTTGATGATTTTGGTTGTTTTTGGTTGATAGTTGATTTATATATATGGTTGATAGTTGATTTATATATATATATATATATATATATATATATATATATAGGGGAAAGTTAATTTGAGAACACCTATATTTCATGCGAACCGTGAGAACGACATCTATAACCATTCAAATTCAAAATTTCTTTTTACACTTATCTTTATTACTAAAATACAATCCCAAAAACACAATTTACACGTAAAAATTCAAACGTATACGAAAATAAATTGTTTTTACACATGTGTAAATTTACTGTTTATACATGTGTAAACTGTTTCATTTACACATGTGTAAAAAGTTAATTTGAAAGTGTTTTTGCAAAAAAGATGTATTATTTGGAAAGAAAATTTATTTATTAATGTTGTATTTTGATTATAATTAGGTTTGTATTAAAAAAATTGATTTTGATTGATTTTTTTACTTGTTCTCACGATATTTAGCGTTTAACCCTCCCCTATATATATATATATATATATATATATATATATATATATATATATATAAACCTTATTTATTATTATTTTTCTTTCAAATTTGACCGTTGCCCCAAATTTGACCGTTATCCAACATTTAAAAAAAGAAAAAGAAAAATGGTGATTGGTCCGTCCTTGACGTTAAGGAGGGGACGGGGGAGACGGGGACCGGGGGGGGGGGTGGCGTCTCCATACCGTATGGCCTAACACAAAATAAACAACTATGTATCAATTAATATCAGTGGTGGATCAATGATTTTTTCCAGTGGGTTTACTATTTTTAGATACTTCAATTTAATAGGATCGGACATAATATTTTCCGGTCGGTTCGATTGTTCGGGTTAGGTATGAATGTATGATTCATTACATAATAAAAATATTATACGATAATAAAAAAAAACATCTTTATTAGAAATTAAAAACACAAATAATATAAATAAAACCGTCTTTGCCAATTAAAAAAAAAAAAAACAAAACTACAGTCAATTATTCCCTACGAGTTTGAAAATGTTGCATCACATTCAAGTTTCAACAAATTACAAATTAACACCCTTAATTGTCAAATTCAAATTCACATTTTCACATAATCATTCAAGTTCAACAAATTAACAAAACATGTTCAACAAAGTTGTGTAATTCATATTCACAATTGTACCAATTAATCAAGTTCAACAAAATGACAAATTAACAAAGAACACATAACATACTCCATTACTCCTCATATTCATAGAGTCATAAAATTGGTATAGAATCAAAGTGTAACTAGTAACTTGTAAAAAAAAATTGTAATCTGTCATAGTGTACTACTGTTGTTGAATAGTTTGTAAGGGGTAAAGAGTGGGGGCAGTGGCACGTATGTTTGTTTATATTAAAACTCTAACTTGGGCGATTTTTCTCATTGCCGTTTGGTGTATTTGGACTTTGGAGAACAAAGTTGGTATTTCAAAGAAGTCATCTAGGCACTGAGTAGTGGTTGAAGAAATTATATAAAAAAAAAAGGCCCTACACTTTCTTTGGTTAAAAAATAGAAGCAATAGAGGATGGATGGATGGATGGGATGCAAATTTAGCAATATTCAAAAATTGTAATTTGGTTGGTGGAGCTTCTGGCCGCTCTCTTCACTAATTTCATGAAGTTTCTTTTGCCTCTCAAAAGATAGGAAAAAAAAAACAAGAAGCTTTGAACTTAAGATCATCTTGTTTGAGAGTGGGAACTTTAGCCATGGAGTCACTCATATGTTTTGTAAATAGGATCATCCCAATTTTTATTATAGGTTCATGATACATTTTTTATATACATTTTTACTAAAAATTAAAAACGCAGTGAGCTTGTCCCTTTCTTTACTCTTAAATCAGCCTGTGATTAATACCCAAACACATATTTTTTTTTATTAAAACTTATCTTTTGGATTGAAAAGTATTAAAATGATTCCACCATCAGGAAGAAAGCTTGTTATAAAAAAATTTTGTCAATAGACAAACAATAGTCTCTCTCCCATTCAAGTAATGGCCCAAAAAGGTGTGTTTTTTATATAGACAAACAATAGTCTCTCTCCCATTAATATCACTACTATAATGAGAGTTTGTTGTAACCATTCATCTATAAATTCATGCAAGAGTTCCTTTCCCAAATCAACCATTCATTAGCAAACACACACACACACAGAGATAGTGAAATATGAGGCCATTTGCATACACATCACTATGTGCTGCCGCAATCCTGGTGATGATCTTAGCAGGATCGCAAGCGGCGATGGCGGTGACATGCCAGGTTACTGAGCTGGTGCCATGTGCATCAGCCATCTCATCCTCGTCACCACCGTCATCACAGTGCTGCACAAAGTTAAAAGAGCAGAGACCATGTCTATGCCAGTACATGAAGAACCCAAGCTTGAGAGGATATGTTTCGTCTCCTAATGCCCAGAAGGTTGCCAAGGCTTGTGGGGTTCCAACTCCCAAGTGCTAGAATATATGTACAACTCTATATGTGCTATGTATTACTCATGTTTCTGTTATTTTGGGAGTGGGTGGTCTTGTCTGTAATTGCTCTATAATTGAAAAAAAGAGCTTTATATAAATAAAAATCCCATATGTTTTGCAACTTCCTATCACATGTCTTTATTTCAATTAGTACTAAACATAACTACACAAGATAGATATATATATATATATATATATATATATAGGGTGTGGATAATATGGAAACCCTATCTTTTGGAAAAACCTTGCAAACTCTCTTATGACCATTGATCAAGCTTGATCAATGGTCCATGATTATTTGAATATAATAATCATAAAGCATGTGGGCCAATCTAATAAAAAATATAATTAAGGGCACTAAGGTAATTTTAAACATGAGATTTGACACTTCTGAATCCTAGGTTTTAAAAGGTTGATTTGACACTTGTCAAGTCACCTCTCTCCTACTTTATGACACTTTTTCCAGCACCAATATTAACATATGTTAGTGTTGTGATACAAAATTCTGACCTCGTGTGAGACATCGCTAACATGTGTTACCAGGCATATACTAAAAGAACATATTAAAAGAACACATAAAATGTGTATTTATTTAAGAAATGATAAAAACGATCATAACAATAAACACTAAAACATATCAAAAACCGTTTAATACAAACATAATTATTTGTGAATTTTCAAAAAAAAAAAAAAAAAACTATCATAACAACATAGAAAAAATCTAGCTATTCTTCGTTCTTGATCCTCATCATCATCTTTAACTCAAAAACATCTTTTCACCTACAAAAAAAGTAAACACGTGTTAGCTGGGCTCTATAAAACACATAATGGGACATCAATGACATGTGTTAGTGTATTCTAAAATATATGTTTTACTGAAATAACGTATGTTATACAAACCGTAACACATGTTAGTTGAGTATATACTAACATGTGTTAGCATCACTAACATGTGAAAGGGCGTATACTTACATGTGTTAGTTGGGCTCCCCAACTAATATGAACCCTAACACCTGTTAGTTAGACATATACTAGCACGTGTTAGCATCACTAACATGTGAAAGGGCGTATACTTACATGTGTTAGTTGGGCTCCCCAACTAATATGAACCCTAACACCTGCTAGTTAGGCATATACTAGCACGTGTTAGCATCACTAACATGTGTATAAAAAAAATAGACATATACCCTATACGAGTTCATAACAATTTCACTTGCCAAAAATTTATTTAATAGAATATAAAAATTATTTAAACACCCTATTCACCAAAAGATTAAAAATTTATAATCTTTATAAAAAAACATCACTTACCACAGCCACATCACCAACGCCGCCTTCTTCCAATAGCCTACTCGTGAAAACCCACACTGAAACAGATACACATGTTAGTTTGGGATCCTTAAAAACATAATGGGACATCACTAACCTGTGTTAGCATATACTAACATAAAAAGACTACAAATTTATTCATCAATCACATGTGATCCATCAACCTCATGTCCCCAATCCAATAAAAATATAACACAAACAAAATAATAATAATAAAAAAAATAAAAATGGTTAACATAAGTTTTTTTTTTCATTCAAGCATTTGATCAAACACTTGGTGTGCAACCAAAAACTATCCCCAAAAAAAATTATTATTATTATTCTAGCAAAACCCAAAACCTATTTCACTAAACCCAAAACATAACAGCTTACAAAAATCAAAATCTTACATAAACAAAGTTTGAATTTTTTTTTATTATAATACTTCAAAGCAACGCCTTGATAAGTCGTGAATATAAAGTGGGTCAAAGTTTTGTCCATTCACATATAATAGTTCACAAAATGAAGTGTTTTAATGACTTTTATATGACTTAAAAACATTTAGTCGGACAAAAAAGTCCTAATGCTCCCAAAATTTTGTGGTGTTTTTAATCTTTTTATAATAATGGAATAATGAAGTACGTGAACAACTGTATTAGAAAAAAAATAGATTTAAGCAAAACAAAATCAAGAAAAGAGCTAGGTGGATTCAAAAGAAAGTCTAATAGGAACACAAACCTGCTAATACACATATTTATTACTTATTTGATTTTCGATTCTCTAACTTTGTCTTTGATGCAATCTTGTGAAGTACAAACTCCCTTAAGGTCGTCTTCCCCAAATCAACATCCCCAAACCTGTAAAAACAACACACACTTATACACTTACAATCCAACCTCTATGTTCTTCACAACCTTAATTAAAATAGCTTCAAAATTGTGACTTTTGTTTTGATCCAGATCCAGATCTCAACTACAACTCCAGATCTAGAAAAGAGAGGGAAGAGGATAGAGAGAGAGAGAGAGAGAGAGAGAGAGAGATAGAGAAACAGTACCGGTGTCGGAGGTGTGGTTGCCGGAGGTGGTGGCCGAGCCTGTGGTGTTCGGTGGTGGTTGTTAGGGTGGTCGGTGGTGGTTGTGGTGGTGGTGGTGGTTCAAGAAAGAGACAGAGAAAGGGTAGAGAGAGGAGGGAATATCTGAATTTGAAAAATACAAATGAAGAGAGAGAGGATGAATAATATATATATATAGAGAGAGAGAGAGAAAGAGGATATTGGAAATGTCTATTGTGCCCCTTTGAATATTATAAAGTATTATAATGTAATGGGTGATGTGGCACAACATGGGCCAAGGGATGGGTTTTCTAGAGTTTTTTCATTTGAGAGGGTTTCTTGTCTATACTTCCACTATATATATATATATATATATATATATATATATATATATATATATATATATATATATATATATATTAAATGATATTTAACTACCACTGATCTTATTTAATCGCGAAAAATTACATTAAGATAGCGGGCAGGCGGGCAACAAGATATATATAAACCGTTACAAACTAAATAGATGGTTATACAATTCAGTTCACAGTTCATGCTTTTAAAAAGATGATTAACCAGTTTGGTTCCTGTTTTAAACTTCTAAACTGACCATTTCTCTTCGTTATTATTTATTTTGGAAATATGTAGGTACCAGTATGTATATATAATATTCAACTAGGGTTGTAGTAAGCCCGCTTCCCAGTGGGATGGACGTCGGAGTCGGCAAGAGAGGGAGGGACGTCATCCTTGGTGTCATCATCGGAAACACGTCGTACCACGGGTGTGGGGTCTACGTCCATGTCGGAGTCAGAAAGGAAACCGCCTCCATGGTGAGGGAAGTCGGGTGCCTCATATGGGACGGGGGCAGGCTGGGAAGGAGTAACGGTCTCAATGTCCTCCTCTGGTGTAGCGTCCACAAGGTAATCGTCCTTGGTGTCAGATAAGAGAGTGAGGTCAACAAAAATGGCCATGATCCTGTCAAATATATGCATATATGAAGAACATAAATGTAAATAAATGAACTACTATACCCGGATGTCATCGTGGAGCAACTTGAGACTTGAGACATGCAAGGCGAGGTAATGTGGTACTTTGTGAAAACATTTCGAAATTGTTTTGGGTTATAGTTGACTCCAAAGAATCTTAGTTCGATATAACCTTATGCTCTGATACCAATCTGTCACCCCGCCAAGGAGGAAACACAGGGATGTGATTCGAATGTTTTTCAAGCACAAGGTTCGAGCAACACACAATATTTAATTTAATTAGATACCATCAAAGGATGGTTGATGTCATAAATTATTAAAATAACACAACATTGTCTTAAAATAGGAAATTGTCTGAAATCACATGACTTAAACACCATGATGACGTATGACTGACACAACCAAGTCCATAATGGTACCACCAAGTGTAGCTCAAACCTGTAAGATTGGTAAAACTGATTGCTTCTATTTCATTCGATAGGATTACAATATATAGAGATAAACTAGGCCTGTAGGCTCGATACTAAACCCTAAATACTATATTCCAATACTCCCCCGCAGTCAGAGCGGTAGAGCATCGGACACTCAGACTGGAAAACAATAAGAACAAAAAAAAAACATAAAGGACATAACAATAAAAATAAAAAGACTTTACTCGATCTCGATTCTTGACTTGCTGGTCCAAAATTCTGCAATCTTCTTGACTTTGCCAAAATATTATGTGTACTTTTCAATACTTGACTTTAGTTCGGTCCACTGTTTCCCCCAGTTTGGTTTTGTTTCTTCACTTCCAAGAATGATAATCAATATCCGCTAGATCCCAATAAAGTGGCAGTTCCAAGTTTGTTGGCCATTGCAATACAAAAGATAAAAGAAAGGATGGTGGAAAGAAAGACATATAAGAAACAATTAGGAGAGAAAAAGATATAAGAAGCGTTATTGGATCCATATATCGAAAGATATAAGAAAACCAGTGACCGTGGTCAGACGGAGATTATAGATAGAGAATTGGGATCTGAAGATACATATATCACAGACAGAAATCCAATCAAACCGTGGTTCAATTGGCTGAGATAAGTGGAATCAGACGGGGGCACGGCGCGAAGAGCCCGACAAGAAACAAAGCCAATGACAAAAAAGAGATGAACAATAATGGATGATGACATCATCATCAAAACTAAAGGAAAATTTATTGAGGTAGCAAAAGTCAAAACTCAACAAAACCAAAGTAAAGATGTAGGTTAGGTGGTCGATGGCTTCTCCACAGATGATGACGACAGAAGCTTTAATGAAAAAGATAAAAAAAAAACGTCTTCTTCGCAAGGGACCGGAATCTTGAACTAAATCGAGACTTTAATAGAAACAAAACACTTGGTAGGAAAAGAAAACAAGAAACGAAACAAAGAACAGATAGGGCGACGGCGGCACCCTGCCCTGTCCGGTGTTTTCCTCAAGTGGTGACGGCTAGGGTTTGGTTATTTGTGTGTTGTGTAGTGGAGATGGGATAGATCCTAAGATGGCTCTGATACCATGTAAGATTGGTAAAACTGATTGCTCCTATTTCATTTGATAGGGTTACAATATATAGAGATAAACTAGGCCCGTGGGCTCGATACTAAACCCTAAATACTATATTCCAATAAAACCTAGCCCTCAAGTCTCTACCCCACATGATTAGTTACCTGAAAAACATGCATAAAAGATTTGTCAAGATAATATTGGTGAGTTCATAGGTTTTAACATAATATGTAAAGTGCTTGTGAAATTCGTGTGTGACCAATCATAGGATAGCTAAGCGAATGATTACTATGCAAACCATGAGTCCCATAACCAAACCTCTTGACTGTTGTGCCTCGTGCATTGTACAATAAAGACAACGTATGTATAGTAGAATACTAACGCTCTTTTGTATGTAACCGGTTAGAGCGACTAACCAAGAACGGGGATGTCAACCCAATAGATCTATTAAAGTGTTCCATGGCTTTTGATAGCTAATAGTTATAGTGTAAATGTAAGTACGAGGACTGATGAGCTCATGAACCAAATGTCTCATGTTCCACATGGTAGTCACGATAGAATAACACACAAAATGAAATGTATTAGAAATGTAGCATGTTTATCCCCTAAAATGGAAAATTATAAAACGTGTCCGTGAAACTCACCTAGTGACGGTAGATATGGTCTGGTAAACCTGAAAGGTAGAATGGCACTATCCTAATAATTGGGGCCCTATGATTGTCAAGAGTATGGTAAGTTGCATGTTCTTGTTGTTTACTATATAAGTTATTCACCCGGCAATTGTGGACCCTTGTGTTAGTGTATGTGGGCCATGTTTTTTACACGTGACAATTATTAGTTGATTTATATGTACTTTGTAAAGTATACGGTTCTGGAAACCCCGGACGTTTTATTGTAAAATGGTATCTATTGTGAACAAAATGGGCCCCACATGTTGTCATGGGCAATAGATTGTTCCCAGTCTAACACGTTTGGTCGTTTCATGGCAAAACGAATGTTTTAACATATGTTCATGCCTTTTAATATCAAAAGATAGTACTAACACATGACCAATCCCTAGGTGTGATTACACACCTAAACTAGAAAGATCATTCCCTTTTGTCCTCATTCTTTTCGGCCAAAACCTCAAGACATCATCTCATGTACTTTTCAAATCCATGACAATAAGGATCCTAGTAAGATGGTACTTTTGACAAGGTTCTTTCTTTGGACACCTCACTAGCCGATCATCAAGGAAGAACAAGCAAAGGTCTCTTTCAAATCTTTCACATTTATGGGAAGATAATCATCATAGTTCATGACTTCACATAACCCTCTTTTGGTAAGAAAACAAACACAACTCTTGTCCATTTCTCTTAATTAGCGGCTGAGGATACGACACACAAGCACCACTTTGATCACAATTAAAATTCTTGTCCATATTAGCCATGTACGCTCATAAAAGACAAAGTTGCTTCACTTACACCCTTATGTGATCTTAACACTTGTCCTAACCCATTCTTAAACATGATCCACTCCTAAAATCGGTGATTTATCTTGTCTTTTCTACTCGGCCGATACCCAAGAAACACACACCCATTGTTTGTCAAACACTATCACCAAATAGGAAATGATACTATCAATTAGATGCAAGGATCCATGGGGAAGACTTGCCAAACCTTTGACTATATATAGGGAGCAAAAACACACCAAAATTTATACCACACAATGTCACAAACACTCCTCCCTACCCTCTTGCAATCGGCCCTCACCCATATCCATCCCAACATCGGTCTATTCAAGGAGCATCAAGGCATCATCTTGGTTGTACAAGATCAAGAACTCTAGGTATGTTAAAAAGCCTCCTTGTTTATACAATATTCTTCTTAATAATCAGCCACCATGACACACCCGACCCATGGCCCTTAATCTTGTGCATTCGGTCTAACTTAACGTGGTATATTAATATTCACAAGCTTTCTATACATTGATAATTGTTTACAAAACTCACCACATGATAGCTTATACAATCGCATATACATAAACCACACACAAATGTGACACAAACGACTTAAGGGAATGCACCCACACAATGTTTAAGGTTTTGTAAATCTCACACGGCCTTAATGGTTGCTAAGTGTTTGACTTTTGAATCAAACATATATATATATATACATACATACACGGCACTTCACTACATTTTCAAGACAAATATGCACGATTTCTTTAGAAACACACTAACACACCCGTGTGGCCATCTAATGGAACCTTGGCAAGCATAATCGAGTTGTATTGAATGCATGAACCAATCGGATTTTAATACAATGTATGAAAAGATTTCGGCTACATTAAAATAACATATGTTAAGAAGGCCATAACATGTGTTAGTACTAACTTTTGATATTAAAAGGCATGAACATATGTTAAAACACTCGTTTTGCCATGAAACGACCACACGTGTTAGACTGGGAACAATCTATAGCCCATGACAACATGTGGGGCCAATTTTGTTCACAATAGATACCATATTACAATAAAACGCCCGGGGTTTCCGGAACCATATAATTTACAAAGTAAATATAAATCAACTAATAATTGTCACGTGCACAAAACATGGCCCACATACACTAACACACGGGTCCACCATCGTCAGGTGAGCAATTGTATGATAAACGAAAAGAACGTACAACTTACCATACTCCTAACAATCATAGGGCACCAATTGTCGGGATAGTAGCCATTCTACCTTTTAGCTTTACCAGACCACATCTACCGTCACCAGGTGAGTTTCACGACCCCATTTTATAGTTTTCCATTTTGGGGATAAACATGCTACATTTCTAGTACATTTTATTTCGTGTGTTATTCTATCGTGACTACATGTGGAACATGAGACATTTGGTTCATGAGCTCATCAGTCCTCATACTTACATTTACACTATAACCATTAACTATCAAAAGCCATGGAACCCTTTAATAGATCTATTGGGTTGACACCCCCACTCTTGGTTAGTCGCTCTAATCGGTTACATACAAAAGTGCGTTAGTATTCTACTATACATACGTTGTCTTTATTGTACAATACACCAGGCACAACAGTCAAGAGATTTGGTTATGGGACTCATGGTTTGAAAAGTAATCATTCCCTTAGCTAGCCTATGATTGGTCACACACGAATTTCACAAGCACTTTACATATTACATTAAAACCTGTGAGCTCACCGACATTATGTTGACAAATATTTTATGCATGTTTTTATGGTAACTAATCATGTGGATCAGAGACTTGAGGGCTAGGTTTGAGCTTACACTCGGTGGTACCATCATGGACTTGGTTGTGTCAGTCATACGTCATCTTGGTTTTGAAGTCATGTGATTTCAGACAATTTCCTATTTTAAGACAATGTTGTGTTATTTTAATAATTTATGACATCATCAATCCTTCGATGGTATCTATTTAAATTAAATCTTGTGTGTTGCTCGAACCTTGTGCTTGAAAAACTTTCGAATCACATCCCCATGTTTCCGCCTTGACGGGGTGTGACATTATAAGCCGATACACGTAAGGTCTATGCAATTGGTAGTAACCTCGGGGCTACTTGATCAAATTCGGGCGGCCCAAATGGAAGCTATCAAAGAGATAAGTTGGACGAAGGAGAGGATTATGGGCCAAGTAAAAGACTTAGTAGATGGTAGTAAAGGGTTAAGAACCCAGGTTCGTAGAGTTTGGGTGCCAAACACGTGCAATGTTAAAAGATCTTTTACTTACCGAGGCTCACAAGTCCCACTATTCAATTCATCCGAGTGCCCCAAAAATGTACCGGGATCTCAAGCAGAATTATTATTGGTGGCCGGGAATGAAACGAGATGTGGTGAAATATGTGGAAAAGTGTTTGACTTGCCTACATGTTAAGGCCGAGCACCAAAAGCCCTACGGACGGACAAGGTGAAAGGACAATCCAAACCTTAATCGACATGCTCCGAGCTTGCATCATCGATTTTGGGGGTGCTTGGGATACCCACCTACCGCTTGTCAAATTTTCGTACAATAATAGTTATCATGCAAGCATTGGTATGCCACCGTATGAAATATTGTATGGAAGGAAGTGTCGGACTCCGGTATGTTGGGCGAGGTGGGACCTCAAAAAATTGCGCCTAGGGATGTCCTTAGTGCAACAAATGAAAAGATCGATGCAATTCTTGCTCATTTAAAGGCGGCCCAAGACCGATAAAAGCATTATGCGGATAAGAAATGTAGAACCATTGAATTCCAACCCGGCGACAAGGTCATGCTAAAAGTGTCGCCTTGGAAAGGGATAATTCATTTCAAGAAGAAAGGGAAGTTAAGTGCTAGGTTCATTGGACCATTTAAGGTCTTAGAACGAATAGGGCAAGTAGTGTACCGCCTAGAATTGTCGACGAGTTAAGTGCCATTCATAGCACTTTCCATGTCTCCCATTTACGCAAGTGCTTGGCCGATGAAGCGGTGTTTCAACCTCATGATGATCTTGAGGTGGATACAAAGCTGAATTGGGCACCAAGACCGGTGGAGGTGTTGGATTGAAAGGTTAGAAACCTTAGACCAAAGACAATAGCTCAAGCGAAAGTGAGATAGGAGTCGCGAAAGGGGTCACCCGTGACTTGGGAGCCCGAAGAAGAGATGAAGCAACTCTATCCTTTCTTATTTGGTACATTCTAAGTTTCGCGGACGAAACCCTTTAAAAATGGTCCAATGAAAAATTTATTTTAATAAAATTAATCCATTGGGAACATGGTTTAAGTTTTATTTTTACATACATATGTATATGCTAAACACCAAGACTTGTCTAGAATAAAAATGGTGGTCAATTAGACATTTGTAAAACTTGAGGACTAGAAATGTCATGTGTGCAAACTAGAAGTGTGAATATTATCAAAAAAACAAGAAGGTGGTGATGGCCAGATAATTCAGTCGACCAAAACACCACCAACACACACACACACACACTCACTCTAAAACACTGATTTCTTCAAAATCAAGAGGGAAAATCAAGGTGAATCTGCTGCATGTTTACATAAAATGAATCACCATCAAAATCTGAACAAAAGGTATGTTTAATCTTTTGATTTGATGATGACTCCCAAAAGTAGGGTTCTTAATGATAATTCTCATTAGTGAGGAAATCATTGATTTATGAAATAGACTAGCTTGTATGAGTATAGGGTTATCAAATATCTAACCCTAAGCATCAATTGTTAATGTTGGGGGTGAATCATAATAACTATAATGGGAAGGTGTGGGGGTTTGACCCCTTGATGAAAACCCCTAAGGCCTTGACTAAAATTTGGGATATAATGCTTGTTAATGAACTTATATTGCCAAATTATGATAACAACTTGAGTTTGGGTGAAATGCTTGATAAAGGTAGGATTGTAAACTAGAAATTAGACTTATGAATTCACTAGTCAAAATATGCGCACCAAGTGTTTGATAAAACGCTTAAATGAAATACGGATTAATAAGTTGTTGGATGATAAGCACATTCGATAACTTGGATTCTTGTATGGTATATATCATGGAGCAATGATAATAGGTTCTAACGATAATTTGCTTTGCTCGGATAGGCGAATCAAGTGGAATCAAGGATGTTAAGAGCGACACGGAAACTCGCCAAAAGGGGAAGCTTTGAGGTACGTTATATGTATGAGTTCATTTACAAATTTCTTGTATTGTTATTGTTATTATGTTATGATAGAGAATGAACATGAACAATGATTAGATTCCATTTTAGACTTGAATTAATGGGAATTAGACATGGGTAGTTAAGGTAGTAACCCGTATTTTGTAGTCCTAGAAGCCATTGAGGCAAAGATAATGTCCAAGATAAGCTACCATGGCAGATTGCTATGGTAAACTAGACAAAATATAACCATGGGTATAGTGGTCATCATCTTGATCTTGTAATGGGTCAAAATGGACAAACTCGTGCTTGTTGAGCATTAGACGCGAAAGACCAAGGCATAGACAATTTCCAATGTGGATTGTAGAGCTCGAGGCATAGCATGTAATAGAATCGCTCTAGACTAAGTCTAGAATGATTGAATCATGCAAATAAGTCGTGAATGTCTTTCGCCTTGAGCGAACGACAGTTCGCTGGAGAAGAAAAACCCTGGAAACTCAATGTGATGACTGAATGGCCGTTCGCTTAGGCAAACGAACGTTCACCTAGACACTAGTCAGGGTGAACGGTCCCGTTCACCTGGACAATGCTGAGGATGGACTTCTTTAATCGCTCTAAGACATGTTCTAAGATAACTTACCTTGTATGTTGTTTGTATAACAGGTTGTAGGTATAAGAGGCACTCGGATGGAGGATCAAGCAAGCAAACCAAACCGAACACATTTATTTTGGAAGTCTTTTGTAAAGGGTCGTACAATAACATGTTTGTGTACAACTAATGATGTTTTCCGTTGTGTTTAGACTTTGAAAACTAGGTCTAATGTCTGTATAAAACTTGAATTCCATCTGTTTTTGTACATGCCTTGAGAATAATGGGTAGTGTATAAATTTAACCTAATGTCTAATTTGAATTACATCATTACCCTCTCAATTATGTTTTAATATTGGGTTTAGAGGGTAGGGCCTTACAAGTTATCTCTTGTTTCTCCATCTCTCTCTTGATTTAAGAAGGGGGACACTATATCCCTTGATTGGATGAATTGGGAGGAGCTGAGTAGGGCTGCAAACGAACTGAACTTTCCACGACTAGTTAACGAACTATTCGGCGAGAACTTTGTTTGTGTTCGTTCGTTTAATAAATGAATGAACATGAACAAAGGTCGTGTTCGTTTGTTTATGTTCGTAAACGTTCGGTAACGTGTTCATTTAAGTTCATTTATGTTTGGTAACATGTTCATTTAAGTTCATTTATGTGAGGTAAGTATATGGCTATACAAAATCAATAAACCCTACTTTTAGTATGATCATTAAATAAATAATTAATAAAGAGTTCAAGTTTAAGATACGAACTTAGATTTTTAGACACTACTTTATTATGTTTACTAATATTATGTTAAGTATGGTTAGAATCAAATACACAAGACACTTTTTCTAGGAAGGGTGAGAAGTATTGTGATCCATTGATCATATATTTGAAGGGTTGAGATTAGTTTGTTTGAAAAAAAATAATAATAAATTAGAGGAAGGGTGTAAAAGGAAGACCACATTTGTTGACTTTCTCTCTCCACATGCAATACACATGTCAATCCCCCCCCCCCACATTTTAAAACGTCTATAACTTTTTCATACGATATTTTTTTTTTCAAAAACATTTCACCATATTAACGAGTGTTTTTTTATCTTTAATATGAGTACCACATTGCTACATTAAAATTGAAAAAAAAACGTGTTAAATGGGTTTTCTTCTCCGTTGTGTCTTTTGCTCGTTCATTGTGTTATAGTATGCACGTGTGCTTTATAAATATGTTATTTATGTTTTTTAGTCTACACATGATTTAACTTTGTCTATTGTGTTTTTAGTATACTTTTCATTGTGTTTTACGTAAATGAGTTTTTGTATTTAGGTGTACATTGTGTTTTATTATGTTGTTCATTGTGTTTAAGTCTATTATTCATTGTGGTTTAGTCTTCTGTTTATTGTGTCTTTAATATGTCGTCCATTGTGTTTTATTAGACTGTTCATTGTGTTTTATACCCTATTGTTCATTGCATATTAAATTGGTACACATTGTGTTTTACGTTATCTCCTTTGTGTCTTACGGAACTGGGTTTTCAACTTTTTTTTCAAAAGTATTCATTGTGTTTTAATCTTATGTTCATTGTGTCCTTATTATGTCGTCTATTGTGTTTTACACAATTGGGTTTTTGACTTTCTTTTCAAAAGTATTCATTGTGTTTTAGTCTTCTGTTCATTGTGTCTTTAGTATGTCATCCATTATGTCTTACGCAACTGGGTTTTCAACTTTTTTTTCAAAAGTATTTATTGTGTTTTAGTCTTCTATTCATTATGTCTTTAGTGTGTCGTCAATTGTGTTTTACTAGACTCTTGATTATGTTTTATACCCTATATTTAATTGGTGTTCATTGTGTTTTACACTCCATTGTGTCTTACGCAAGTGGGTTTTTGAATTTTTTTTTCAAAAGTATAACAAAATGGTACTCATATTAAAGATAAAAAGACGCTCAATTTTATGGTAATTTTTTTTTAAAAAAGATGATGTATAAAAAGGTTATGGACATTTAAAAATGAAGGTGAAAATGGCATGTGACTTGCATGTGCATATTTGTTTGACAAAATTACCCATCCCACTTGTTTAATCCTTTGAACACATGTCATTTTCTAGTGGCTTCTCACTTTTCTCATTTTTTGTAGTCTTTGTAGAATAACTCAACCCATGTTAAGTAATAAGTATATTTGTATAACTAGGTTATATTTTGGGTGGATTTAGTTAATTTCTTAGTATATATGTATTCGATATTATTTGGAAGTTAATATATGTCCATTTGTGTTTGTTTCCCTTCATAAACACTTTTTATTCATGCACACCTATTTGTGTTTATTAATATTCGATTGTGCTCGTGAGCCTTCAAGAACAAAATTAATAAACGAACACGAGTGTTTTCCTAACAAACAAACACGAACAGAAAATCTCGCTCGTTAACTGTTTGTGAACATATAATTTCATTAACAAACGAACACAAACAAGACCATGTTCGTGTTCGTTCGGTTCATTTGTAGCCTTAGTGGTGAGGTGGAGATGATGTGAAGAATGAGTAAATGGGTTTGGTCATCAACCTTAATATATTCAGTTCGAGAATGGATATATAGAACTAGTATAATAAAAACAATGAAAAGGAAAATTAATTTCACTTTAAATTATAGTTAGAGGGAAATTTTGAAATTTAAAATATGAACTTTTTCATTTATGAAATCTAAGTATTAACTTTTTAAAAACTCTTAACTGGTTAACATGTCAACCCACTTACTAAACAGGCCAACCTTCCACCTTATGGTGGAATGGTACGGGAAAGTGAGGGAGAGACACTTGTTCCTTGTGGTCATAGGTCGACTCCTGATCTCTCCAGGTTTTACTGGTTCGCTGTCATTGTGTCTTCGGGCGAGTTTGCGGGCTAGGTTTTCCCTGAAACAGGAGACGGGTGGGTGTGGGGCTCCGTCCGTGCGGGTTGGGCCGCCTGATGGAGCTACCTTTCGCCAATGGGTGCTGCGTACGTAGTTCCCGTGCGTTCTTAGTGGGCCGTTCAAAAGACTTACTAAACGGGCCATGTTCGATTTGATCAATAATTTAAATGGGTTGTGTTCGGATTGACCTGTTTAATTAGCTAGTCGTGTCAGCCTGTTTATTTTTCGTGTCATGTAAGGAAGCGTTGTCCTAGTTTTATTTTAAATTTAATATACACAACACAGAAGCGGTGCTCTCATGGGCATATGCCTACAATAATGTAATTATAAAAATAGTACCTTAATAAAATTTCCTCTATAAATTCAGGCTAGAGTTCCCTAACTAAAACAAACAAAACACAAACACACACTCATCATAGTGAAATATGAGGTCACTCACATACACATCACTATGTGCTGCAGCAATTGCGGTGATGATCTTGGCTGGATCGCAAGCCGCGATGGCAGTGACATGCCAGGTTACGCAGCTGGCGCCATGTGCGTCCGCCATCTCATCTTCGTCGCCACCAACACCGCAGTGCTGCGCAAAGATAAAAGAGCAGCGACCATGTCTTTGCCAGTACATGAAGAACCCAAGCCTAAAGGCGTATGTTTCATCTCCTAATGCTAAGAAAGTCGCCAACACCTGTCGCGTTCCGATTCCAAAGTGCTAGAATAAGTTACTCCATGCACTGTGTAGTGTGTACTACTTTTGTTTGTGTTCTTGTGAGAGTGGGTTGTCTTCTTTGTGATTGTTATATGTTTCAATAAAGAGTTTACATACTGTGCTTTCAGATATAGTTAGGCCAATCTTTCTTGAAACCTCTAGACTATGTGTAGTGGTTTAACTAAAAAATAAAAACGTAACTGTCATGTAGATGAGAACTCTCACTCGTTTTCTATCGAAAGTGTGTAATGGTTTCACTCGACCAAATTAGTAAAATATATATAAATATAAATTAAGAAAGATGTGATGTGTGTGATATTTAATGCATGGTTCAAGAAATTAAATCGGCCATTGTTGGTGAGCAATGCAATGGACTAGGGGTGCAAACGAGCCGAGCCGCTCGCGAGCTACTCGAGCTCGGCTCGGTAAAAAGCTTGAAACAAACCAAGCCTTATCGAGCTTGAGTCTAAAACAAAGGTCGTTTATTTATCGAGTCTGAGCATGTGCATGGCTTACGAAACTTGTTAGGCTCGCCGAGCCTTATCGAGCTAAGTATAATATTAGTTTTTTTAATAGTTAATAATATTTACGCATCATTTAAAGATGTTTAGTAAACGAGCCCGACCTCAAGCTTCACTTATTCAGCTCACAAGCCTAAACAAACTATTATTTATATTATTTTTAATTAATATATTAACTAAAAATAATAAAAGAGCTAAGCTCGAACGGCTCGACTCATTTACACCCTAGAAGGGTGAAGGGTCCCACAGAAGAAGAGGCAGTCCCTATTATGCTATGTGAAATGGTTTGGCTTTGTTTAACCGTCACATTATTAAATGGCTTGGGGTTATTCGGCGTCCAAAGCATATACAAATAGACATGTTAAAACTAACAAACGAAAGGTGTATGATAAAATATTTAATACAAACCTAACATTTAAAAAAAAAAAAAAAAAAAAAAAAAAAAACCCGGCTCAAACCATCAAACCGAAAGATTTTGGCTAGCCTCACCATGATGATCAGTTTCTTTAGCCATTAACAGTTGTAAATGGAATCAAAGGCAGACCTAGTATATAGGAAATGCAAGGCCACTTAGGTTAAAGCCTGGTGGTAGAGAGGAAATTATCTTTTGAATAAGGTTGGAAGTTCAACTCCAAAAGTGTACAAAAAATGTGTAAAAGGATGCAAAAAGTATAAAGAAAGATGTGTAAGAAATTAGCAGTTAAAAAAAAAAATATAGAGTATGCAAGACGTTAAACCACCCCACGGTTATTAATTATATATTAAGGTTTGTTAAATGATCCAGACATTTTTTAACGCTAGGCCTCAAGATTTTTGAACCCAGATGGAGATCAATCTACACATGTTGCATTTAAAACCATTGGGGTTGGTGGTCCAATAGCAAGGTAAAGCCTTTTAATACACTAAAAGTGTGAGATCTTGAGTTTAAGTTTCACAAGGAGCAAGAAATTCGCCTTTAAAAAAAAACATGTTGCATTTGAAAAAAACTAATAATAATAAAGAGAAGGTAATTATGAAAGTAATTAAGTGTATCAAATTTAATTGGGTACTTTATTTCTTCTTTCTAAGTGGGTATTAAAATAGATATTACATTTTGGTGGTCATGGTTAGCACACAAATCTCGTTGCAACTCTTATAGCAATAACAAGTTATCATTATTTATTTGTTATGTGATCCCACCAAAAAAAAGAAAAAATCACACGTTCAGCTAATATAAATTTGGGGAAAAATCCGATCCGTTAAAAAGTAACTTGGATCCTACGGCCAGCCAAAATTTTATTTGTTTTTTAACAGCCAAACTTGCACGCTATAAGGATTGATACCTTAACCTCTTATAAACATAATGAATAGTGAAACTACTTTTCATTGGGGGTTTAGCCCTTCAAAAAAACGTAATAATAACCTACACATGTGTAGATAATACTACAAATGTGTAGGAGATCAATAGTTCAATCCTCATGGTGTGTATAGCCGTTCAAAAATAAAAATATAAATGATCATAATGTTGTGTAAGTTTAGCCATTAAAAAAATGTATATGTTTATAAATGATCCTTGGCTCAGTTGCCAAACGCTAGCTGGATTAAATGTGAGGCTGAGAGAGAAATTGAGTAAAACCCACAATTATAACAACTTCCTGAGACAGCGAGGTTCGATATCTGGTCACTGTGCCCCCATGTTGAGAGGAGGATAAGATCTTTTGAATTATAGGAAGTCTTAACGATTCTTACTTGGAAACACCCTTAGCGGTATGTCATATCAAACCTAGTCTTATGGGTTCTTAAGCATGTGTTGTCACTTGATCCACACGTTCTAAAGATTTTAAAAATATATACATCATGTAATCACTTAATGAAAAAAAAATGATTACCAACTTAACTCCATTACGTACTAAACGCATGTCTCATGTTCTCCACTTAAGTGATGAGAGAATGGTAAAAATATTTCTACTTCGTATGAGGTTTAAGAATAGGTGAGACAATGGAATAGACAAAGGAATGAAATGGATCATTACTATTTCATGGTCTTGTTTATTTATAATATGAGAACGAAATGAATCATTACTATATATTATTTAGTAGGTAGAAAAGACGAATGGATAAAGTCGGATGTAGGTGGTGGGCGGTGGCAAGGGTGTTGGCGGTGGTCAGTGCCGGTCGGTGGTGGCGGTGACGACGACGGTGAGTGGCGGTAATCGGTGGTGGTGATGGTCGGTGGAGGTGGTGGTTGTTCGTGGCACGACGATAGGTTGTGGAAATGGTCGGTAGGTGGCGATGGTCCGCGGCGGTGGGTGGCAAATGAGAGAAGTTACATCTGTGATCCGTCGGTAGTCTATTGCAAACGAGATTATCCACTAGGAAGAATCAGACAGGCATTGCCGACGGATCTCTAAATAACTGTTAACCACTAAAATAATCATATATGTCACAATCCCAAATGAGGAACCCGTGAGCAACGATAATATATCATTGTACACTGTTTTAGGACACATGAAGAGTGCAATGATGAAAAGATGGTGAAACGAGGTCCCATTGGGTTGAAAATTTATTCCACTTATCTTATGACAAAGTCGTGTGATATCATAAGCAATAGCATAATTATATGATATTGTAAGCATGCTTAAACTTTTTTAAAAGTGACCAACCTACAATCATTTGCTGACATAGTAAAGAGTTATTGAGATTGAATATATAGACAATATAAAAATGACCACGTTCGCTAGGTTTTACAAAAGAAATGTTTATTTTAGTATAAAATAAACAAGTAGTTATTATTTTATTAATTTATCCAAACACTTGACGTAGGTTATACTTTAAAAAAAAGATGCAATAAACTGTAAAAATATAAATGCATTCTCAACTAGTACTTTCTTCCACCGAAAAACAAAAGTCAAAACATGCAATAAAGTGGTAGAGGCATTATGGTTTTTAGATGATAACATTGTTTTTGTATTCAATGATAGCAAATTTCTTTCATTCATACACATTGATAGCGATCGAAGCTCCCTCTTCTAAATACATGTTAGAAAAGTCTGTTTGTCAAATTCAAAATTAGGTACGGTTATGATGTTAATTATAAAGATTCCCATCGGTTTTTGACAAGTTTGTTATTGTGTGATATGGAAATCAGTCTCATACTCATTTATCCGCAATTAATAAAATTACATATGTTATACTAGGTTATCTCATATGAGGTTCACGGATTAGAAAAACATAATTTACACTGGTTCACAGATTATAAAAACTTAATTTACACTAATAATAGATGGTGTATTGAACTTAAATATGTTTTTTGTTTTGAAAATTTACTTTCATTCAAACAACGGTCGGCCTACAAACGAGGCCGCTGAACAAACATACAACATATACATGGGGGTCTTAACCCATTCTTCCCAAACAAGAGACATATACATAGTTCGATGTTTTAACAAAAAAAAAACGACACCCTTTTGATGCTTGAAAATACGTATCTTCCTGAAGAGCTTTTACTTCTAAATATCTTTTTTTTTTCTCGCCTCTCAAATGCACCATCATGCCACTATGAAGATAGCTTGTATAATCTTTTTTTTTCCTTTTAGTCCATTTCAACTCTTTGCCGATTTCCACCAAATCTCTGGTTATCTCACATGAGGTTCACGAATTAGAAAAAGTTCATTTACGTCAACTTATGAAATAAAATCTCACAGCTCTTAAGAATATTGAACTTACACACTATAATTCCTACCAAGGTGGTGGTGGTGAACCTGCATTTACCTTTCAGTTCTCTCCAATCAGGCTCCTATAAGTTTTAAAAATCTCAAAACAAATGCGAAATCTGAACAATCTTGAAAGTGATAAAACTTACAACTTTCTATATCCTAAGCAAAATCTATACAAACTTACATATCCGTTGAATTTCCGAACAACTTCCTCGACTTCTTCGACTGATGACATTGCAACAACCAAAACCTTTGTTTCTTCCACTAACACGGGTTGATAAATTTAATATTGCTTTAGTTAGAGATAAAAAAAATTATGCTTTAAAAATACATACATTGCACGGATTAATAAACTCGTGTGCTGTATTAATATAATAAAATATAATATAATATAATTTGTTAACCTATACAGTCTTCAAGACATGTATGTAAAAAATGAACATTGACATGACACTTATAAATTTTGTTAAGTTAAATTTTAAATCATTATTTCTTCAATTGGGTATTAACTTTGATTTTAAAATACCACTTATTTTCTATTATATAACATATTGGATTTTACCATTTTTTACGCACATGTGTATAATTAGTTTAAACACTCGTTGAAGCCATTCTTTGCTGGTGTGACAAGTGGAACGATCAGATGGTTAATGGATGTGGTTATTATATTCAAGATGCATTAAAAAAATAACACTAAGTCATCAATTTATACGAAAATCAAACCAACTTGTTAATCAAGAAACATTGTATCAATATTAGGAAATAAAATAAACCGTACTCATGCTAATAAAAACATATCAAAGTAATGATTAAAATAATTTCTTCCAAAAACGACTCGATTGGAAATAAAAATCTTCCATTTCTGTTAATGTACTTAAGTGACCAGAACAAAGATACCAGTGTTTAAAAGAACAAAATAAATAATACAAATATACAATTACACAAAATATTTGAATTATTAGTTACAATTAAACCTTCTGTATTGTAATTTTATATATTAAATAATAAAAAGTTACATCTTTAAAACTCGTGTATTGCACGGGATGAATAAACACGTATATTACACAAGTTGAATAAATATAATGTAGTCGGTTAACATAAACAAGCATCAAGATATGTTTTTGAAAAAAAAAAAATTATGATGTACTGTTCACTTATTATAATATTTTACTTTGTTTTTATTTAATATTCGGTTAGAAACTTGTATAACACACAGGTTAAAACTTTTTTTTTGTATTTATTAATAGGTTAGAAAATTTAATCTATACTACATTATAAAGAGCCAAATACGGTTGCAATAGTGATTTCTTATGATTTTTAAGATGACATATGAAGAGTTCATTGCTTCACTCCTAAGATGTCATGAAAATTCTTTCAATACTACCCTTATTTTCAAAACCAACTTGTACATTTTTATGATATTGAATGAAATGGTTGAATTCATCTCCCTATAAACCATTTAAGAATAAAAAGGTAATGATATAATAATAATTATTTAGAGTAACTAATGTGTCGTCTTATTACACTGAAGATGAAGAATTTCCATAGCATCTTGGTAATTATTCACTTTACTAGCGATTTTTGTTTCATTCGTATCTTTTGTATGAGGATCGAATTGTCAAAAACAAAGACTTTGATCAAACAAGTATATCAATTCAGGTCCGGAATCCCTGAATCGATTACGAAATGATAATAATACTAGCAAAACACACAAATCACTTTCAAAGATTTCATTTCATTGATAAACATGTTGATTAAACTTACAAAATGATGTTTACAATGATATATAATAAAATCAGACACAAAGAAACCCTAGGGAGAGAACACACTCAAAGGAGGGAAACAAAATGACAAAAGTTAGCTTTAAAATCTAATTCAGCCTATTTATAGAACTGCACATTCGACCCAACGTAAGGGCGAATGTGCACGTTCGACCATTCAAAAGGGCGAATCAGCACTATACACTACAAAACTTCTCCTTCGACCTTGAGCTTCTCCCTTCGACCAATATCTTTCACCTTCGACCATGTTTAATTCCACCTTCGACCATTCTTTATTGACAAAACAAAATTGTATTAGCAATTCAATAGCATTAGTCGTACTTCGTGTATCTACATCTTTCTTTATTTTTTTCATTGTTTTATGTGACAGGTGCATTTGGGGATCATAGGACATGTGATGAGATACACCAACAAGTTAGAATGTAAATGATGAAAGAGGTTGTTAGAGACTTAGTTGGATATTGTAATTAAACATTCAATTATGTTAAATATTTTTTCTTTATTTTGAATAACTAATTTATATGAGCTTTATTGAATAACCAAGCTCTTCAATTAGGGTGTCCCCTACGAAAACAATTGATGTTTGATTAATTCAAGGTTAGTATTTTACTATTTTTTAAAGTTTTTGGTCATCATGCTAAGGTATTAAAACTTGAGAGACTCCGGGTGAGCTAGCTAAACCTGATACTTAAACTTGGATTATTTTAGAACTTGTGACTAAACCAAGTGCAATGACCTCTCATCTTTAATAGTGGCATTTTAAATTTTGTTTTGGTTTGTTGAGATTTGAGAATGATTATCTCTATTCTCAAAAGATTGCATGATTAGTTATTATTTGTGATAGTTTAGGACATGATGTCAATAGGAACAACAAAATTTATAGAATATTAGTGTGATATTTGATTTCGAAATTGTTTGCATGCTCAAATCTATGATGATGTTACTTCAAAGTGTTTATCTAGGTGCGTAAAGTTTTTGATATCCAAAGTGTATTAACATTATTAGTTTTCCTATCCAAAAGTAATTAAGTTTTGGAGTATTTCATTCAATTTGATCATATTCCTTTTTTTTTTTATAAAAAAACCACCAAATTTTCAATATGTACTTCAATATATGTTGTCCCGCAGCAACGTGCGGACACCACACTAGTATTACATTAGGTTGGATTAATGAAAGTAGAGTAGCCCCAAGTTAAGAGTAAAATGTTTTTATAAATTACTAATTACATTTAAGTCCTTAGGGTTAATAAATTACTAAAACTCTCACTAAATAAGAAAACCATTTTAATTATGAAGCATTTACTACTTCAACTTAATCATACGAACCTAAACCTAACAAAAGATGACTTTTTAGTGAGCAAAGTTTTGATTTGCAAGCATGAATTCTAATAATGTCTATTAACATAGTTGATTTGTTAATCCCGTTTATTTTTCTAGCTTCATTAGTCTTCAAGTCTTATTAAATTTAGTTTTTTTTTTATATATTTCCGAACATGTATTACAGTATTACTTGATTAACATTGTCTTTACAGCTCTCAATTAGCTCATAAATCATAGTACGTGCTTAGAAATAGTATTTATATTCAATTTAGATTTTATAAATTCAAAACTTAACCAACCATAAAAAGACAATCAAGTAATTTCGTGTTTTACAACTTGTGACGGACAGATATGACCCATCTATGGTGGATAGTGATATTCTTAGCACGATAGGCTAGGTGCTATAATCTTAGTGAGTGTCCTTGGTGTTAGGTAGTGTTTATGGTTTTTGGTGTTATCCATGCAGACAATTTTGGTGTATAGTGTCTCTAGCTTCTTGCTAAAGGCCGTTTTGATATTAATAAAAGTTGTTTGCAGTTAAAAAATAATTATTATCTTCTTGCCAATAATTTCGTGGAACCAAACACTGAAATTTGCTTAATAAGAAAAGTGGTGTGTCCAAGTGTCACAATATCTGTCAAGAATTTAAAAACAACCGTGTCCAAGAATTCAAAGATGCACATTAAGGTAATGTGTCCACAAATGTGTCGACTTATAACAAAATTCTCCATATAGAAATTAATGTGGAGGTCATTGGTCAGAAGCAATTTGTCATGGCTGAGTTACAGTAGCTCATACTTGTACACACAAATGCGTATATATAAGGTGCGGGATCAATCGACACTCCAAATTTTTGTATATAGCGTATAATATGGTTTTCCAGGAAGCCCTCTAGACTTTTAAGCATCGACATTGAGATTTTATAACATACATAGAAACGATCAATCTGTACATGTTGCCTTCGAAAACAAAATGAAAAGCAAAACTAAATAATGAGTGTCAGGATCGATAAAATTAAGTGTGTTTTTTTTTTTTTTTTTTTTTTGAGTGATCTTTGCCTTTGTGTGGTCATGACCAAATCGACCTTATTGTAATCCATACTCTTACCGATTGGTTGTTGTTATTTATGTGATCCGACTTGATCTGAACCGAAAATTCGCAAGTCAAGTTAACAGACATAAGAAAAAAAGAGACCGCGGTGAAAAAAAAAATCCATGTGTCCACTGTGTATCTCTTGTATAGAATTGATTTGTTTGATATAGCGACTCATATACGTAAAGACGTTTTCATTCCAAAAGGTAATCGGGAGATCGAGTGTTGAAGGCTAACTACGTGGACCTGTTGACGAATAGCATTGCACAAAATTGAGATATTTAGTAGGCCGGTTGTGTAACTTACACGATCGATATTTGCCATCTTATGATACAACTTATGATATACGAGGAAACGAAGCGGAGCAATCGAAAAATGAGCATGGGAAGGAGATTAGGAAGAGGGTGGATCATTGTTGTACACACTACATATGAATTGGGCCACAATATATCATAGATAAGGTCTAGAAGAAAACCCAATAAATTGAACCATAATAATATAAATAACGGATAAAACAAACATAAAAACTGAATGTTAAATATTTAATGATAGTTATCTATACTATATTATAAAGCATTTGATAAGGGCTTTTTAAATTTTAAGAGGTACAAATTTAATTGTTTATCTTACAACACCCAATGCATATTGTTGGAGATGTTGCCTTCAGCCCACTTATAGGCCCAGTCGTTTGAAGCCCAGTATGATTAACTTGTTGAGCAAGATTAGCATAGGGTTTTAACCCTAATTTAGGCCTATAAATACTCTCTTGTACTTGTAATATTTGTATCACTCAATAAAACAATACCCCAGTTGCCCCCGTGGACGTAGGCCAGTTTAGACTGAACCACGTAAATACTTGTGTTCGTGTGCGTGTGTGTTCTACGATCCTAACAACTGGTATCAGAGCTCAGGCTCTTGATCAGATCGAAGAGAAAAACACATACCAGACAACCTAACACCCGCCAGCCACCTCCCACCTCTGCCGACACCCAACAGTCACCGCCGCCTCCTCACACTGCCGCCGCCTTCTGCTCCGACTAGGGTTCCGATCGAACCCTAACACGCTGAACCATCTTCCCGTCACTCCTTCCAGACGACCCCACCTTTGCCGCCGCACTTCAACCCTCCGACTAGGGTTCCGCCGCGCTACACTTTCTCCAGCCAACCCCACCGCCTTGTGCCGCCACCATCCAACAACCGGTTTCAAGGTAGCAACCAAGTATTCAAACCCAGATTAGGGTTGCCAGCCGCGAATCATTGTGAAAGCAGGATTGTCGTTATTTGTTTGTTGATGTGTCTTGAATTTTTTGTTATCACGATCTCTTCTTTTAAGGAAAAGGTGAAGTGGTTTAGAAGTGTTTGTCTTCTAGTGACTAGTAATCAAAAGGAAGTCAGACAATATTGTGGTGGAGCATCACTTGTGGTATTTTATAAATTGTGGGGTTTGTTAAAAGAAGAGATATTTAGACAGAGATAATGTCTGAAGAAGGAAAAGTCAAGGTAGAGAAATTTGATGGGAAGAATTTTGGTTGGTGGAAGATGCAAATCAAGGATTTGCTTATACAGAAGGAGTTAGATGCTGCACTAGACCCCCCCCCCCTGCGACCATAACGAAATAATGGACGAATCTTGACAAGAAAGCACAGTCAACGATTAGGCTTGCTCTCTCCTTGAATGTAGCTTACAACATTCTGGAACAAACCACAGCGCGTGGGATTATGGAAGCTTTGTCAGACATGTACGAGAAGCCGTCTCCTGCTAACAAAGTGTTTCTGATTCGGGAGTTAGTCAATATTCGTATGAAAGAGGCTTGTCTATTGTTATCCTCATTACCTGACAGCTGGTCAGGCACAATCACAGCAGTAACAGGGTCAGTTGAGACTCTCAGTTTTGGAAGAGTTCGTGATTTGTTACTGAATGAGGACTCCAGAAGAAGGAACAATGGAGAATCAAGCTCGTTGCTCAGTACTGAAGGAAGAGGGAGAAGTAGTAACAGAGGAGGAAATAAGGGTAGGTCAAAGTCAAAACGTAGGAGCAAGTCAAGACCTGGAAAGCCAAGGAAAGACGTACAGTGTTGGAACTGTAAGGAGTTTGGGCATTTCAGAAGTCAGTGTTCTGAACCTGCGAGAGAGAAAAGGGAGGTGAATGCTACTACATCCTCAGATTCAGAGGATGCTCTTATTTGCTGTATTGAGAGTTCTGTTGAAGACTGGATTATGGATTCAGGAGCGTCTTTCCATGCTACTTTTAGCACGAAGAAGATGAAGAATCTGCGAACAGGTAACTTTGGTAAAGTTCGTTTGGCTAATAATCAGAGTCTTGATATTACAGGAATTGGCGACATAGACCTTAAAACTCCATTGGGAACCATTTGGACCTTGAAGAATGTTCGGGTCATTCCTGGTTTGAAGAGGATGCTTATATCCATCGGTCAGCTTGATGATCAGGGATATGATGTTCACTTTGGTAGTGGACAATGGAGAGTTGTTAAGGGAAGCATGGTAGTTGCTAGAGGCAAGAAGAGAGGTAGTTTGTACATGGTTGAAGCATCAGCTGATGCAGTGAACGCAGTATCGAGTGACCAGAGTCAGACAAAGTTATGGCATCAAAGACTCGGGCACATGAGTGAAAAGGGGATGAAGATGCTTGTTGCCAGGGGAAAACTTCCAGAATTGAAGAAGGTCGAGTCAGAATTTTGTGAACCGTGCATCCTTGGCAAGAAAAAGAAGGTGACTTTTGTGAAGACTGGGAGAGCACCGAAAGCTCAGAAATTAGAGCTTATTCACTCAGATGTATATGGACCGACATCAGTAGCTTCACTTGGAGGATCTCGCTACTTTGTGACCTTCATAGATGATTCAACACGCAAGGTATGGGTTTACTTTCTTAAACATAAATCTGAAGTTTTCGATACTTTTAAGAAATGGAAATCTGCTGTTGAACTTGAAACTGATTTGAAGGTGAAATGCTTGAAGTCGGATAACGGTGGTGAATATATCAGCAAGGAGTTTACAGATTATTGTGCTGATAGAGGGATCAAGATGATAAATACAGTTCCAGGAACTCCGCAACAGAATGGAGTTGCAGAGAGGATGAACAGAACATTGTGTGAAAGAGCCAGGAGCATGAGATTGAATGCAGGGCTCCCAAAGATGTTCTGGGCCGATGCAGTTAACACAGCAGCGCATCTTATCAACCGTGGACCCTCAGTACCGTTAGGATTCAATCTTCCTCAAGAAGAATGGAAGGGTAAAGCAATTGAGTATGATCACCTGAGAATCTTCGGGTGTAGTGCTTATGATATCAACCCAGAAGGTGACAAGCTGGATGCTAAAGCAAAGAAGTATATCTTCATTGGATATGGGGGTGATAAAATGGGCTACAGGCTTTGGGATTTTGAAAGCAGAAAGGTAGTCAGAAGCAAGCATGCTGAGTTCAATGAAGAAGAATTGTACAAAGATAGAAACTTGGATAAGTCAAAGGTTCAGAAAGAAACAGTTGAGTTTAGTGTTGAGAATCAGAAGAAAGAATCTGTCACAGGGCCCGTAACAGAATCTGAAGATGACACAGAACCTGAGACTGAAGATGGTGAGAATGAAGAGTCAGTGGGAGTTTCTGACAGTGGGAGTTCAGAGTCTGAAGACGAACAGTCTCCACAGCAGCCTGACCAAACTGATACTTCGGTCAGGAGATCCACCAGAGTTTCTAAAGCGCCGGACAGGTATAGTCCTAGTCGTACCGGCCCCTCAGTTAATTATATTCTCTTGACAGAAAATGGTGAACCAGAGAGCTGCTCTGAAGCAGTCAAGATGAAGGACTCGTTCCAGTGGGAGCGAGCAATGAAAGAAGAAATGAGTTCACTAGACAAGAACAAGACTTGGGTTCTTGTAAAGCTTCCGCGAGACAAGAAAGCTCTTCAGAATAAATGGGTTTTCAGGGTCAAAGATGAGCATGATGGTTCTAAACGGTATAAAGCCCGTTTAGTGGTCAAGGGATTTCAGCAGAAGAAGGGAGTTGATTATGATGAGATCTTCTCTCCAGTGGTGAAGATGACCACCATCAGATTAGTTCTGAGTATTGTAGCAGCAGAGAATTTGCATCTAGAGCAGCTAGATGTGAAAATAGCATTTCTACATGGTGACCTTGAAGAAGATATTTACATGGCACAGCCCGAGGGATTCCAGGTTATTGGAAAGGAACATTGGGTGTGCAAGTTGAAGAAGAGTTTGTATGGTCTGAAACAAGCGCCAAGGCAGTGGTACTTAAAGTTTGATAATTTCATGGTGAAGTCCGGTTACAAGAGATGTGAAGCCGATCACTGTTGTTATCTAAAGAAATTCAAGAGTTCGTATATCATTCTACTCCTGTATGTAGATGATATGTTGATTGCAGGATCAGATATGAATGAGATAAGCAAGTTGAAGAAGCAAATGTCCAAAGAATTCGAGATGAAGGATTTGGGTGCAGCTAAACAGATACTCGGGATGAGTATCACTAGGAGCAAGAAAGATGGATCTTTAACACTGTCCCAGGAGAAGTACATCGGGAAAGTGTTAGAGAAATTCAATATTAACAGTGAGAAGACCAAGCCTAGAAACACGCCCTTGGGGAGTCACCTCAAGCTTACCAAAGATCAGTGTCCCAGAACTGAAGAAGAAAAAGCTGATATGGCTAGAGTTCCGTATGCATCTGCAGTAGGTAGTCTGATGTACGCTATGGTCAGTACAAGACCTGACATAGCACACGCAATCGGAGTTGTTAGTCGGTTTATGTCAAATCCGGGAAGAGAACATTGGGAAGCAGTTAAATGGGTGCTTCGTTATTTGAAGGGAACGTCAAAGATGGGGTTATGTTTCAAAGGGAAGGATTCAGTTCTCAGAGGTTATACAGATGCTGACCTGGGTGGCTGCAAAGATACATTTAAAAGCACCACAGGTTTCGTTTTCACAGTGGGAGGAACTGCAGTCAGTTGGATGTCCAGACTTCAGAAAAGCGTGGCTTTGTCCACAACAGAGGCAGAATACATGGCTATAGCTGAGGCCAGTAAGGAGCTAGTATGGTTGAAAGCTTTTCTAGAAGAGTTAGGGAAGAAGCAGACTGAGCACTTGTTGCACTATGATAATGAAAGTGCAGTGAAACTTGCTAAGAATCCTGTGTATCACAAGAAGACGAAGCACATCGGGATAAGGTATCACTTCGTGAGAGGATTGGTTGCTGATGGCACAATCAACTTGAAGAATATCTCAGGTGCTAAGAATCCAGCAGACATGTTTACCAAATGTGTAACGTTGGATAAGCTGAAGCTGTGCGGAGCTTCAGCTGGTCTCCAGGAATAATGTTGAAGAGATCGGGGTAACTGGAGGTGCAGTGAAGATCAAGGGGAGATCTTATCTACAGAAGTACAGAAGAGATGGTGCAGTTCGTGGTCCGAAGACACCAAGTGGGAGATTGTTGGAGATGTTGCCTTCAGCCCACTTATAGGCCCAGTCGTTTGAAGCCCAGTATGATTAACTTGTTGAGCAAGATTAGCATAGGGTTTTAACCCTAATTTAGGCCTATAAATACTCTCTTGTACTTGTAATATTTGTATCACTCAATAAAACAATACCCCAGTTGCCCCCGTGGACGTAGGTCAGTTTAGACCGAACCACGTAAATACTTGTGTTCGTGTGCGTGTGTGTTCTACGATCCTAACACATATAATAACCACCTTTTGGGGGGGGCAATTTTATCTTTGAAACACCATATTTAATTAAAATTAAATCAAGAGTTAAGTGATGTTTTTGAAAGCACATGACATTTAATTATACAATTACTTTAAACACATTAAATAGAATACATATAAAAGATAACTCATAATACTACATGTGTTTGTTATAATATTTTATATACTTTATAAAAGTTAAAGTTTTATAAAGTTGATAATACTATAAGAAATCAATAATGATGAGGTAACGATTTGCATTTTGAAATCATTATGTTATATTGATACACCCAAACATGCCTAATCTTACCTAAAACAATACATCACTGGATTCCATGACCGGGGACAAAAGTTTTCATTTATAATAAATTTCAAACAAAGGTTTTCCATAGTTATGGTCAATTGATCATGGTTAAATTAGAACTATATTATAAAGCATTTGACAATGACTTCTTAAATTTTAAGAGGTACAAATTTAATTTTTTTATCTTACAACACGCAATGCATATAATAACTACCTTTTGGGGGCAATTTTGCCTTTGAAACACCATATTTAATTAAAATGAAGTCAAGACCATATTTAATTAAAGTGAAGTCAAGAGTTGAGTGATGTTTATGAGAGCACATGACATTTAATTATACAATTACTTTAACACATTAAATAGAAAACATATAAAAGATAATTCATAATACTACATTTTTTGTTATAATATTTTATATACTTTATAAAAGTTAAAGTTTTATAAACTTGATAATACTATAAGAAATCAATAATGATGAGGTAACGATTTTCATTTTGAAATCATTATGTTATATTGATACACCCAAACATGCCTAATCTTACCTAAAACAATACATCATCGGATTCTATGACCGGGGACGGAAGTTTTCATTTATAATAAATTTCAAACAAAGGTTCCCCAAAATTATGGTAAATTAATCATGATTAAATTAGATGGGGGTGAATTTTCTTTTACAAAAGGTATTTGACATATTACAATATGTGAAAATTTGATATCGGATTGTATGATAATTTTAGTATGTTGTAAATTTAGTTGAATGATTATTAATAAAAAGATAACTCTGAAGTTTGATAGATAAGTATTTCTAATACTCTAGCGAGAGGGGATTGAAAATGAAAATTTATGTTATAAAGAAAAGTTGTCTCATATCCTTAAATCATTTGATATGAAATAGGGGTAACTTTATTAAATAGTAACCAAGATTTAAGATTGTTTTAATTAGGTCACTCATAAAAAAAAGAAAAAATTACGCCGTTAGTCCCTGTGGTTTCCCTCCAGTTGCAATGTAAGGTATTAAGGTTTTATTGTTTCATTTTGGGGTATTAAAGTTCTAATTTGTTTCAATGCCAGGTATTAAGCTTTTAATTTGTTTCAATGTAGGGTATTAGGGACTAACCTAGTTAAAACTTAACTAAGTTTGAGGGGTATTATGGTCCATTCACCTAATTATAAAGAAAAACAAAATAAAAGCCAAAACCCACTTGTACAAGGCTCGAACCTGGGACCTTGGCTTATTAAAAGAACAGGCAAACCAGCTGATCTAAGCTATCAGATGGTTATTATTCCGATCAGATTCTTTATAAATGAAATCGATGCAGGTCATCTTCCCCAATTCAACCCAAACCAAACCCTAACCCTCAAACCTTGATTAAGAATCGCCACACGCTACCTCTCAGGTTAATCTCTACCAAAATACATACAACCAAACCGAGCATCACTATTTCGTTAACCACAACATTGTCTCTCCGGTGAACACCACCATTGCTCCAATTATACCACATCACCGTCGACACACAGCAAGTGCGTCTAGGGATTGAAGGAGTTGGATCAATTGGTTAAGGGTTGATTCTAATCATATTCTGTTTTGAAAAAGGAATTCATTCATAAATACAGTAGGTATTACGCTGAGTTTGTACGTTATACGCCACCGGCGTTGGTTACTTGATCCTTGTGTTAACCGTTGCATAACAAACAAAGGTACCCTTTCTTTTTTTCATTGAATAATCCCTTTACGCTTCTTCATCAAACCCTAATCTTGTTTTGTTTTAGTTATTCCTTTCTCCCATTATAATAAATCTATCTATGTTGATGCTTTTTTTTTCTTCTTTCTAATTAATTAGGTCAAATAAATACTAGTCTTGAAATTTATGTTTACTTGTTTCTACTTCCTCATTGATTTCCTGTTAATCTACTCCATCATTCTATTGCTCTTACAATCATAATCTATGATTTTATTATTATTATCAGCTTAATTTGTAACATTTAAATATTCTTGTTGACATTAGAAGTAATCAAGTACCTTTTTCAGTGTTTGACTAGTACTGATTCGGTTTAAAGCATTTGTTTTCATATGATATTATTACTGGATTCTGCTAATATCATAAACCGCTTCATAAACCAACCCATTGGACCGAATGGGAGCGAAACCGGTTTGAACAAACAAGAAGACCTCTTGAGGGTTGTTGTCGACACACAGTAAGTGTGTGTGTTTGTTTGTGTCTGCACAAACAAGAAGGGGGAGGGGGAGGTTTATATAGGTTGGACTAAATGAGGGGTGTTTGGCAACATGTGCAAGAATAGGTAAAGGGGGTGTTTGGCCCCTATACATAAAACTTTGAAAACTTGACAGGTTTAGTCCCTCAAAATCTATAATATATGTATTAATTGGTTAAAAGAAATAAACAGGTGAATGGACCATAATACCCCCTCAAACTTAGTTAAGTTTTAACTAGGTTAGTCCCTAATACCCTACATTAAAACAAATTAAAAGCTTAATACCTGGCATTGAAACAAATTAGAACTTTAATACCCCAAAGTGAAACAATAAAACCTTAATACCTTACATTGCAACTGGAGGGAAACCACAGGGACTAACGGCGTAATTTTTTCTAAAAAAAAATTGTTCCAATCAGGTCACTTAAGTTTAGTTTGATGTTTCAATCCTAGATATTTTATCTAAATAAGAGGTCATCCGTCCTACATGACATTTATTTAGTTTTTTTTTTTTAATATGTTGACATGGCTCATTAGTGTTAACATGGTTAGAAAAATGCATAGTATTTTCTAAAAGCTATGAAAATTAGAAAAAAAATGGGAAAAAAAAATGCAAAACAGAGAAATTAAAAATGGCAAAAAAATTAGTTTGTGTAAAATTTTTGAAAATTTATCAATTGGTGAATTTATAATCTATTCCATCGAAACAGAAAAAACAATTTTAAAAATGAAACACCTCTTTTTCGATGATTTTCGTGAAAAAAAAAACTTAGACAAATTGCTTTCAAAACTTATTCATTTACTGTTAGATTTTTTGTTGATACATATATTGCATAAATCCTAACCAGGGCCTTTATATTAAGCAACTGCTAATTTAAAAGTCACAGTGTTTTAAAACTTGTAAAAATTGCTTGCAGTAAGGAAGAAATCACCATAGTTTGAATGTTTAATTTGATTTGTTTATTTAGATAATTATTTATCTCAGCATGTTAAAAAAACTACTTAAATAAGTGTTATATAGGATAGTTTACCTGCTATTCTGGTAAATTATATAGGTTTGGAACATAAAATAAACTTTAATGACTTAATTGAAACAAAGTTTTCTATGAGTGACCTAATTAGAACACTCTTAAAAATTGATTACTATTCAGTGAAATATTCCCTATGAAATACATCAAACTTATTGTTTTTGATAATATTATCTTGTGTTAATAAGAAAGAAAAATGAGTAGTTCCTATATTGGTTCCATTTTTATATACTTTTCAATGTAAGTTTCGTTTAAAACATAATTGTGTGTTGATAATATACAAGTCATCTAAGCATAGCAAACAAGTCATGAAAGTTTTCTTTTTAGTTTTTTTATTTCTTTTTATGTAGTTATGTTACGGTTTCGACTTACTTAAGCTTTTCTATGATAATTTTAAACTTTATTTTTAGTATGGCGAGTTAACTTGTTGCCACACATGTGTGTGATTCAATGTTTTCCGCTTATTTCTTGTTCGGTTTAACAGTTCCGTCGCAACGCGCGGGTTTCCCACTAGTGTAATCTGATCCCAAAGTAAACTCTTAAACTCTTAGTATGTGTATATAACTAGTATTTTACGCGTGTCGCGCGTTGCGGCGACAACCTGGTGCTTGCAAGACTTTGTTATATGCGTGACATACGAACATACCACCGTTATATAAAGAATAACACTAAAGCATACAAAATTTTAACGTACCCAAAGCACATTACAATGCATCATAAATGGTATTCACCGCTGACAATCCAGATCATAGTATTTGTAAAACCCAAAGCGCATTACGATGCATCATAAATGACATTCAAACCAGGTTTCACACCCTAGATATCATTTTCCCATTTGAAGATCACAATATATCAATTAAATTAACTAGGAAGAAAGATGTTTACTAATAGCTAGAACAAAGAGGTTTACTAATAAAATACTGTCTTGGCCCAATAAAAGAAACAGCCCAAAACAAAGAAAACTGCCGAAAATATAAAGCACCGGCCGAAATAGACGAAACCGCCCAAAAAAAAGCTTAAAAACCGCCCAAAAAAAGCTTAAACTGCCAAGAAAAATAAGGTACTGTAGCGCTACAGTAAACGTCCCTCACAGCTGGTAATTATATAATGAATGAATGGAGAGGAATGGGATGTGTAGGGATGAAAAAAAAAAAAAAAAGAAAACCTCTCCGCTTGGGATTGGAAAAAAAATATTTTGTGGGTTTGGGAGGGGTGTGAGATTAGGTCATACCTGACCCGATTACCTGAAAATAAAACCTGTTTACCCGAAACATATACCTGAAAATTTTTAAGTTTTATATTTATCTTTTCTTAACTATTTTTAGTAATGTTTCATTCTAATAGATTCATTATTTGAAAATATTTATTTAAATAACATTATTATTTATATTTATTTGGAATGTATCGTGAACACCACTAAGTTCAGAAGGAAGCTTGAGCTGATAAGCAATGGGTCCAATCCTTATCAGAATCTCAAGGGGACCTATATACCTAGGATTCAATTTCCCACACTTACCAAAGCTGACAACACCTTTCAAAGGTGATACTTTCAACAAACTCTATCACTGACTTGAAATTCCAACAGCTTCCACCTCACATCAGCATAACTTTTTTATCGGTCTCGGGTCACTTTCAAACGTTCTTTAATCTGAAAGATTTTAGCAGACGTTTCTTATCTGGCCTCGCAAGTTGTTTCTCTTCGACTTCAGCCCAAAATAGCGGAGATCTACACTTACGTCCATAGAGCTTTGAAAGGAGCAGCTTGGATACTTGTGTGATAACTATTATTGTAAGAAAACTCTACTAACGATAAATAGAATCCCAATTACCCCCACAGTCAAATGCACAAGCACGCAACATATCCTCTAACGTTTGGATAGTTCCCTCACTCTGCCAATTCGTTTGAGGGTGGTATAGGGTTCTCATATCAAAACGAGTACACATAGCCTGTTGCAAGGCTTGCCAAAACCTCGAAGTAAAACGACTATCACGATCTGATATTATGGATACCTGCACACCATGCCTAGAAACCACTTCCTTGATGTACAAGTTAGCTAGTTTACCCATCTAATCGGTGTAACACCCCAACCGATGGCGGAATCATCGAGGTGCCACGTAGTGACGATTGTTCAAAAGCTCATGGTACTAAAATGTAAATATATGATTATTGAACATTGTTTTACAACATGTGAAATTAAATACAAGACAACAAAATGAAGATAATTGATTGATTAAATCTAAGTCCAAAGTCCTATGTGAAGCGTCAAGCAGCTTATCCTGAAACATGCACGAAAATAATTTTGTCAACATATGATGTTGGTGAGTACTACTTAGTTTTGTACATATAGTATAAGTTTTTGAAAAGTAGTACAATTCATGTGTCTAGCATCACCAAGGCATTATGTAAACACGCAAGTAACCAAACAAGACAAAGATCAAATGTAAAGTTTGTACAATGTAATTGATAATGAGCACCTCAACACGTGTGAGTCAAAAAGAGCACCATAACATAAGTTATGTCTAAATGAGCACCGTAACATAAGTTACGTCTGTATGTAAAGAGCACCATAACATAAGTTATGTCTAGATGTATGATTTTGTATGTAAGCTACGTTCATGTTCAAACATAAGCACAAAAATAAACAAGACACGTATATGAATTGTAAATGAATAAAAATGTATGTGTAAATGAATATGAAGATTTTGTATACTTGTGCATGAATCACCCCAAAAGTTGTAAAAGTGAAAAAGGGGATAAGTAATACTCACCTTAGCAAGGTGGTAAGTCTTGTGTAATTGAATAAGTGGTGTAATTGAATAAGTGAAATCCGACGTTGCCAAGTATCACCCTATGTATATGATAACAAATAAGTCTAAGTCTATCTAGTCTATAAGTACTTTTTAGGGCTTCGAATTGGGGATAAGTATTTATTTGATTAATAGTCAAATTATTTATTAAATATGAGAAATTTAATAAATAAATGAATAAAAGTCTTTTTGTAAATTTTAAGTTAAAGATGGTCACAAAATAAAGTTTTTAGTATGAAAATAATTTTTATAAAATTATTTTCTTGAAAATAGAATATTTAATCTATTTATTCCAAATTGTTAAAATATGACTTTAATATCTAAAAATATTAAAATTAAAGAATTCTTGAATTAAAATTTGTATTCTGTTCCAAATGAATAGAAATAATTTATGTAAAATTTTGGTACAAAAATATTGAAAAATGAATTTATTATGAATTATTTATGATTAAAAATAACAAAAATTAATTAAAAATATAAAATGAGCGGTTTTTCTCAGTAGACTTCTTGGTGCCTTTCCTAACCAAGTTTCCTTTCCTTACGTGTTTATCTGTTAAAGTGGCTGCGAGCTGAATTGCTTCTTCTACTGCACCTCTAAATCGATTGTTTTCAATTCGATTAAACTCTCCCTCATACCTTTCTTCTAGATTATATTACTTCTACATTTGAAGCTTTAATTATAAGCTCTTGTAATTGGCGAATTGGAAACTTGATATTTTTTCCTATTCGGTTTCTTTTCTTCTAAATTGGACTAGTTTCGTTATTGAGTCTTTGGATTGCTCGCATTTTCACGCTCACTTAGTCATCTAGTTTTTTGGCGAAAGTGAGTATTTCCTATCCCCTTTTTGCTTTTATTCATTTTTGGGGTGTTACATGTACACTTATACAAATTACAAATACAAGTTCACATTTTCACAATACAATTCTAGTACTATGTGCATTGCTTACAACGTGCTTTATGCTTAGACAATACACGTGAATACATTTGTACTTAGTGAAATCATTAACATGGTACAAGCCGACCTTAACATTGGATAGCGCTATTTGGATTGACAATCCGCCTAGGTTGATTCTCCCCTTTTTCATCGGAGAATCCGTGGCCATTGTTAAGTTTTTATCCATTTATTGGATAAGTACACCGCCATTCATTTAGTACATTTATACAGTCACAGGATTGATTTCGCTCATTTGTATGTTACATAGTTTACATAATTGCACTATAGCTTTGCACTTGAATTGTATAACATTTTCCAACTTACTATATGTATTAAATCTAGGAATGCTCACCAACATTTCTTATGTTGACAAAACCTATTTTGTACATGTTTCAGGTGCAGTTTGATCTTAGTTCCATAGCATTGGATTTTAGTGCTTGCTTTTATTAAGTTATTTCAATTTTCATGTTTCGTTCAGACTTCTGTATTTTTCCCATTTCATCTATGTAAGACAATTTAAATTATTCAATAATATATTTACATTTTAGTATCATGTGCTTTTGAACAATCGTCACTACGTGACACCTCGATGATTCCGCCATCGGTTGGGGGTGTTACAATCGGTCTCGCGAATATGAAGAAAATGAGCATACTGCATCAAATGATCAACAATCACCCAAATCGTATCATTACCACTTGCTGTTTTGGGCAACTTAGTGATAAATTCCATCGAAATTTGTTGTCATTTCCACACAGGAATCACACGCTGTTGTAGCAATCCTGACGGTTTATGATATTCGGCTTTAACCTTGGAACAAGTCAAGAACCAATAAAATTCCTTAAATCCTTGAACATTTTATCAGCACCTGGAAGAACCAATACAACGACACCCAAATTCTATTCATAAAATACAAAGTCTCGTCAGACTTGAACTCTAACAAATCAACCATGCCATGAAGGCACTCAGCAACAACATACTCAGGCTTAAGAGCATTACTTTGGGCTTCCTGAAACTGATCACTCAAATTCGTATGGATGGTCAAACCCAAAGCACAAACACGCAGTGGCTTAACCCGTTCCTTCCGACTTAAGGCATCCACGGCCACGTTTGCCTTACCAGGATGATACTTGATCTCACAATCATAATCATTCAACAACTCAACCCACCTTCGCTGCCTCATGGTCAACTCTTTCTGGTCGAAGATGTGTTGTAAACTCTTATGATTAGTGAAAATCATACACTTGGTACCATAAAGATAATGCCTCTAAATCTTGAGAGAAACACAACCACACCCAATTCCAAATCATGTGTATTATAGTTTTTCTTGTGAATCTTCAGCTATCTAGAAGCATAAGCAATCACCTTGTCACGTTGCATCAACACACAACCTAAACCTTGATGCGAAGCATCACAATAAACCATAAAATCACCTGTACTCTCAGGAAGGGATAGGATAGGCTCATTATACAACTTCTGCTTCAACAACTAGAATGTGACTTCCTTCTTGTCAGTCCACTCAAACTTTTTTGTCTTTTTAAGTCAGCACAGTCAATGATTATGCAATCTTAGAAAACTTCTTAGTGAACCTTCTATAGTAACCTACAAACCCAGAAAACTGTCGCACCTTGGTGGGAGTCTTAGGAGCTTCCTAGTCCGTACGTCTCAATCTTTGTGGGATCCAAATGTATACGTTTCTCATACACATCATGACCAGAAAATGCACTTCTCAAAGCTAGAAGTCTAATATATGATAAATTATACACATATTAGTCCCCGATTTTACTCCCGTTTGACGCGTTTTCGACTATAAATTCGTTGTTTTGGTACTTAATATTGTACTTTTGGTTTTGCAGGTCCTAAATGGCATTCCAAAGACAAAGTAAAAGAAAAAGATGGATTTATGGGCAACACGGATAGTTTCTGCATATTCTGTGTGCTTTGCTCAACTTGTAGCTGTTGCGCGGCCGTGCGACCCAAGTGCACATCCGTGCGGATCAAAATTACCCAGAAGCACTACAAGTGTACACAAGAGTGCAAGCCAATTATCGATTTGTCCTCCCATGCAGATCATCTGCACCCTCGTGCAGACTCATTTTTTCGGAAGCACAACCAATCATTTTCTCTGAAGCACAACCAATGCACCAAGAGTGCAGCTTGTTCCTAGGCATACACAACTATGCACCCAAAGCGCACGACCGTGCGGAATGAGTGGACCATTGTAAAAGTGACCAATGACATACGCAATGACGTCAAACGAAAGTGCACGACCGTACAATCAAAGCGCACGACCGTGCGGATTAGTGGACAACTGTTGGCTAAGTGCCTAATGACCTAAGCAATGACATCAACAAAAGTGCACGACCGTGCAGCTTATCAAAGTACCGATAAATACACCCCATTCACTCCATAATCAGTGTGTGTGACAACCGGAAAATTTCAGGTCTTAATCAGTACTATTATAAAACATATTAATTAGTTCAGCATTAATAAGATTTAATTACTTGTTAATTAAAGTCTTTTAAATTCTAGCGAAGTCGTTAATGCATAGGTTTGCATTTAGTTATTTTTAGATATTACGGTATCGCGTAGCGATATCTTAACTAAAACAAGCGTTGGTGACGATCTGATTAACTCTAAAAATATAGGAATCAATTATATGCTTAGACTAGCTTAAAGTAATTTATTATAAGTGAGAACTATGTCAAAACATATAAAAACATGAGCGTATGGTTTTTAGTTCGCATTGCGCGGTACAGCACGCATGTCTAAATTTATGAAATAAACTAGACGTGATACAACATTTAGCACCCAACATGATTGTTATGTATTATATTTTATTTAGTATAGCATGTTTTATTATTTCACACATTGTTTGATAAATCTTTCTAAATAAAACCCGACTTTTTATCTACAATACGCAAGATTTACACCCCTAATCGCTAGATTTATACCCAAAATTCATCAAACCTAACCCACCATGCCACCAAAATCGGCCACCACATTAGGATGGACCCCACCCCAAATTTCCCTAAGTTAAACAAGTGTCCACCTTTCCTAAAAACTCAACAAGTGTCTTTATAGTCATCATTGGCAAGAGACTAATCTCCTTGTAAGATTTCCACATGTCTTAATGGCATGTCAACAAATCATCATCATCCCATTATATATATCATCCATCACCATCATCCACCCTAACACAACAACTCCATCCACCTTCTCTCTACAACCGTAGCCACATCCACCACCCCCTTTCATCACTATTTTTCCATTAATACTAAAAATCATGCTTGAATCATCAACCTATGGAGGTTTGTTGGTGATTTAGAACAATAAATGGTGTAGAACAAGTGATTGTGAAGCTCATTCAAGAACCATCTTCTCATTTTCTTTACACTTGTAGATGCGTTTTGCGACTAATGATTGGATGCTAACATATGTTAAGTTTTGTTGTTTGGGCGAAGGTAGAAATATGTGGGCGAAGGTAGATTACTAGTGGACGAAGGAAGACTGGATGCTGACAAAGAACACTTTCGTACCTTTGGAGTGGGCGAATGTGGAAGAACTCCACATTCGACCATATCAACTGGGCGAACGTGCAGAGTCTATATATAGATTTTGTGTTTTTGTGAATTTAATAGAGTTTGTTAGTTGTGTGTGTGTTCAGGTCAGGTTCCAGGTTATTTTGTGAAAGTCTGTATTTGATCTAGATTAACGTGTGTGTGATTGTAATTGAATATTTGAGAAAGTTAATCTATGAAAAAGCTTTGAAAATGATATTGATTGTGTTTTGATTAGAGTTTTATCAGTTTGTTCAGAACTAGGGTTTCCGCACCTGGTTTTGTAACTTGTATGATCATATAATCCTGGAACCAGGGGACGAAGGTGAGTTGTGTTTTGGTCGAATCTAGGTTATTTTGGGCGAACCTGGAATTTGTTGGTTAAGTTTTTCACTTTCGGGTCACATTTTTCACCTTCGGTTGATAAAACGGGCGAACCTAGATCTATACTGGGCGAACCTAGAATTTTTCTGGACGAACGTGAAAAGTGTTAGTGTGTTTTTACATTCTGGTGAGTTTTTACCTTCGAGTGGTACTGTTTGGGCGAACTTGAATCAGAAAGGGACGAATGTGAGACTTTTTGGGCGAACCTAGGCTTAGTTTTTGGAAAATTTTCTAAGTGTTGGATTTTTCGAAGTTCGTGATCATGTGGAATTTTCCGACTACTCCGAGACCAGCAACGACACAACCACAACAGCAAGTGATGGACCCATGGACAGTGGCAGCACAAAAGACCAGCACACAGTCTTCGCAACCGATTAACTACATGGCGATGACGAGCTCGATGCCTCAAAGTGTAGCACCTCCAGCACCACAACCTGACTACTGGGGAGTAGCAGCGGCGGTGGTAAACACTCAAACTACAAATGCTATTTCTACATTGATTAACGATTTGTCTTCAGGTAGCGGGAATAGGCCACCGAAGCTCATGGACATACAAGAATACAATCAGTGGCAGAACAAGTTCAAGATTCACTTGGAAGGCATGGGAGTGGAGGGAGCAGAGGCATGGAGTATGATTGCTAAAGGTTACACAGCACCGATTTTGGAGAATACAGGTGAAATGATTCCGTTGGAAAGTTTAACTGAGGATGAGAAGAAGAAATATGTGGTGGAAAAGAAAGCCTTTTCCCAATTGACTCAGGCAATCACAAATGATCTGCTACATCAATTTGGGACTTGTACAACCTCTAAGCAATTGTGGGATGTGCTTAAGAGGAGGCATGATGGGAATGAGAAAACGAGAAGTTTGAGGATGGATGAACTGAGAAAGGAGTTTGAGAATTTTTCTTATATTGGAAACGAAACTTTAAAAGAATTAACTCTAGATATAGTCATTTGCTAACTGAATTGTCTAGTTATGGTATACAGATTCCTATGAAGAATTTGGTGGATAAGTTTGCAGATGCTCTACCACCTTACTGGGATCAGCATGTGGAAGTTCTCAGGGAGAAGGATGCATATCAATACTGGACTATTCAAGAGTTTATACAGAAGCTGGAAAACAAGGAAATGGAAGAGAAGAGGAAAGCTAGAAGAGCACAGGTTCCTCAGAATCCTAGCTTATACTTTGGAGGCACTTCAGTTCCTGTGAGTAACTCAAGTTCAGGAGGGATAGTTGCACCACATGTTGCTTGCATTTCCAATGTTATGGAATCACCAAAACCTACCATCAATTACATGGCACAAACTTCATCTTACTCACAACCATCATACACACAACCACCACCACAACAACAATACAACAATTCCTACATTTCACCATTCTCCCCAATGCAACAAGCATCTTTCTATACTGCTAGCCAATCACAACAACCAATGAACCAAGTTACTCAACCCAATCAACAACAAGTGGTTTTGGAGACTTCTAACTTGGGCAATGTGACAGTGGAAATTGCTCAACAACATATTGCACTAGTCTCAGCAATGGTTTCATCCTACAATGGACTTGTTGCTAGTCAAATTGGGAATAACAACTTAACCAATGAGGACTATGCACAGATCGACAAGGAAGAGATGGAACTCATTGATATCCAATGGGCTTTTGCAAGCATCATGAGAAGAGCAACAGAGTTTATTGAAAAGACAGGTAGAACAGATTTGGGAACTTCTCCTAACACAACCTACGGGTTCAACAAGGAGAAAGTTACTTGTTTTAACTGTGGAGAAAGAGGTCACTTTAAACGTGAATGCACCCAGCCACCAAAACAAGGTAATAGAAACCCATTCAATGCAAGCTACCAGAATCGTCAACAACAAAACCAAAACCGAGTTTCTTACCAAAATAACAACAATTACCAAAACCGTCAAATCAACTCTAACAACAACCAAAACAGACAACCTAACACATCAAACCAGATTCAAAACCAATCTCCTAACAACACTAACCGAACTGTTATACCGATCACTACACCGAATGAGACACAACAGAACACGAGTCAGAATCAAGCACTGATGACTCAACAAGATGAAAGGTTTGATTGGTCGGGATTGCAAATAGGAGTGGAGGAAATCACTACTGGTGGCAATGTGGCTTGCGTTGCTTGCAAGGTTGATGTTGAAGAGTCGGTGATGGTAGATGAAAAGAAAGAAACTGAGTGTGAAAGTGATGAGTCTGAGGCTGAGATGGATGTGGAGAATGAACTTGTTGAGGTTAAGGTTGAAGAAACTAATTCTGGAGTGGTGATTGATACAGTTTCTGATGTTCCTGAGGAGTGTGAATCGGTTTATTCTGATTCAGACAGTGAATCAGATACGGAAGCAAGTGTTACATCACTAGATGATGACATAGATCAGTTGCTAGCAGAAGCGGATTTTCTGATGACAAGGAAGTCGTGCATTGCTGATGACGCTTTCACCAAGATTGACTATTCCAAATTCTTTACTGGAAAGGAGGCTCATTTCGCGTTAATGGCCATGACTGAACTGCCAAAACCTGTAAGTTCTGAATCTAGCACTGATATTAGAAGTGATAAATATTGTGGAACATGTGATAGATTGACTGAGGAGAATAAACAACTCCGAATTCAACGTGATAGTGCTATCATGAACAGTCAATCTACTCGCAAAGAGTTGAATGCTTTCAACAAGGTATTAGATGGCTACAAAAAGGACATTTCCGACTTGAAAAACACTTTATCATTGAAACAATTGGCAATTAACATCTATATCAATGAAATTGAAAATACCAAGTTGGAAATGGCAGGCATAAAATGCTTTGCTGAGAAAGTAAACAAAAAGTTGGAAAGTTATAAGCACATTGCTTATGTAGTAGACCACATCATAGATGATAACACCACTAATTACAAGTCTGTGCCATCTCCGGTTCTTTTTGAAAATCATAACTATCACCAAGTTATACCGGAGAGCTCGGTAAAATCAGACTCATCATCGGAAATGGAATCTAATACCTCGAGTATTGGTGATCCTCATTCCGATGTGAGACCGATTTTAGGCTTGAATGATGAGGGTGTTTATGCTGAAAGTGTGGATTCAGACTCAGAGAATGATGATACTGGTAATGACCAAACTGTTAATGCATGTGAAATTCCAAAAGAAAATCACATCATTACTACTGAACCAGTGTCACCATCTCAACATGTGCATCCGATGGCAACTGCTCATCGTGAGAAAAAGTCTGAAAAGAATGAGATTAGAAAGGACCTTGAGAATGAACCACGTGACAAACCTGTCAAGGTGTTTTATCGGATGGAAGGATCCAATAAAATCATCTCTGATGAGGAATTTCCAATCAAAAATGCTAACTATGCTAAAATAGAAAAGATTTGGCAAGAAAGCACTATTTGGTTCCCAAAACATGAGAGAACAAATGAGATTCCACCAGAAATTTTAAAGAAATTGTTTTTGGATGTTCCTCAAGAACCAAAGGTCCATGTCACAGAGTTCATTCGACCAAATGACAGAGCTAATGGTTTTCATGAGCCCACTTACTCAAAAGGACCACTTCCTGAGAGTTTGAGGAATCAACAGTATAATGATCAATATCCTGTTAGATCATTTGCTCAACCAAATGCTCAATATGTTTTTGAAGAGTATCGAAAATGCTTTAAATGTGGGGAACGTGGGCATTTGCTTGCTCAGTGTCCATATGTAAGGCATAAAAGACATGAGGTTGAAGTGAGAAATTCCATGAGAAAACCGATTGATCATTATGTTCCACCACACAGACGAGTTGTTCATCAACAACAACAGTTTTATAATCAAAACAATTTTCATCAAATGAGGAACAATCGTCCAATTCAATATGATCAAAGAAATCGGATTGCTATGGAACAATCATGGAGGAAGCCTGTGGTGAACGCAACAATTGATAGGCAAAAGGTTCCACAAAAACCGATTGTCAAATCAAATGTTGGACCTAAGTCTGTTAACTCAGATAAGGTAACCAAGAAAGTTACTTTTGCTAACAATGTTCAGAAACCGACTGAGAATCCAAAAACTCAGATTCGCATTCTTAAAAGATCTGAACAATCTTGGTCACCAATGGTACTCCAGGAGCTTCTACTTCTAAGGTCAATGAGAAAAAGGAAAATGTTTTGAACAACCAGAAAAAAATTGATCCAAAACAAAAAGTTGTTGAAAATGTGAATGAAAATGTTACTTTGAAAGCTGATGTTCAAAGGCCCAAGACTCAGGCTTGGGTCCCCCGAAAGAAACTAAATGATTTACTTTTTGTGTGCAGGGAGCTTCAGCTGGCCCTATTAGCAGTCTATGGATTGTTGATAGTGGAGCTTCAGGCCACATGACAGGGGATCTCGCATTGCTGTTCGACGTGAAAAACATCAATGGAGGGTATGTCGCATTCGCTGGTAATAAAGGTGGATATATCACAATGGAGGGGAGCATGAGTAATGGGATAGTGAGCTTTGAGCGGATATCTTATGTGAAGCAGATAGATTATAATCTGCTGAGTGTCAGTCAAATATGTGATAAACAATTTTCTGTGCATTTTGATGACAAATCCTGCTATATTCTCAAACCGGGCTTCAAAATTCCAAAGGAGTGGATACTGTTGATGGCACCTCGCGTCAACAATCTCTATATTCTTGATATGTCCAAGGCGATGACATCACAGGGGCAAATAACATGTTTTCTATCCAAAGCGACTGAAAAAGAATCGATAATGTGGCACCGAAGAATGGGGCATATTCATCTGAGGAAAATGAATCAACTTGTGAAAAATGGGCTTGTCGATGGAGTAAACGTGAAACATTTCCATCTGAATGACAAGTGTGTAAGCTGTAAGAAGGGGAAGCAACACAAACAGGCCCACAAAGTGAAGAAAGTTAACTCTGTTGAGATGCCACTTGAGCGCCTGCATATGGACCTATTTGGACCGGTCAAGCGCAAAAGTCATCTTGGAGAGCTTTATTGTTTAGTTGTCACTGATGACTACTCAAGATTTTCATGGGTGATGTGTCTGCAAAACAAAAGTGACACCTTTAACAACTTGAAAGTTCTGTTCACTCGACTGGAGAATCTCTACAGTGTGAAGATAAAGAGAATTCGGAGTGATAATGGGACGGAGTTCAAAAATGCTAAGATGGTTGAACTTTGTGAAAGCAAAGGGATACATCATGAATATTCGGCTCCGTACACCCCACAGCAGAACGGTGTTGCTGAACGAAAGAATAGGACTCTAATTGAAGCGGCTAGAACAATGCTTGCTGATTCAAATCTTCCGGTAATGTTCTGGAATGAGGCGATTTATGCAGCAAATTATACATTAAATCGGGTTCTAACAGTGAAGAAGTTTGGAAAAACATCTTATGAACTGTTACACCGACGAAAGCCCAACTTAGAGTATCTAGAACCTTTTGGGGCGCCATGCACGATGTTGAATCCAGGTGAGAAGTTTAGTCCTAAAGCTGAGGAGGGATATTTTGTTGGATATGCAACCCCGCTCAAACGGGTATTCAACAAGCGAACTCGTCAAGTGGAGGATTGGGCTAACGTGGAAGTTCAACGATATACTCAAAATTTGCAAGGCACGGGTCCTGATTGGATGTTTGATTACAAAGACTTCTTTGAATCATTCAACCTAGATAGCTTGGTTGAAGAAGCTGTTATCAGATTACTTTACGAGTGTGAAAACGCGTCGACTTCATCGTTGGTGCGTCCAATCACCGTGAACCCCCTACCAGCTTCTGATGATACCAATGCTCCTATACAAGAGGAAGATGTGTTTCAAGAGGCTTCAACTTCATTAGACTCTTCAGAATCTGAAGTTGAACAATTTGAAGAAGTCATTCTTGAACATGCAGAAGAATCAGAGGCAATGCCAGTGAACCCAACTCCAACTCCAGAAGTTGCTTCATCATCAAACACGGGTCATGATCTGGATGCTGTAGAAAACTTAACTGCTCAGACGGGAGTTATTAAACCTGTTTATCCGGAATCTCGGATTCATCGTATTCACCCGCTGGAGCAAGTTATCGGTGATCCTGGAAGTGGTGTTATGACCAGAGGGCAGCTGAAAAGCGTTAGCTCGCCAGAGAGTTTTGGTGCTTTAGCATTATATGCCAAAATTCAAAAATCTGGTAGTCAAAATGATTGGTCGTTTGCATGTTATGTGTCGCAGGTAGAGCCAAGGACATACAAGGACGCTTTGAATGAAGATGCCTGGGTTGAGGCAATGCAGGAGGAGTTATTGCAATTCCAGAAATTGGGAGTTTGGACGCTCACGGATTTGCCGCCGGGAAGGAAGAAAATAGGAACTAAATGGGTGTTTAAGTGCAAAAAGGATGATCGTGGGGTTATTGTTCGTAACAAAGCCAGATTGGTCGTGCAGGGTTTCCATCAAATCGAAGGAATTGATTACAACGAAATCTATGCACCAGTAGCACGGATTGAAGCTATTCGGATGTTCCTTGCGTTTGCTTCATACAAGAAATTCAAAGTTTATCAAATGGACGTCAAGAGCGCATTTTTGTACGGGAAAGTCAAGGAGGAGGTTTATGTCGGGCAGCCACCAGGCTTTGAGGACCCAATCCACCGGGATAAGGTCTACGTGTTGAACAAAGCTTTATATGGTTTGCACCAGGCTCCAAGACAGTGGTACGAGGAGCTAAGTACATATCTCATCTCCAAAGGATTCAAGCGCGGCCTCGTCGATTGCACCCTCTTCACGAAGAAGACGGGAGATGATTTGCTTCTAGTACAGATTTACGTTGATGATATTATATTTGGTTCAACTAACGAACTTTTATGCAGGGAATTCGAAACTGTCATGCAAGAAAAGTTCGAAATGAGCGCAATGGGGGAGATGCAGTTTTTCCTCGGCTTACAGGTGGACCAAAGACCCGACGGGATCTTCATTCACCAGACAAAATACGTATCCGACATCTTGAGCCGATTCCAGATGGAGGACTCTAAGCCGATGGATACCCCGATTCAACCCAATCACGGGATTGGTGTGGACGCTAAGGGGGAGCTGACGGACCCATTTACATACAGAGCAATCATCGGATCTCTGATGTATTTGACAGCGTCTCGACCAGATATTATGTATGCAACGTGTCTCTGTGCTCGCTATCAATCGAAGCCGAAACAAAGTCATCTGACGGCGGTCAAGCGTATCCTTCGATATCTGAAGGGTTGTCCTTCAAAAGGACTTTGGTACCCTAATGATGATGATTTTGATTTTATTGCTTTTAGTGATGCAGATTGGGGCGGCTGTGACAAAGATAGCAAATCTACTACAGCTGGTTGCCAGTTTTTAGGGAGCAGGTTAATTACCTGGCAATGCAAGAAACAGACTTCCGTGGCGCTGTCTACATGTGAAGCTGAGTACATTGCAGCCTCAAGTTGCTGTTCACAAGTACTCTGGATCCAACAACAGATGGTGGATTACGGTTTGCAGTTTCTTAAAACCCCTATACACTGTGACAACGAAGCCGCAATTGCATTAACTAAAAATACTGAAAATCATTCTAAGGCGAAACATATCCGGATCAAATATCATTTTATCCGTGATTGTTATGCTAAGGAATTGATAGATATGGTCAAAATCCATACTGACTACCAACGTGCAGATTTGTTTACAAAAGCTTTTGACAGATCCCGCTTTGAATATCTTTTAAAAGTAAAAATATAAAGGAAAAACAGGACTAATCGGCACCTCGGTTTATCGCTTTTTAGTTTTAGTTTTAGTTTTTAACTTTTTGCTAATTGGGAATTTCTCTTTTCTATCATAATCCTCAAAGAAGTTGATGCTTTCAAGGGGATTGTTTAATCCTCAAAGAAGTTAATGCTTTCAAGGGGATTGTTTAATCCTCAAAGAAGTTGATGCTTTCAAGTGGATTTTTTTTCTTTCAATTTTTTTTTTTTTGTTTTGTTTTTCAGAAAAATTAAAAACCCAAAAATATGTTCTTTATTTTAGGGGGAGTCATTTTATCAGAAAAACCAAAAACATTGAAAAATTTCAAAAGACCTAAAAATTAGAAAAACCAAAATGATTTCCTGGATAAAAAGAGGAAATGATAGTACATCAGTGGGGATCTGACACAGGCTAAAGAATTGTATAGTATAATGAAACGTATGTTGATTATGTGTGATATGCTGATAGGCTTCGTAGACTAAATATTGCGTACCTTAGTGATACAAACATAACAAACTACGCGTTAGTGGCTGAACACCTCATGGGCATATGGTCTTAGCACCGTAATTTTGTTTGATAGGATTGCCAAAATCTGAGGTTTCGGGTCGTTATGTTATTGTTATCCGGGATATTCTGATTAAACTTCTGTCGTATTGATTTACGGACCTAGTTTCATCAGAATATTTGCAAAAAGAGCTTATTGCCAAAACCGAAAGTTACCGAATTGAGGAACTTTATGTTTTATTGATCAAAGATCATTATTACATCGTATTGACTTTCTGATGCAAATCAGTGGTTAATATCAGCCTCAACCTAGTGTATACGCACATGTTACTTTGCTGTATTCATTTGCTGACCTGTACACCTCTGTGCTATATACTTTGTAAACTTTACGGATAACTCTGGCATAATCACGCGTTACGATGAAGCTTTGTGCAATTACTTGATACGGGAGTATGTCGTGTGTGTGGGAACCACAATGTGTTAGTCTAATACATCTAACTCGTATCATTTTAAAGCATTGCGTAATTGTCTGCATGTGAGCTTATGTGGACCACAATATCAGCAATTGCCTAGTCACATATTGTTTCTAATGATAATATTAAAACAATCAGATCAACGCTGTGTTCAGATTTCTCAGAAAACTGATATGATCCTCTTACCGGATATCACAAAATGTTTACTGCTTTCATTTACTTTGATGCATTTTACTTTGTTACTTTTTACTTTTATTGTCAAAAAGATACAAAATCCAAAAAGATTTTAGGTGTGTTTTGATAAAATTTCAGAAAACCCAAAATTTTTGCATTTCTGCTTTATTTTTGATAACCGGGGATGCTTGATGGTCAATTTCTGAGATTTGATAACACCATCTGGGCTTTGTATCATTCAAAAGGTGAAAATTTGAGTTTTGGAAGTTTAACAGCTTGAAAAATGTTGAACGGGATTCGAATTCATGATTTAGTAAATTTTCAGATTTTTCCATTTCACATTCGCCCCTTAATTGGGTCGAATGTGGAAAAATCTTTACCTTCGGCCGTTTTAAAATGGACGAATGTGGGCTTTTAATCACATAATTTCACCTTCGGGTAATATTTCACCTTCGGGTCATTAATTTGGGGCGAAGGTGGAATATCCTTACATTCGCCCACTATAAACGGGCGAAGGTGCATATTCTATATAAACCTGTTTCACTTTCGAACCCTCATTCATAATTTTTCAGAATTTTTCATCAATACCAAACCTTGTTGCTGTGATTTCTTGTTCTTGCATACTTGATTCCTTATCGAATACTGATCATTTCTATACAAATATCACAGGTAATGGAGCCCTAACAAGATCAGAATCGTCGTTTTTATAACTGGACCTAGGGTTTTACAGTTTAGGGACTTAGAGTGTGTTTTAGTGTTTGTTTTTGATTGCATTTCAATCCTCATCAGTTTTAGGGGAGAATAGTCAAGGAATTAGGATAATAACAACATCAGAGGGATAATTGATTGTTTAAAACTGTCGTGACCTAATTCCTATGAAAAAACTGATGAAAATTGAAATTAAGGAACAATTGGTCATTGACGAGTGTTGATCGGCCATATTAGAATGTATCCTAATCAAAATCAAGGGTTAAAAACGATTTTGGCAAAATTTTAAATTTTGGGGGATGAACATGTTTCACATTCGGGTCAACAAAACGGGCGAATGTGAATTTTATGGACGAATGTACTTTTAAACGGGCGAATGTGTTTTTAATCCAATACTTTTTCATGTTCGTCCAAAATATTCTACATTCGGCCAGATATATTCACATTCGTCCAGATCAAAAGGGGCGAATGTAGAACCTTTAATACCTTAAAATTTTTAATTTTTTTTTGTCGTTTTTGGATTTTGACGTTTGTTTTTGTTTTTGATGTGCAGATGGCTGATCAGACTGAGAATGTTGAAACTCCAGTGGAGAATATAGTTTCAGAACCAGTTCCAGAGAATGTTCAGGAAGGAGAATCGTCTAGTACAAGCAGTTGGTTGTTTGAGAAAACGCATAACTGTTGTGCTTATCTGGGTGATGTAGAAAAGAATGTCGAGTTTACAAGAATCATTGAATTTTTGAGGAGGAGCAGAGTTGTCTATGCTTTAGCTACTCCGACTATCATCTACAAAGACATAATTGAAGACTTTTACAAGAATGCGAAGTATGATTTCTGGGATGATCAGACCATCATAAAGAGCAAGATACAAGACTTAGAGATGTTTATTACAGAGTCTGACATTAGAGAAGCACTCCAGATAAAGTTTGAGGTGAGTGAGGATCCCAGAGAATTGTCGTGGACTGAACAGAAGGCTTGTTTCTTAAGAATGAAGTACAAAGGTCCGATTACTGATGGATCTATGTATAAAGGGAAGCTAAGTGTGCAGTTCAAGTACTTTGCACATGTCATTATCCATGTTTTTGGATGTGTGAGTGGAGGCTATGATGTTATGAGGAAGAGTTTGAGTTCGATGATGGTTGCGTTGACTCTCAACAAACCATTCAACGTGTCTGGGATGATATTGGATCATATGCTTGAGATGTTAAAGGGTGTAAAGAAGAAGCAATTCATGCTATATCCGAGATTTCTCATGATGATCTTTGACCACAAGTATCCAGAATTGAAGAAGGATCCAACTATGATCCTAGGTCAAGATCACATGAACATTCGTACTTTGGTGAGAATGAAAGGATACAAAGGTGTGCCAGACAATGAAAAGCCACCTCACAGGAGATTATTTGGAGCTTTGGCTAGTCAGGATTACACTGATCCTGGCAAGAACAGAGCAAGACATGATGACAGTGATTCCAATAATGATGATCCCTTGGTGTATGTTGATGCAAGCACTAAGAGGAAGAGACAGGTAGTCAATCCCGGAGCCAAAGGGAAGGGTAAGGGAAAGACTGATCAAGAAAGCTTTAAGCAACAGGTGGTGAGGAAGAAATCAACTGCAAAGAAAGGTACTGGTTTGATTGATGAAGAATCAGTGGATTCAGAGGAAACTGAGGTAGAAGAAAGATGGGATTCTGATACTGAGAATGTTAGGACCACCAAACGTAAGGCCACTATGGTTGGTGAGTCTGAATCTTTAAACAAATCCATTGAAGAAGCTGAGAAAAGAAAGAAGTCAGTGAATGTTGAAGATGAAAGTTTAGGTGTTGACTTGAAGAGTTGAATATTGGTGAGACTGTGGTTGTAAACCTGCCCAAAGCCAAGCACAAGACTATGTCCAAGAAGACAAGCACTAAACAGTTGAGAGAGAAAGAACTAGCACAATTGTTGAAAGGAAAAAGAGTGCCCGATGCTGGTACATCATCAAAGCTATCTTCACCTGTCACCAAGAAGCAAAAGAAATCCAAAGAGGCAGAACCAATATCAGCTGATCAACTTAATGTTGCACTGGACAATGTGCTTGACATGTTCAGAAAGCCTCAGAAAGAAAAGGAAGTTGAGCCATCCAGATCCAAATCCAAGAAAGTCACTGTGGATGATGATGTGATGAAGCAGGTGAACAGGAAAATGGATGATATGATGAAAATGATTGTAGCTCAACAAGCTGAAATAGCTAAATTTAAGCAAAATGAAGAGAAAATGCTTCAGATTGTGGTTGCTTCTAAATCTAATCAAGATGAGATTAATGAGAAGGTTAAGATGCTTGAAGCAAAGAATGAAAAGCTTGAGGGAAAGTGTGCAAGAAACAAGAGCAGGATTAAGTTGATTAAAGCAGATAACAAAGAACTAAGGGCTGAGAACAAACGCCTTAGTGATTTGATTGATGATTTGTATAATACTGCACCCAAGTTGAAGGAGGGTGAAGAAGATAAAGAAGAAGAAGAAAAAGTTGACTATGAAGATTCTGAATCGGATGAAGAAAAAGATGATGATGAGGATGATGAAGAGTCAGATAAAAATGATGATGAGGATGATAATGATGATGATGATGATGCTGAAGGGTCTGGGAGACAGAAAGAGGATGATAGTGAGAGTGATGATGATGATGATGGAGGTGATGATACTTCAAAGTTTACGTTTGAAGAAAGAACATCCAAAAAGAAGAGTACTGGAGAATCAAGTTCAAAGAAGAAGAAAGGTGAGAACGTTGATTCAGATGAAAGTATCTTCTGGAATGAGAAGGTGAGGTCTTTATCAGATGATGCTAAACAAGTGTATAAAGACATGCTGGAAAAGAGAGAATGGACCATTAAGTTCACAGGATGTTTCGCTGAGATATTCCAAACTGATGATTTGAGATATGAATTGGAATATGAAGATCCTGATCTTGAAGAAGGAGAAGTACCTGCTTCTGCGGCAAAGGAGATTTTGGATGGACTTGCACAGAGAGTAGGGAAAACATTTGAGGAGTTTATGGTAGATGAGTCGATTCCAGACATTTCTGAAAAAGATGTTGGAAGTCACTCAGATGATAAGAATACTCCTGAGCTTGATGAAGTGGAGGTTGAAGACATAACTCATGAAGAGTTTCCTCAGTACTTCAGAGAAACAGATGAAGATGAAATATTTCCTGATTTCACTGAGACACCGAACAATTCAGCAAAGCAGAAAGCACAGCAAAGGAGTGCAGAGTTTGTGGAGAAAGTGTTTGGTGCTGATAAGCAAGGATCTTCAAATCAATCTGATGAATTGAAGAGTTATTTGAAGAAGTTGAGAGAAATGGATGAGAACCGACCAAAGCCTGAAGCTCAAGGAAACTTTTATAGATTTCACAATGCCAAGTTTAAAGGCAGAGCTCTCGGGTGGACATATTTGGGCAGGCTGAAGTGCATAGCTGCTAAATGGGAAACAGGAATCTTGTATTTTAACAGATTCATTGACTTGCTAACTCTACCGTACTGGGCGGTCAGAGATCTATGCAGATTCCCTATGTCTGGTGCTTCAGTTAGTGGTACTCATGTCGGTTGGTGTGCAGACAAGTTGGTTTGGGAGAGTAGAACAAGATGGAATAGATTTAAGCCTCAATATCCCCGAAGGAAAGTTCATAGGGATATTGATCCTCAAACCAATATGAAGCGGGTTACTTTGATATACAAAGCACCTGAAGTGATGAGAAAAATACCTTTGATGCCTATGCCACAACATTTCAGTGCTGATTTTATTTTCTGGTATTATGATTGGAGAAAGGCTGAAGCGGTGATTGTGCTGAGAGACGGGAAGGATAAATACAAGCATGTTCATGTATTTGATCCTATGTGGTTGATTAATTGCACTTTTGAAGACATCATCATGCTTTTCTACAATCCGATTTACTTTGAACCAAAAGACGCTGCTCAAGCAAGAAAGTATACTCAAGTGGTTGGAGTTTGTTTTGCTTATGACATTAATGCGGGAAGTAATTTGGAGAATAAACTTGGCAAGACGGTGAAGATGGCAAATGTGTCGAAACCAGTGAAGAGAACTTTTGAGCCTCCAATGACTACTGAGCAGAAGAAACAGCTCAGAATTAAGTTGATGAACAAAGCAATGGACGAAAAGAGAAGACAATCCAATCAATAGTCGAGGGGGAGTTTGTAGATGCGTTTTGCGACTAATGATTGGATGCTAACATATGTTAAGTTTTGTTGTTTGGGCGAAGGTAGAAATATGTGGGCGAAGGTAGATTACTAGTGGACGAAGGAAGACTGGATGCTGACAAAGAACACTTTCGTACCTTTGGAGTGGGCAAATGTGGAAGAACTCCACATTCGACCATATCAACTGGGCGAACGTGCAGAGTCTATATATAGATTTTGTGTTTTTATGAATGTAATAGAGTTGTTAGTTGTGTGTGTGTTCAGGTCAGGTTCCAGGTTATTTTGTGAAAGTCTGTATTTGATCTAGATTAACGTGTGTGTGATTGTAATTGAATATTTGAGAAAGTTAATCTATGAAAAGCTTTGAAAATGATATTGATTGTGTTTTGATTAGAGTTTTATCAGTTTGTTCAGAACTAGGGTTTCCGCACCTGGTTTTGTAACTTGTATGATCATATAATCCTGTTTTAGTCAAATTCTTTCGCTAACAACACTCATTCAAGAACATTAGGGTATAATATTCATCTCTTTTTCTTGTTAATCTTTATATAAAAGTTGATGTTTTACAACTTTTAGTTCACCAAATCACAAGATTTTCATTGTAAAACATGGTTGTATCAAGAAAGGGTTTTTATAAAGATAAAAATGGGTTTGTGAGTGTGTATGTATATACGTGTGTGTGTGTTTAAAGTTGGAATTCGATGAAGATTATTGCTTTGTTGATGTTAATGCATTTTTGTTTACTAGAGGAATGTATGTGTTTTTATGATTGATTTTCTTATAATTTTAAATCTGATAATAAATGAATTTTAAATGGGAAAAACATCTAATAAAAAGTATGAAAAGATTTAGAACTTGTTGGTATGAGTATTTGTTGTTGTTATGCTTAGAATAGTAGATAAAAACTAGTTACTTACTTGCATGGATGATCCATCTTTTTGTGTGTTTGAATATGATCAAAAAGAGAATTTTAGTATAAAAACTCATTTTGATTTGAATGTTATGTTTCTATGATTGATAATGGTCTTATATTTGCTCAAGATGTTGAAAATTGCAAGATGTTTAGACTTAAAATAATACATGCGTGATATTTTCTAAGATCTGAAAATAAAAAGGTAAAAGACTTATATTTGACAATCAAAATAAGTATTTAGTGATAAAACATGATAAATTTTGATTGGATGGTCTTGCATGTTGATTTTTGTCTCAAAAAGTGCTTGAAAATGGTGATAAATGATTTAAAATGTGAGATTAATACGAAGTCATTTTCGATCAGTACTTTATTGACTATTTGGACCTCATTATTCATAATATAACCAATAGTAAAAGATGGAATTATATAAAACCATCTATGATGACTTATTTTGCATAAAAGTCTCCTTTTTGACTAGTTTCGACAAGAAAAATTATAAAAATTGTGATCTGACTTTAAACAGATTATTTGATGTTTTTTGACATGAAATAATTATGATTTTATGAAAATGATAAGTTAGTATTATTTTTATACATTTATACTAACAAACTATGCTTATTTAAGCATACAAATGGCAATTTTGATGTATTAAAAGTGATATTTATAAAACTATTTCAAATCAATGAATTTGTTCATGTTACAAGATTAAAATACATGTTATTATATGTATAATAAAGCCTAGATGTGTATATTTGTTTATATGTTAATTTGGTCACATAGGATGTTGTATTTTGCTAGAAATTATCATGAAAGTATGCTTAAAAACTCAAATTATATATATATGTATATTTTTAACCATGTGTGTGGAATTAAGGAGCTAAATGAAAAAGTACAAGATATAAGTTTTGTCACTTACAAACAAAGGAACTTTACTTTGACCGGAATCACCAACGAGTCTTTTAAAAACAATGACGTAAGTCTAGTAGGTTGGTGAACAACTTACACGGTAGACTCGTCGTATGACCCTTATAGTGGCATTCATGTTTAGGGTACTGTTAGGTTGATTTATTATCTCAGACTTGATTCTGCTAGCTTTTGACGCGCTCTAAGGTGAGTTCACGGCCCCTTTTTAAATATTTTTACCATTTTCTATATTGGGGGAAATACATGCTTTACATACCTTGTACGATAGCAAGGAAATGATAGCAAGTGTAGTATCAATGTGTGCATGGGTTGGTTTAATACTTACAGAGCTCGAAAATACCTCGTACATATTACTATAACCATTAGTCACAGTGTGAACGCGGAACAGTTGAATAGTACTATTGGGTTTGACGACCCCGTCCTTAGTTAGTCGCTCTAACCTGGTAGGTTCCAAAAGGACGTGATTGTGTCCAAGCATATTGTCGTTCAGGGGACGGTGGGCGAGGCAAAAGAAACATACAAGTCAGGTTTGGTTATAGGCTCATGTAGACACATAGCTTTTTGTCATAGCTAGACATAGAGTGATCATCACTATTTTCATTTCGCTATTCGTACGGTTTTGAAAACAAAGGTTTCAATCGAGTTATTAAAACCTGTGAACTCACCAACATTATGTTGACAATTTTAAGCATGTATTTCAGGTAACTAAACATAATGCATTGCATGGAAACTGTCCGGGTCAAGCAAGTTGTCTTTTGATGCCACTTTTGTAAAGACTTACCTTTTATCTCCTACAACTTTAGGATGTGATTGTAACATATTTTGTCTAAGCAAACTTATAATAACTACGTAAAACTTTAACTCTAGCATCAATGGTTATGTTTTAAATTCATATAGTTATTTGCTTGATCATATATTGTGAAAACCTTTTGTGTCGCACCTCGTGTTTCCGCCGTCGACGGGGGTGTGACAGATTGGTATCAGAGCCAATGGTTATAGCGAACTAGGATTCTTTCTCGAGTCTAGACTATAACCCTTAGGATGCTCGCACGAAAAAGTTTTCACAAATAAAACGGGAAAAATGTTTTCATTTCATGCAATCAAATGCATATTACGTTCAATGGTACCTTTATTTATAAGTAGATATAGGAATATTTATTTATATACATATATTTGGGTATTGTACGAATTCTTGCCAAATGCGATGTCACTTCCATTGCTCCCATTATATTGACGGATTCTGACGAAGAGTGTAGTGTCAACACCATGGATACGACAGAGAATGTCAAGGAACCAGGACGTGTGAGGGTAGCTACGCGTAAAATAAAGGCTTTTTACCCTTACGCTTTTGTTTCCCTACAAACGATATACCCAAGTTTATTATGAATTTAATGCAATCATAGTATTTTACTATGGCAACATTGTGTTCTATTTATGATTCTTGTGGTAGTTGTGTAAAGTATGGATGTTGTGCTTATGTCTATTATTTATGTGCATGGTTGACAATATTTAGTGATAAATATATGTCTCTCATTTCTTTGATATTTTATATTGAAGAACTATGGCACCTAAGAAAAAAGAACACTAGGACCACACCGCCCGAGGGATTACCAGCTACGGTCGCCGAGCTTGAGGAGCTTATGGAAGCAAGGATCACCGCCGCTATTGACCAACATGAGGCAACTCGAGTGAATCGGAGTAGTGGAGCTAGAGGCCATGGTCAAGGAGGTTCAGGTTCAGATAACCGAACTCATGGAGGAGTTGGAATGAACAATCAAGGTTGCACTTTCAAGAACTTTCTGGATTGCAAGCCAATAATGTTTCATGGTATTTAAGGCGCCGTTGGCCTGCTAAAGTGGTTTGAAAAAACAGAGGCCATTATCTGGATTAGAAGGTGCACTGAAGAGCAGAAAGTGATGTATTCCACCAACTTGTTTCTTGACAAGGCTTTAATTTGGGGAACAATTAGGTACAATGTGACACCCCGCATTTTCAGGTTATCACTTTAACTGAACTCTAGTTAATTTGCATGTATATACGTGGCTAAGTACTTAACTAGGGTTAACTAAGAAGGTCTTTCAATGTGTCATGGAATAATAACATATGTTAGATGATATTCACGTACGGTATAATTAAGAAAATCCTTGTTCTGGCACACACACGAGTCCTGATCCCGAACTTTGGTGAATTGTCAAGCATACGTGATAATATGTGCAATTGAAATATGATGTACGTGAATTAACCTGATTATGTGAATTACGTGGTTATGCGAATTACTACTTAGTTGATAGTCAGTACTTAAACTCTACGAATTTTGTACATCCCATGATTAATATGTTATGAGATGATAAAAGCTATGGTTTTATGTAAGTTAGGGTGGTTAATATTTTCGAGCCTTGTATCGGGTTTAAAACAGTATTAACGGGTCCGGTTAGCAAGTTAAAAACCCATAATACTCAATTAGTAGGACCCCAAGCCAATTCTTATTATAAATATAGATTAAAAAACTAACCCTAACCCTACCCATCCCCTTTGCACCATGAACAAGAAGCCCCACCCCCTCTCAATCTCAATCTTTCATCAATCTCTTTCACTAACTCAAGTTGATTTGGAGAGCAATCGATTGGTGGATCTGAAGTGCTTTCGGTATAATACTCAATGTTATATGTTTTAACTATTCTTAATGTATTTTAAAACATCATAACCACGTTTGTCTAGATTTGAAACACTTTTATAAAGATTAAAACTTGTTGTTCATAAAGATTAATGGGGTTAAACAAGATGTTATGTGATGATTGTTATATGTATTGCATGTTCTTGAAGTTTTAGACTTCTAGGGTTTATGATTGATGATGATTAATATGTATCTTGATAGGTCTTGATTAGGTTATGTGTTATTAGTGTTATATGATGTTTGTTGAGTATTGGTGATCATTAATATGCAAAGATAGTGTAACACCCCAACCGATGGCAGAAACATCGAGGTGTCACGTAGTGACGATTGTTCAATAGCTCATGGACTGGAAATGTAAATTTTGATACATTGAATTTAATAATTTATTACATTAAAAGAAATACAACAATTACGACTAACAATCTAAACTAAGATACAATAATCTCAATCTAAGTCTATGTTCCAAACGCTTGGAAGTAATCTCATAAGAACCTGAAACATGTACGAAAATGATTTGGTCAAAACAAAATGTATTGGTGAGCATACCCTGTTTGAATAAATATAGTAGGAAAAGTGTTTAGCAATTCATGTGCGGTATCATTTGCAATTATGTAATAAGTAATATCCATTCAAAATAAACCCTATGTAAAGAAAATCAGATATATATAGTATGCGCTAGTAGTAATGTAATACATAGCAATGACGAGGACTCTCAACAGAGTCACAAGGGTATATACCATAGTACTATTCATTGAAATGTCAGGCCCTCAAAGGTTAATGATTTTGACAAGTCATAGGCACACAAATTAACATAAAGCAAACACACATGAGAATTGCATTTAGTGAAAGAATAACTTTTAGTAATAGTGTACATGAATAGCCCCAAAAGAGTAAAACATGAAAAAGGGGAAAGATATACTCACAGTTTGCGAAAGCGATCAAAATCCAACTTATGCGGTCGTGAGCTAAGTAATGGGAATTCCGAAGAATCCAACCTATAATGTATGAGAGTATACTAATAAGGAAATGTCTAAAAAGTCTAAGGTATCTAGGGTTCTAAGGCATTAGGGTTTGCTAAGTCGATTTGGGGAAGTTTTTATGATAAGTCGCGTTAAGGTATAAGTTGTATATCACAAATAATATATGAAAGGTTGTAAATGTGGTTTAAATAATATAATTATTACCTATTGAATATTTAGATAAAAATATGTTTGAATAATTAAGACAAAATAATTTAGTTAATTACTTTAGCTAATTATTGTAAATAAATACAATAATTATAAATGTATAAATAAATGATTATGAGTTACACAATGATCTAATAAATGGTAATTAAGATTTTCAAACATAAAATATTTCTATTTTATACGAAAGGTATTTATAAAATAGATGTTTAAATAGTGTAAATAAATAAATGTTTAATTATGTCTAATTAAACATAAATAAGATTAAAAAAACAAGACATGATCCAAAAATGTTATTTTTATAGGAAATGGATTCTTTATGCTGTAACTCAATGAAAATAATTTTCTCATAATTTTTATAAACTTATTTATATTTAAAACAGATTTAATAGAATTAAATTATGTTTAAATGATTAAAAATAGGAAAATTAATAAAAATAAGTGTTTTCTGAACCAATAATTTTTATTTTAGTTCATGATGATGATGAGAAATAATTACTCAAAAAGTTTGAGATTAAAATCATTAAAAATGAATTTTTAATCAATTAAATATGGTTAAAACAAATTAAATCAATAAAAATATAAAAATAATACATTTTCCAGAAAATAAAAGTGTGGAAATTTGCTTTATGGTGTCAAGAATCTATTCCTAAATTTTTATAAATTTTGGGTCAAAAATGAATTTATTATGAATATTCCAAAATTATATGTATTATATATAATAACAAAATAAATGAAATTAAAAGGAAAAAATGCTAAAAAGGTTGGTGGTGGCTGGGTCTCGAACCGGTGACCCATGGTTTAAGAAGCAAGGGACTAAACCACTAGACCAAGCAATGCTTTTGTTATTTTGATTAAAACAGAATTATTTTTATAAAATAAGTAAAGCTCATCTTCTTCCCCAATTCACATGGCAAGAATCCTAACCCTAACACAAAACCGGTTCAGCTATAATCATGCCTGAAATGATAAGGCTTTTATTCTATATCTAAAACAAGAACTAACAACGATGAAAACTATAACTTACATCGCGATTAGAGTGGAAACACACGAAATTAAGGCTGCAACAAAAAAATGCGATTCACAGCACTTGGAAACGATTTGAAGGGATATTATAGTGGGTTTAGAATGAAAGAAACAATAGGAAGCAATGGCTAATATCAATTTATAATATGACAGTCCAGAAAACGGTTTAAGGATCAACCTTAATGATCCGGCCGTTACTCATCCTGATGGTCCGATTTTTAGCCATTCAAATGCGTTAAAGTTTGTCTATTATAATTGTAATTCGTTGGAAATTCATTGAGTAACGTTTTGAAGCATTAAAAATGAGTTAAAACTCATTTTAAAGCGACATTAAGGTGTGGCCGAAAATTTTCCGGTGGCCGGACAAGTGACCGGAAAAGTGAGTAGGGAGGGAAAGATTGAGTTGTTTTCTTTTAAACTTTCATGTATTGACAGAAATGGTCCCTCAAGTATAACTATGTTAGTTTATATTATAACTTGTTAACTTTTTCCTATACAAAACTTAACCAAATTAAACTAATTTAACAAAAAAGTTTCATAAAACTTTATAAAACTTGGATTTTTATAATATCCATTCCGGACGACGGTTCAACATACACAATTGATAAAACGTATACCCAATCCATAATAAATATTAATGATAAATTTTTAGTTTACTCTAAAATGAATTTTCAAAACGACGAAACTTAAAGGGATCATAATGAAAATATTTGAAGGGCTATTATTGTCAATTAGATAAAAAGACGAGGGTGACGGATGTCACAGATAGTGATTAATACTAGGGTTTATGCATGATTTAAAATCGGGACATAATGATTAGATCGACTTCCAGAGGCTGTAACATGATGTTAAAGTATTAGTTTTGATGATTTCTTTGTATGAAAACATTGTACATGGTCTTAGCTTTTCATAGTGGGAAAAATCATCTGTTTTGGACGTCGTTTGATAGGTTTTTGGAAATTTCTTTGATTAAAGGTCACATCAGATTTCCGGATTAGTAAAATGGGTCAACTTTAAACGATCATAACTTGAGTTTTACAAAGAGTTAGATTATGAAATTTGGACAGTAGGTCGACATTGATGAAATTGACTTTTCCAATGGATTCATCCCGTTTGGATGAATACACAATTTTTGAGAATTTTTCTACTAATCTGATCTGTTGTGAATATTTTCTAGACATAGCTGTATGGTGTATTTTTCATAATTTTTGTGTATGGTTTTGTCATGAACTAAAAATATGGACTTGTCCGGTAGACTCCCTGGAATATTCAGTAAAATTTTGGGAGTCTAATTCATTGGATAAGTATTTTTAATAAATTTAATTTCACAGCGCTTAATCTGTCCTAAAAACGTAGATTATGTAATGAACATTTATGTGGCTATTTGGAGTCTTGTATGACTTGTATTTGTCATGAACTTGTATGAGCACTTATATGAGGTGTATATGAAGTGTATAACTGATGTTAATCAGTGTGTTCACCAATGGATCCGTAGGGTCTACTTGTGCATTTAGAATCATTAGGTGTCACTTACACGGTTTTGAACTTTTAAATGTCCTGGACAAACGGGTCATATCGTGTGATGATATTACACATATACTCACTTAGTAACACATGTAATAGGGAGTTCGGTAGTACATTCTATTTGCGGAGTTTGGATTATTTGCTTGCATCCTAAGGTGAGTTTCACTACTCTTTTCTCAAAAGCATGCGTCTCGGGTTTGAGAAAACTTACAAAACAATACTAGTCCGGTTTGGGACTACTTCTACATCTTGGATTTTGAGATGCTTTGACTTCTTGTGTGGGTCAGGTTTTGACTCATTGTGTAGGTCGGTTTTTACGATTCCTTGTGTGGATCGCGCTTTTGTAGAAGGATCGAATTGACAAAAACAATTGTGTTGATCAAACAAGTCTACTAATTCAAGTGCGGAATCCTTGAATCAGTTACAAAATGATAATAATATCAACAAAACACAGAAATCATCATTAAACCATTCATTTCATTAATAATCAAACTCAATTACACGTTAAAAAGATGTTTATAATCAATAAAAGACGTGTACAAAGTTGACTCAAAACCCTAGGGAGAACACTGAATGGAGGGAAAACAAAAATGTCAAAAAGTTACATCTCAAAAATGAACTTGACCTTATATAGGCCTGCACATTCGCCCATATAGAATGGTCGAATGTGCAGGTTCGACCAATCACACTAGTCAAACCAAGCAATACATTAAAATCTATATCTACCTTCGACCCTCCTGTTCTCCTTCGCACCTTCAAGTCTCCTTCGACCGTTTAGCATACTTCTTTGACTATATAAATCTTCCTTCGACCATTAGACTAAACACAAAAACATATGTTAAATGTAATCCAAAGCATTAGTCGCACAAAATGCATCTACAAACTCCCCCTCGACTATTGCTTGGATTGTTTACGCTCTTGGTCCATTCTTTTGTTCATCAGCTTTATATGTAATTGCTTCTTTTGTTCTATGGTCATCACCGGTGCATAAACTTGTTTCGGCTTCTTCTTCTTGACACAGAAACATCTTGAACCTTCACAAACTTACCAAGCTTCTTATCATAATTACATCCAGCATTTATATCATAAGCAAAGCACAGGAATACCACACGTTGGTATTTGCTTGCTTGATCACAATCTTTCACCTCACTGTAAATCGGATTATAATACAACATAATGATATCCTCATGTGAGCAGTTAATCAACCACATAGGATCAAACATGTGTATTTTCTTGAAATCTTTCACACCATCTTTCAACACAATCACAGCCTCTGCAGTTTTCCAGTCATAGTACCACCAGATGAAATCTTTAGCAAAGTGTTGAGGAATCTGCATCAAAGGAATGTGTTTCAACACTTTCGGTGGTTTGTACTTCAACGTCACCTTGGGCATTCTGGTTATCTCATCAATCTCTTTCTTATGAACAATCAGTTTAGGATACTGAGAGTAAACAAATTCCATCTCGTCCTGCTTTCCCTCGATATACGATCAGCAAAATAAGCAATATGATCGTTCACAGATCCAGTCAACTGGTGTCTACATACATCTCGAATCGCCCAGTAAGGAAGTGTCTTCAGATCATGGAATCTTTCAAAATATAGTATTCCTTTTTCCCAGTTAACAGCTACACATTTCAACTGTTTCACAAACTTCCATCCCAACGATCTACCTTTGAACATCTCATTTTGTAGTTTGTAAAAACTTCCCTGAATCTCTGTCTTAGGACGATTAACCTCTTTCTCCTTCAGTTTCCTCAATAACTCCTTCAAACTATCAGATTGTTCTGTGTTCGGTTTATCATGCCTTGGAAATATTTCTTCAATGAATCTCTTACTCTTTTCATGAGCAAGTTTCTCGGCTTCTTTCAACAATTCATCAGTGAACTCAGCAAATCCAGAATCTTTATCCTTCTTGAATATTCTAGATATTCTTCACTGGTTATGTCTTCAATCTCAACCTCCTCGAATACAGGCACATCTCGATCATCTGAATGATTACCTGCTTCTTTTTCTGGTAAGTTGGGAATCTGATTATCAACCAATAATTCTTCCAACATCTTCCCAACTTGTTTCGCCAAACCTTCTAATATCTCCTTTGACATCGCCGCAGAAACTTCTCCATCCTCCAAATCTGGATCGTTATACTCCAACTCAAGTATCCTGTCACTGGATTAAAGATCTCTGAAAATCTGCTAGTCATATCTATCGTCCAGACTCTATCTGTTAACATCTGGGGATACATCTTCTTATCATCATCTGATAGTGATCTAAGCTTCTCATTCCAAAAGACCGTATCATCATCAACAGATTCTCCGGGAGCTTTTGAACTGGATTCTCCTTCACCTTTTCCAAATCCTCTTTTCTCACATTTGTATTTATCAGTATCGTCATCGTCATCATCACTATCTGAACTCGCAGAGCTGTTTCCTTCACCAGAATCATTATCAGAACCATCATCATCACTATCATCTTTCTTTTTCTTCTTAGAATTATCACCAGCATCATCATCTAACTCCTCATCTTCTTCCTCTTCATTATCAGATGGTTCGAAATCAACTTCTTCATCTCGCTCTTTATCCTCTTCACCAGCTTGCAATTGAGGAGCTCTAGAGTACAAGTCTTTAATCAAATTATCCATGTTCTTGTTACTCTCTTTCAGCTTCTTATTCTCCCCTTCTAATACCATAAATCTCCTGGTGTTCCTATGTTCATGCCTTAACAACTTCTTGTTTTCTTTTCGAAGTCGTTTAATCTTTGCTTCAAGAGCTTCCTGATTGTCATGAGATGTTTCAACAACGTCTAGCATCTTCTTGTCGTTGTTTTTCAATTGCTCTATCTCTGCTTGCTGCTGATTGATTATTTTCATCATGTCAGCTAGCTTCCGGTTCACAGCACTCATTACATCACTGTCAACTGTGACCTTTGGTGTAGAAGCTTCAGCAACAGCAGGCAACTTTCCTTTCTTTATCTTCATTAGCACTCTATCCAGTGCATCATTAAACTCATTAACAGGTAAATCAGTCTCTTTCTCAGTACCTGATGTTGTCTTCTACTTCTTTGCAGCTGGAGTTGCAACCGGTGATTTTGAGCTAGAAGCTGGTGGTAGTTTCTTACCAGCAATCAATGATTCTATTTCTCTAGCTCTCTTCTCCATACGTCTTAAAACCTTCTCCTTTTCTTGAATTGGGGTTTCTTTTGTTTCTCCCCTTGCTTTGGCGATCCAGGAAAATCCTCTGATCCCAAGCCTAAACTCACATCAGTTTCATCTAAATGAATAGGACTTTTAGTACTCTGTTCTTCCAACGACTTGTTAAGACTGACAGACTCACCAGCCACAGTGGCCTTGGGCGTGGTGCTCTTCACTGTCTCTGCGTCAGAGTCCCATCTCTCATCCACTTGCGTCTCTTCAGAATCTACAGACGCCTCATCTACCAAATGCAACCCTTTCTTCACCATACTCTTATGTCTTCTAGAAACTTTCTTCTTAGCTGGTTCAGCTTCAGCTTCTTTTTCTTTACCCTTTCCACTCTTTACTCCAACATTCACCACTTGACGCTTTCGTTTAGCATCAGGGTCTACTGGATGTAATGGATTGTCTTCATCTGATCCACTGTCAGCATGTCTCACCTTATCCTGACCTGGGTCTTTATAATCTATCTAGATCAAGTGACCAAATAGATTCTTCATCGGTGGTCGTTCATTCAATGGCACACCCTTATACGCCTTCATTCTAGCAAGAGTGTTCAGATTCATGTGCTCCTGAACAATAATCTGCTTAGGATCCCTTTCAACTTCTTGTACTTAGCATCAAAGATCATCTGAAGAAATCAAGGATATAACAAGAATTTCCTGCTCCTTAACCCTCTCACAGGTTCTAACATGTGTTTCATCAGCATCCCAGACACATTGAACGGTTTGTTCAATATTAAAGCAACCATCAATGAGCTGATGCTCTTTCTCATCAAATCATATCCACCAGCTGCTGATCCGAAAACATGAATCATCACATGTGCATGATACTTGAACTGAGGACATAGATTTCCTTTATGTAACGAATCGTCAGTGATTGGTCCGTTATACTTCATTCGTAGAAAGCATTTCCGTTGTTCAGTCCACGTCAACTCTCTGGGATCCGTCTTAACATCCTCTAACTTCAATGCTTCTCTGATGTCGTTCTCAGAGACGATCACCAGCTCCCCCTGAATTGTACTAACGAGTGACGATTCGCCTTCCCAGAAGTCCATCTTCGCATTGGTCCAGAACTCCTGTTGGTGATCACGGTAAATTATAGCTGGTGTAGCAATTGCGTCAATCACTCTACTCCTCTTCAAGAAGTCTATAATCCCGGCAAACTCAGTATGTTTCTTCACATCGCCTAAATACGCACAGCAGTTGTGTGAGGATTCAAACGGTAAATCAACACTCTTTTCTTTCTCAGCTGCCTTCGAAGATGATCCAGCGGGAACACTCGCACTTTCCTGTTCAGACATTGTTAATACTGCAAAACAAATCAAAACAAACATGTTAAAAATGGATAAAACAAAAACTTGAAAAATTTTGGTTTTCAAATTCTACATTCGACCAGTTCGTTGGTACGAATGAAGAATCTTAGGTACGAATGTGAAGATTTAAGGATACGAATGTAAAATATTTTGAAACATTTGTTCATTCGACCACTTAGTCTTCATTCGACCGTTTGAACATCTTCTTCAAAATTCAGAATTTGTTTTTGATCGATTTAAACTGCCATTTTGGTTTAAAAAAACACCTAACACTACCGATTAAGCTTTTCCAATTATCAATTTTAACAATCATTCATTGATTATGTGTTTTTCATCAAAAACTAGGGTTCGTAAATTTTAAACACTCGATTATGCAATTTGTTGATGTTTAACCCGATGTTTTTGGATAACCTCCCCCTAAAACACTTAATCAATGAATCCCAATCAAAATGATGTCCAATTAACACATTTTATTCCATTTTTTTAGTCGGTTAGGGCTCGAATTGAAAATCGTTGATTATGAAGTGGATATTAGGAATTAACCTGCAAATAATGGTGTAAAAAGATCAGTGGAATCAGACGAACACAATAATACAATCTAAAAATCACAAACAACAAGGTGAACCTATCTCAGAAAATTTGAAATTTTTTCGAATGGGGTCGAATGTGCAGAGAATGGGTTATATAGGCTCCACATTCGACCGTTTGACTAGGTCGAATGAGATGCTTTTTCCACCTTCGACCCTATTGAAAGGTTTGAATGTAGAAAAAGGGTTCGAATGTGAAATTTTCACATGAACACTCACATTCGACCGTTTAAAACATACGAATGAGCAGACAAAATTCCACCTTCGACCCAACGAAGGGCGAATGAAACATGGAATTTTTGAAAATTTTACCAAATCTCAAAATCGAGTCCCGTTCAAAATATTTTTCAACTTTTAAGCATCCGACAGTCATTATTTTTCATTTAAAGATTACAAAGCTCAAATGGTCCATCAAGTTTTAGAAAATCGATATCAACCACCATCAGCTATCAAAAATAAGATAAAATGTAAAATCTTTTTGGATTTTCTAAAGTTTATGTTAAAACACACCTAAAATCTTTTTGAGTTTTGCATTTTTGATGAGAAATATAAAATGCGGAAATGTAAAGATAAATCAGTACATGTTTTGGGATTTCCGGTAAAGGGATCATATCAGTTATCGAGAAATCTGATCACACCGTTGATCTTTTTGATTTATTATCATTAAAGACAATGTGTGATCTGGCAACTGCTGATATTGTGATCCACATAAACTCACATGCAGACTTTTGTGCAGTGCTTTATACTGATACGATTATATGTAGTATAAACATAATTGTCTGTGGTTCCCACGCACACGACATACTCCCGTATCAAGAAGTAAATGCACAAAGACTCATTGTAAAGCGTGATTATGCTTTCGTCGTCTGTAATTTACAAAGTATGAGGCACAGAGGTATACAGGTCAGCAAATTAATGCAACAAAGTAACATGTGCACTCTACCAGGTTGAGGACTGATATCAATCATGATTTGCATTAGTGATTGATACGATGTAATAGATAATCTTTGATTATCATAATACATGGAAAGTTCCTCAATTTGGTAACTTTAGGATTTGGCTTAAAGCTCTGTTATAAAGAAACCCTATCTGATCTAGGTCCGTAATGACTTACAGCAGAAGATCAGAGAGGCTATCCCCAGACAACTAATAACATAACGACCCAAAACCTCCGAGTTTTGTACAAATACCCTATCAAACGAAATTACGGTACTAAGACCATATGCCCATGAGGAGTTCATCCACACAACAATTCGTTTGATATGTATGTATCAGGCACGCAGTAATAGGTCTACGAAGCATATCAGCACATCACACAGACTCAGACACACGCCCTATATTGCATTACAGACTCAGATCCCCACTGATGTACTATCATTTCCCCTTTTTCTCCAGGAAATCATTTTGGGTTTTTCTAATTTTTTTTTAAAATTTTTGAGTTTACTGTTCCCAAGGATAAGCTGGAGCATTTCAAATATGTGACTGCCCAAGATATCGTTTGTTCACAGAAATCCGACGACATTAATCTAAGGGAAGAAGATATAGCAATCAGCAATGTTGTTCTAATTTTTATGGATTTTAAATTTTTTCACTGTTTTTGGATTTTCTGAAAATATATTCTGTCTAAAAATTGTAAAAACATATTTTTGGATTTTTGTATTTTTCTGAAAAACAATAAAACTAAACTAAAAAGTGATAAACTGAGGTGGTGATCAGTCTTGTTTTTCTTTAATACCGTTAGCTTTCAAAAGATATTCAAATCTTGATTTATCAAAAGCTTTGGTAAAAAGGTCTGCACGTTGATAATCAGTGTGGATTTTGACCATATCGATCAACTCTTTGGCGTAACAATCACGGATAAAATGGTATTTGATCTGGATATGTTTAGCCTTTGAGTGATTTACTATGTCTTTTGTTAATGCAATTGCGGCTTCATTATCACAGTAAATAGGGGTTTTAAGAAATTGCAAACCGTAGTCCACCATCTGTTGTTGTATCCAAAGAACCTGTGAGCAGCAGCTCGATGCTGAAACGTATTCTGCTTCACATGTGGATAATGCAACTGCGGTCTATTTCTTGCACTGCCAGGTCACGAGCCTGCTCCCCATAAACTGGCTTCCAGCCGTTGTGGATTTGCTGTCCTTGTCACAACCACCCTAATCTGCATCACTAAAAGCGATTAGGTCAAAATTATCATCATTAGGGTACCATAGTCCTCTCGACGGACAACCCTTCAGATATCTAAGGATACGTTTGACAGCTGCAAGATGACTCTGTTTTGGCTTTGACTGATAACGTGCACAGAGACATGTGGCAAACATTATATCTGGTCTGGAGGCAGTGAGATACATCAGAGATCCGATGATTGCTTTGTATGTAAATGGATCAGTTAGCTCCCCCTTAGCGTCAACTCCAATCCCGTGATTAGGTTGTATTGGGGTATCCATCGGCTTCGAATCATCCATCTGGAATCGGCTCAAGACTTCAGAAACGTATTTCGTCTGGTGAATAAAGATCCCCGTTGGTCTTTGTTCCACCTGCAAGCCTAGGAAAAACTGCATCTCTCCCATTGTGCTCATCTCGAACTTTTCCTGCATAACATGTTCAAATTCTCTGCAAAGAAGTTCATTAGTAGAACCAAATATAATATCGTCAACATAAATCTGGACTAGAAGCAAGTCATCGCCTATTCATTTAGTGAACAGTGTGCAATCTACCAAACCTCGCTTGAATCCTTTTGAAAGAAGATACGTGCTCAGCTCCTCATACCATTGCCTTGGAGCCTGGTGCAACCCGTAGAGAGCTTTGTTTAAAACGTAGACCTTATCTCGGTAAATAGGATCTTCAAATCCTGGTGGTTGACCTACGTATAGCCTCTAAGCGTGCAACAGGTGCATATATCTCGTTGTAATCGATTCCCTCAACTTAATGAAATCCTTGTACAACCAAACGAGCTTTGTTCCTCACGATCACTCCTCTATCATCCTTTTTGCATTTGAATACCCATTTCGTTCCAATCTTCTTTCGTCCTGGGGGAAAATCTATCAGTGTCCAAACGCCAAATTTCTGAAACTGTAACAACTCTTCTTGCATTGCTTCCACCTAAGCGTCATCCAAAAGAGCGTCCTTGTAAGTCCTCGGCTCAACCTGCGAAACATAACAAGCAAAAGACCAGTCATTCTGAAAACCTGATTTTTGAATTTTGGCATATAAAGCAAGATTGCCAAGGTTTTCCGGTGAGTTAGCATTCCTCAATTGACCTCTCGTCATCACACTTCTACCAGGATCACCAATAACCTGCTCAATCGGGTGAATTCGATGCATCCGAGATTCCAGATAATCGAGTACTTGGACTCCCGTCTGAGTAGTTAAGTTCTCTGCAGAAACCAGATAATTACCCACATTCGATGATGAAGCACCATTTGTATTTGGGTTCACTGGTGGTGTCACTGTAGCATGATGTACAATAGCTTCACTTGTAACATCATCGTCGTCATCTTCAGATTCTGATGAATTCAAAGTGGTGGAAGCTTCTTGGAATACCTCTTCTTCAACTATAGGAACATTGGTATCATTAGAAGCTGCTTGGGGGTTCACGGTGATCGGACGCACCAACGGTGATGTCACTGCGTTTTCGACCTCGTAATATAAACGTAATACAGCCTCTTCAACCAAGCTATCTAGGTTGAATGATTCAAAGAAATCTTTGTAATCAAACATCCAGTCTGGACCGCTTCCCTCTGTAAATTCTGAGTATACCGTTGCACTTCAACGTTAGCCCACTCCTCGACTTGACGAGTTCGTTTGTTGAATACCCGTTTGAGCGGGGTTGCATATCCAACAAAGTATCCTTCTTCAGCCTTCGGTGCGAACTTCTCAGATGGATTAAGCATAGTACAAGGAGCTCCAAACGGTTCTAGATACTCTAAATTCGGCTTTCGACGATTCAACAGCTCATAAGAAGTTTTGCCAAACTTCTTCACCGTTAAAACACGATTGAGAGTATAACAAGCTGCGTAAATTGCTTCGTTCTAGAACATTACTAAAGATTTGAGTCCGCAAGCATTGTTCTCGTCGTTTCTATTAGAGTCCTGTTTTTGCGTTAGGCAACACCGTTCTGTTGTGGGGTATACGGAGCACTATATTCATGATGAATTCCTTTGTTTTCACAAAGATCGTCCATCTGTGCATTCTTAAACTCCGTCCCATTATCACTCCTAATTCTCTTGATCTTTAGACCCTAGATATTTTCCAATCGAGTGAACAGAACTTTCAAATTATCAAACGTGTCGCTCTTACGGTGTAAGCACATACCCCATGAAAATCTTGAAAAATCATCAGTCACCACAAGACAGTACAATTCT